>CM068323.1:23380345-23527845 GCA_034766995.1 Acanthacorydalis orientalis
TACATAAATATTTAATAAAAAAAATCGTCTTAAACACGTATTATTAATTTATATCCACTTGTTTTAAATCTGTTTGTATAAAAAAAGTAAAATTTAATATAACAGATTATCGAACAAAGTTTATATGGTATCTCGATGTGCGTTTCGTATAATATAATTTTAAAATGAATATTCAGAAAAAACCAGTTTCAATAACTTCGATAATAAACGATTATATTACGATGCTTTCAGTAATACTTTCACTTTTTACGGCCAATTTCATGACTTCCGACAGTATTTGCGACCATGAAATATTTTTAACCGTTACTTTTTTTATGCTTATAAAAAGAATTCATCATATCACAGATCATCTCTTTTTTAAACAGAGATTTCGTATATATTTTTTAATACATTCTTAGTATTTATTCTATATATTGGTTTAATCGATCGGTGTATATGTCTTTATGTGGGTTAGACTAAATCTCTAGTTTTCTTTTTAAATAATACGTAGCTCAGATCTGTCCTGTTATTTATATATTATTATTATTATTTTGCATTATTGATCTTCCTAAAAACATTTTTTTTGTTTATCTGTTTATTGATTATTTAGTAATGTTTTTTCTTGTTTTTTTTTTTTCTTTTAACACATTTTCATTTAGCTGTATAAATCAAAATATCATAAGCCATTTTTTTAATCATTACAGCAAAATACTTGGTGATATTCAAAATATGAATCGGGCGCTAATGACTTTAGTTGTTGAAGCGTCCTAAAACCCCAATAACTAACTAACTTCAAAATATGAACAAGCAATGATATCCAATATAAAATACTCGAGATAATTGGTTTATGAGATGATTGTACTCTTTAATAAAGAAAAGACTTTATTATCATTAAACATAGTAACATCTCTTTTTCTCTGCCAATCTTTATATATATATATATATATATATATATATATATACATACATATGTGTGTGTATGTTTATATGTATCGAGAACAACACACTCAATCAAAGTGTATTTAAATAATTTTTTAAGTAAAATAATTTTATTGTGTATATTATTTTACATATGTCAGTAAAAAAGTGACTGCATCGAGACTTAGAAGCACTTTTGTTTAAACTGTAAGATGCAATTACATCGGAGGGGGGGGGGCATGAAAAATGCTCCATTACTTAGTTAAAACCTTCCACTCATAGATATTCGACCTGTATTAGTCTAGCTTAGAATTCATTCTTCAAGAAGCTCAATGGTCTGCAATATATATATACATAAATAAATTACATATTAACGAAAAATACAAAATAGTTATCAAAATTGAATTTTTTGTCATTCGAAAATTTCATTTCCAAAATAAACACCAAATATCATTTCAAACAATTAAATTTTAAAACTCTTTTTCAATTTCCCCTATTCATGTTTTGTAAATAGATGGTATTAAACATTGTTTACACAAGCAACTTCATAGCCAGCATATAAATAATTAATATTTTTTAATGTTGACACTATCCTGTTTTAATAGTATTTAATGTAATTTAAAAAGTGTAGAATCCACTTTTATCATTGAAACGTATAAAAAAAAAGTATTAGTAGCATAGATATTTTGCTCACCAGCTGTTTCTCTAATGATATATTTTGAGTTATTTTATTTCTTCGATACAGATTTCATAATAACACTAATAAAATCATTAGAAAAATATTTTCATACCTGCTATAACTAAATTAAATTTGTAAACTATTTAGTATAGAATTAATTTTTTTAGAAATTCCATGTTTATTTTTCATCTTATTCCTACAATTTTTGAAATGTAATTTGGTTTAAAATATTTGAATATTACAAAACTTTATATATACATATATATATGTGTATATATTTATGTATATATAGGATGTTTCAATTTAGGCTTTCACATGAAAGTATTAAAAAAATTGCTAAAATTAAAAAGTAACATGTTTTTTTTAATTTTTGCGATTTTTTTAATACTTTCATGTAGAATCTTAAATTGAATCAGCCTATATATATATATATATATATATATATATATATATATATATATATATATATAGATATATGTGTGTGTACACAATGGGTATATTTGTGTAGCTTTTTACTGTTAGGAAGATTTAAAAAAGCTTCTTTGGCCCTCAAATGCAAACTTATATATATATATATATATATATATATATATATATATATATATATATATATATATATATATATATATATATATATATATATATGTATATATATATACGTACATACATAAGGGTATACCAACATGTATAATTCAAGTAAGCATATTATTTTTTGTATCCCCATCAAAAGCAGACAGGCTGCAATGGATACAGATACAAAGATGCAATATTATACGAAGGGTCGCACGATAAGAAAACGGCATATATAAAAAAGGTGCTCGTATATATATATATATATATATATATATATATATATATATACACACATATATATATATATATAGTTCTACTTGATATGTTTGCAACTAAAATTTGTTTTCGCTAACTGAATGTTACAAAAAGTAATCCATTTATCAAATAAATTTATAATAAATTGTACATTATTGAGATATTTTCTAATTGTATAAATAATTCATAAGAAAATATAGTATGAGAAGTAAATAATAATAGTATGATTTATATATATATATATTAAAAAAAAAACAGTTTAAATAATATAAATGTAATAATACACTTAATTATAAACTTACTTTTTTTTAATATGAAAAAAATTGTTTATTTTTAATAATGCATTGATTGTAACCAAATTCTGTATTATATTTGAGAGCGTAGTGAGCAGTTCACTGTCTTAATCAAGTACCATCATCTATATTTTTGAATTAATTAACCATTCTCGAGGTATCGATTTGTTTTCCTATATTTTTAAAGCTCAGGGGTTCACAATTGTAATATAATTTTATAATAATTGAAATAAATTATTTAAGTTTTTTGAATCATACAGTTTTATTTTTCAAATTTTTTAAGAATCCTTAAGAATTTTCAATAAATACATAATTAATGAAATAACTCCATAAATGAATTCTATTTTCATATCACATTCGATTTTTCTTAAAAAAGACTTATCAGTAAATCACTATCTATTTTTTTCATTGTTTGTGCGTATTTCGAATTCATCATTTTTCAAAGTGCCAAGGTACAAAGAAAATTCTGGTAGTGATATAACATTTAAAAAAGTATACCGTTTATGAATTTCGTCGAATGAAGTGGTTAGTTAATACACATCGTCATGCTAATATTACGAAAATAATATTTACATTGTAGATGGCGGATAAAAGGTGGGTGGTATGCTAATTCACCATAAACCTTCAAAATATTAAACAATTAAATGATTTTCCTACAGTATAATAAAATAATTACAATATAAAATGTATTTAATTTTTAATGGGTTGTATATGTTTTAATTTATTGTAAAATTGTTAATATATGATCTGCTCATTTTATAATAATAAACATTTTTAATTAAAACTATATAACTGTAAAATATGTTTTCAACAGATTAATTTGTTAAAATTGTGCGTGTTCAGTGATGAATATACATATACAAATATATATATATATATATATATATATATATAATTATATGAGAAATGTTGATACATATTTAAATATTTGTGTAATATATTTAAATTGTGAAAAATGGAAATAAATAGAATTTTAAAATATAACTTTAATATTATCATTATGATTATAAATAAGTGTTGAATATATCAAAATCACTCGTTTTTATATCTCTTTCAATTATTCTCTCTCTTATATACATATATAAGGAAAAAATAGTAAAAAACTTCTAAGTTATTTCATATTTTTTTTGTATATATCTGTTCAATGCTCAGTACTTTCTTAGTTAAAACTTACTTAATTAAAATTCTTGTATTTATTTAAATTATTTCCTGGATTTAAAATCTTAAAAGACAAAATGTTAGTCATATTGTTTCCCATTAATTTTTCTTATATATATATATATATATATATACATATATATCATAAATTGTCGCTGTAAAAAGGAGATTATATAATTAATACTAATACTAAGATTTCCCCCTTTACAAGCTAATGATCGAGAAAGATAGTGCTATATAAATCGTGTAGAAACTTCGTATAAACCGTATCTAACTTATTCGATATATTTCGTTCACGATGTGCACTTTTAAATTCCTTCACTAGCCATGCAGTAGTGCGTAGCAATCGATGTGTATGTTGAACTGCATATTTTTATACCACATTTTTATACTTTTATAGTGAAAATCTAACGATTTATTCATTAAAATGTGTCATAAATTTCGTAAACATTTAATCTGAATAAGAATCAATCCGTACATTCAATTAATCCATATTTTCTATTGATTTATAAATAAAATTTTGTTAACATGTGGCAGACATATTGTGAACTGTATTGTATATTGTAAACAGGAATGTTAGTGGGGAGTATTAACATGAAGGTACGATTTTATAATAGCAATTTATAGTAACGAATATACATTTATATATATATATATATATATATATATATATATAAATGGGTGTGTGTATGTATGCGCTTGTTGTGTATATCTGTATTTGATATAGTTATATATTTAGCTCAATTTATATTTAATATAATACAGGTTAACATCTTGTTAAAATAGCAATTTTTGGAAAATATGAATTATTTTGTCAGAGGCATCTTTATTATATATATATATATATATATATATATATATATATATATTCGCAAACAACTATAAAATTGTAAATATTTCTCTATAATTCTTTAAGTTTATCTCAGCCTGATAAAATAACCATCAAAAATAGCTTAATATTTTATAACTATATTTTTATATTAAAAATGGATGTATCATTTATACAACCTGAAATCTGTGAAAATTGGCTCACTGTATGTACACTCGTTATATATGTAATGTGTAAAATAAAAAAATGTATGCCATATATTAAAAACCACAATTATATAATAATGAAATAAAATCTTGTGGTTCTGCGGTTTAACCTACTGATATATAATTAGAATCTTATACTTTTCCTGATTATATTTTTACCATTAACCATATAATTTCAAATAGAAACTAAAAAAATATATACATAAAAATAGAGAAATGTATCATTCTTATTTTTATGATTTTTTAACAGTCGTATGTTAAAATAAAGTCTTGACGTGCTAAAAAGTGAACAAGGTTTCATTTTGTGTTCATATATTTTTACATATATATATATATATATATATATATATATATATATATATATATATATATATATATATATATATATTATATACAAATTATCATTTACAATTGATTATTCGAAAATAAATTCAGATTTTAAAAGAATGCAATTATTTATATCGATCATAACCAACAAACTAGCATTTTATCAAATTTATAATTTCAGATATTTGTAAATAATTTCAAATATCATTTGAAAGTTATGAACTTCGACAGATAGACAAACATATGAGAAATTAAATATAAATACATGAAAATTGATTATTGTGTAATATCTCATGATACAAATTGAAAATAAACAAATAGAAATATAAAATAAATACAACACATATAGACATATACACACATATGTATATATATATATATATATATGTGTGTGTGTGTGTGTGTGTGAGTGAGAGAGAGTGTATGTATTAACACATTTTCTATAACTTATATATAAATAACAACTCGTTTAAAATTAAATAGAAATAATTGAAACCTTTATTCAATAATACTAAAACATTAAAATAATATAATATACATTTATAATTAGAGATAAATCTATAAAATGAATTCGTGTGAAGAGACTTTACAGAAGTTTAATAATTTTGATGTATAAAGAATTTTATTTAATTATTAATTATAACCTGTGATATTTTTAATTATTGTCATATATATATATATATATATATATATATATATATATATATATATATATATATATATATAATTTAATCCAGTAACAACCACGGTATAAAAAAGAATGTGTTATTTTTTATCATATAAATATACGTATATATGTTTATATAAATATACGTAGTGGAAATTATTTAATAAATTAAAAAAATATAATTATTTCTAGAATAATCGTGTTTCTCGTATGAGCCTTCCCTCGTTCCACAAACTGTACACAAATTTCTTCAACAAAAATATTCATTAATTGTTTATTGTTCTTTGTATTTGTTGCTTTTGTGCATTTTAATGGCGATTCATTATCATCGGAGCGCCAAGTTATACGATTCTTCTACACTTCGATGCTTGGAATATAATGGTATCGTTATGTCAATGCTCAAAACCAACAATTAAAAACGGGAAATAATCACATATTGAACATTTTTGATATGAAATAAAAGTTGTGTGACTTATTTTTAAAAGTAAATTAAAACTCAGTGCCACAATATATTTGAATGGAAGATTGATTTGATTGGATGGCATCTTTGGTATACAATTAATAATATTTTCATCAATTATTATTAAAGCACGTACACATAATAACAATGTCTTTTTTACACCAATTTTATTAATTTATGTGTGTTTTTTATTTATATTTTTATATTGTCAATTTATTTAAAAAATAATCTTCAAATGAAAATTTTATTTTCCATATTCGATCATCCACTAATAAATTTTAAATTCTAATTCATCGCCATACATACATATATATTTATATATATATATATATATATATATATATATATATATATATATATATATATATATATTTACTCATATATATTAGTTCATATGTATACATGTAAATATGAAGCAAATTTATAATGGACTCCTGCAAGAATTATATTTTTGTTTTGTACCTGTATTGTGTGATAACGTATTCAGCATTCAAAAATATATTCTGTTTGTTGTTATGAAATGAAAATAACCCGCCACTGCGAAGGAGGCTAACCATTGCCGTAGTAGTTCAGCGTTGGTGTCGGTGAGGCGGAACTCAGTTTATACAATATGCCCTCGAGTTGCGTCGAGCCGCGTCGGTGTTTTGCTATGTTTTTCTTTTTAATTGGTGTTATGTTATGTTTGTTCTTTTGTATGAAGCGAATTTAACATTTTAATTAAAGAGTGGCTATATGTGTGTCACAAGTTAGGTTTATAATAGTCTTTATCTACATTTAAATTAAGGCTTTGCGCAAGAGAAAAAAGCAGGACGGTGTTAAAGTATTTCAAGTATTTACGATTTTTTACAAGTGACAAATATTTGTCACAGTGTTTTCAGATGAATCAAGTATTTTCGTTTTCATACTTTTTATATACTCTTACTCACGTTTATTTTGTATGTGTGTAACTTTTCTCGCGAAATCGTTTCCATTTATAAGTTTATATACACTTTTACGAAGTACTAAACTTAGATTAACTGGAAACCTTAATAAATAATTTAAGAAATATTTCGAATCTTTTCAAGAGTATACACAAATATCGATTTATAATTATATTAACTTTTAATATATCTTTTAAGTCAACAAAATATTTGTTGGTTGTTAAAACAACATGAGATAATATCTATTTGGTGTATTAAACTGCTTTCTTCATTATATTTCTACAATACCTACTGTTTATATATTATACTTTTCTTATTTTTAATAGCCTTAAAATAGCTTATAGAAATTTTCAAAAGAAATGAGAAAACGCGACATTCTTCTGTGATTAAATTAATTCTCACAAATTCATTCTCACAAATTTTTGTATCACCCTACAAATCATCATATAATTCTGATAAAAAATCTTTAATAATTGATAATGTCTTGAAAATAAATAAACTCCTTTTTAATAATTTCGCTCTTCAACGTTTCCTTGAAAGAAACTGAACACTGTTTTTTTTACCTATAAAAGTAGTGGTTTTAACGTTCAGGATGCCATTCATTTCAGGTACAAAAAACTCTATGGAGAATTAAACATTCACTCATTCACCTTTTACAGTTATCTAATTTAATTTTCAATTCATGATCATTTTTTCTATAAAAAAGTACTTATTTTTTTATGAAATTCTAGCTATTTTTGAAAACACAAATGAATCAACATTGTAATTATATTCAAATATTCTTCTTTGATTATATTTTGTTTTATATGGCTTTACTATTTAAAATTCTATTTTTGATTTTAATTTTCTTTTAAAATATTCTATCTATTTTAGTCTTTTTGATAAAGAATCATATTTGCACTACGAATTTAAAAATTTAATATATAGAAATTTCTATTTCACTATAAATTTGTATTTATTAAAAAGTCTACAAAAATAAATGATACGGATATATTACTTTTATTTGAAAAAAACACTACTAATTACTATTCTATACTTTGAATCATTCACTCAACTATTTTTTCTGCTTTTACTTTTTCGTAATTTTCACTTTAGTTAACTTCTTTATTGGCAAGAGCAAGTTTTCTTGTTGACCTACAAGTTTTAATTGAGCACGTTTGAACGAATTAAGTTTTCTTGTTAAACTGTTGATTAGAATTAAGCATTCTTGTTGTGTTGCAATGACAGTGATTTTATTAAATAAACAAACGTATTATATCGCAATATGCATTTATATGAAAACAAAAAATATATTTTTCAAACTAAATTACCTAATATTTTGTCTCTTGAAATTATATTTTATTCATTTGATTAAATAAGAAAATTATAAAAACCAGTTGAGTTAATGATCAATATTTCATAAAGGATCTTGTGTTCGGAATAGAATGTCTATTAGTTGTTTTCTTCATTGAAAGCATTTATGAATAGATTGAGAAGAAAATTTGATGAAAGCATTAAAGCTTTTCCTTTAATTTCTGTTAACTTTTTTTGAACTATTTTTTTTGGTACTCTTCTGCTAAAATATTTGTCTTGATGAATTAATACAACCTTGAAAGCCAAAAATAATATCAAAATTGGAAACATTTTGGAACGAAGTTATTAAATATAAAAAGTGTATTTATAATACACACACACACACACATATATATATATATATATATATATATATATATATAAACATATATTAAAGAAATCGTTCCATTTTTTTGTTGAATAAATATTATATTTGATAAAAGTATATTTATTCAACAAATTTTTACATTTTCAAAAGAATAAAATATTTATAAACATTAAAGAAAGTCAATTTATCGTTCTGAAATTACATAAGACTTCTTGAAATAATTATAGAGTTTTACTGATAAAATAAAAGTCAGAAATGTTTAATGTTATTTCAACCAAGGGTAACTTTTAATTTATCGATGAAAAGTTGCACTAGATGTTCGGTGTTGAAATGCGAAATTTCGTATAAACACATCAATTAAACGTGACTGGTATTCCAATCAAACAAAATTTTAATTACAATTTTTTACCATTTAGTTGATTTGAACAAAAACATAACACAGATTAATTACCATTTAATATCGTTCTGTTCAGTAAATATACCAGTTCTGATTTAGGACGAATTTCGATTTGAATAGAAATTAAACTAGTAATTCTGCAATTTTTATCTACTTAAATATTTATCATTAAATATATATATATATATATATTTACATATATATATATATATATATATATATATATATATATATATGTGTATGTAAATATATAAGACAGTCATTAAACTTAATAATATTCTGTTAAACATAATCAAATAATATTGCATACTGCTGAAAAATTGTAAAAGACAATAGAAAATTAAATTATTTAATATTCTGTTGTACTATAATTTGACAATAAGAATAATAAAGGGGCATTCGGTTATTATTTTTTATCGATTGATAAAATTTCCAATTGATAAAAAAACAATGTATTCACCGCTGGACATTATTTTCTCTTTTATATCATTCCGATGACACCCGCATTGAGTAGTAGTGTTAGGGGTAGATGGTTGATGTCAACGAACGTTCTTGTTTTTTTTTTGTTTATTGATTCGAACTCGGAACCGCGAACGGTAGCAACGCGCAACACGTGAGCGCTGCAATAAAGATAATATTAGTTGTGGCAGACAGAATGTGTTTCCGTTCTTTCGGAATTTGTGTGCCTGTGTTTTTATTTGTTACATTTTTCTTCGCGAGAAATTTGGTCTTTTCAGTCTCGTACTTTATTTCGTTCTATATGAAGGAAGTTCAATAAAATTGTTTCGCATATTTTTTTTTTCATTTCCTTGTTACCAATTGAATATTCTAAACGTGTTTCTAATGTAAGTAACCATGTTACAGAAAATTGTTATTCTAGGTATTTTCCTCGACATAGTTTAAATTTATTTTACTTGACTACAATCAGGTTGATTTCTTTTTAAATTATAATAAATGTAAATTCTGTATGAACATAAAACATACAGTAAGAAAAGAGTAAAAAATTTTAATGTGATTTTTTCATATTCTTTTTTTAAAAGATTAACACAAATCTTTTAATAAGATTTGAATATAATTTTATAGAATGTGTCTTCGTTTATGAAAAAAGCGATTGTTTCACTAAATTGGATTTAATTGTCAAGGGTTAAACAATGAAAGTATAATAAAGATAAATGAAAGAATAATAAAAAAGAAAGATTATTAAATGAAATGTTTTACTTTTTATAACTAATTTAATAACAAAATTTCACGTTTAACTAGATACATATTTAACTGAAACAAATACCAAACCGATCAAAAATATCAAATCTATTCAAACAGGAGTGAACTTAAAAAAAAGACATTTCTATTATAGAATCAGTTACAGCATTCATTCGCCAATATTAACATACATGGCGTTTTTTATGTATTTCTTTTATTTACCTAATAATTTTCTTTTATGATTCTCATCTAAACTGTATTTCCATCGCTACACATATTTCGAATGTTGTTATTTTAGTGAAAACAATAAAACATTGTATGTTTAATATTTCAATTGTTCATATAAACGGTGTTATTTCGTATATACAACGATATTATCCAGCAACGTATACATCTTTTTTTAATTAAATGTTTTCTTTTATTGTCTCGTATTATTTTTTCATTCTCGTAAAATGCGTTTATTGTTTTTTATTCGACGAACAATATATCATTTTATTATTTGTTTTACTTTTAATATAACTCATACAAGAGATTTTTTTTTAAAAAAACGTCAGTTTGAAGAAAAATCAATTTTATAGCCTTAATTTAATATATTCTTCTTAAATTTATAAATAAAATTTCAATCGTCAGATCAACACTCAATCAAATTGAATTCTAATAAATAATGATCTTTTCAATGAATGAATGGTAAATTTATTATGTCATAAAAAGCCTTATCAATATTTTTTATTGTACCAGAATATGGAAATGTAAGCTTTGTATGTTCCATGGAAAACATGTCAAAATGATAATCGATTTTTTTACTATATTCACTGTAATATGTCCACATCAACGTTACGTAGTGTATCGTGAATTATTAGCTATACAAGGATATTTATGACACTGGATTTTATCTTAAATTTCAATATATATATATATATATATATATATATATATATATATATATATATACATACATATGACTCACAGTCATACCTTTATAGCATATATTTATAAAATATATTGTGAAAAGCTATTGACTCGGCTATTTAATAATTTTTTCCCTGGAAATTAACATCTCATTATTGATAATTACTTGATAAAATTTGTTGATCTTCTATAACATTAAAAAAAATAAACATAGGAAGTATTTAAAAACTTACAAATTCCATAGTCATATTTTGTAGAATACTTAATTTAATCGAAAAATAAACCTTTATATTATCAATATAATTGTGGGTTAATTTTATTAATTAATTTTTTTACTCCACAGATAACAAAAAACATTGATTGAAAATATTCAATAATTCGTTATTCTTTTTGATTTTTACTTATACATATTTTCATGGTGGTACTATTCTCCTCAAAGTGCTAATATGTAGAAAAATCTTCATTTTTGTTCATTCTATTTATTACAGATGTTTCATTTAATCCGTTGTCTATAATCATTCTCTAACTCTTGATGAAGCGATCAGGCTACACAAACGGAGCCCTTTTTGAATCCTCAAACAATATATAACCAATGTTCGTTGTCATTTCTTCTACTATGTGTGTTCTTCTTCTTTTCTCTAAAGAAATTATCACTTCTTCATACTTGCATAAAGAAAGGTTCTTTTTAAGGAAACGATTAGCAACATTCACTAGTTCTTTAAGTTTTAATTTCATAATTGTGTCATATGAAGTAATTTGTCTGGAAGTCATTATTGAGATACTGTTAGTGATTAGATTTGTTTTTATCCTGTGTCCTTTATTTATGCATTTCTTATTTGATAATTATTTTTCTTAACTATTTAATGATAAAATTACTTGTAAATTAACTAGAAAACTACTCAAAGAGAATTCTACGTTTTAATTGTCTTTTTGAAATGTTTACGAAGAAAGGATTTTTACAGTAATTATTTACAACTGAAAAAAGTGACTCTAATTACCGAAAAGCTCATACAGAATAATTGACTGCAATTAAATTTGATTTGATTAAATAATTATCCATATAAAAAAGATATTTTCAGACATCGTTCTGTAGGAAAAATCCTGCGAAATGCAAGTATAATCTGCGTAACCGATCTTGACCTGGTCACAAATTTCACTCGGTAAAAAGCAATCGTGACAGTAAGACAAATTGACAACATGAACGATGCTGTTGTAACAGCCACATGACCACACGGAAATCCCGAAAAGCGTTGGATAGAAAAAAATTTCAATACCGTAATGTCCGTTGGGCGCATACCATAGTAGCACTCTTAACACCACAAGGGTAATCCTTATAAATGGTCTTTCCTCCACGTGGTGGTAATCATTGTATAGGTTGAGGTTGGCGAATAAAGGACTCGGCTGTATATGTCATAGATCAGGGGACTGAGTGTTTCTACATCGAATTCTCGCTAAGAATACACATATATGTATAGATTACAAGGCAGAAATTTACGCTTTTAGTTTTCCTTTTTTATTAAAAAAAAGTTTTGGATGATACTTGAACTTTTCGAATGTGTCATAGTCGAAAATGTGTCGTATGAATTATGAAAAAAGTCAAACACACGTATAAAAATATCGTGAGGAATAGAAAGTTATTCATTTTATTCAGTCAATTGATTGGTTACTATTTTAATAATATTCAATTTTCGGGACGACATCTTCGAAATTTTACAAAATAATCTCTTAATCGAATTAAAAAAATAATAATTAGTTATCAAAGTTTCTTAAAACATATACATTTGTATGTTTGTATACCTCGATTACTATCAAAGCGACGCTCTGGTGGTTTTTATAGCTTTTAATTATTTGAGCTTCTATTCTTCATTACTAACTTAAGGTTTATTTTAAGTACTTTAAACAAATATTAGATTTTTAAATGTTCTTCGTGATAAACGCTGATTTTGTTTGAAAAAAACAATCATGCTGAAAACACCAAAGTACAAAGTATTTTTTTCAAAAACGTTTTTGTGGTTTGTTACATAGAAAATTTTGTATTTGTTAATTTTTAAGATTTCTTGTAAAATGTTTAAATTTGACTTTAATTTGTGAAATATAGGTTCCATTGTTAAATTTAATAATTTATCTAAGATTGAAAATTCAATTATAAAAAACAATTACATAAATTCTAACATTTCTCGTAAATACGATTTCAAAATTTCTTTTTAACGAATTAGTTGTAATGATGTTTTTTTGAAACATTTATAACAATAGACTTCTCAGTTCTCAGTATATGTACATGTGAAGAGTAGATCAATGAATACGACTTTCCCTAACGCTTTGAATTTATAGTCTATAAAGACGACTAAATCTGTTAGATTCCTTCAATTTTCTCAAAAGGCAAGTCGTACAAATAAACATTCATCAAACATATTTATCATTTGTAATGAATCTATTTAAAATAGCATATACAAAGACTCGAAGACACAAAAGCAATACATTGAGAATGGTACAATTTATTTAAATGAATTTTCAACAAATACACAAAATATTTAATACAACCTGCTTTGTATTCAATGAACATTGTTTATACTTATAATCTACTCTTTAATTTGTAGTCAGTACTTTCAGTTAATTACAGAACACAAATAGTATTGAATTTCTTTACAACTTATTACAGTCTGATTTGTTCCTTAATTATTTAATAAATTTCGTACCCTACAAAAGTTAAAAATAGATACAAAATAATGTTTGAATAAAATCTTAGACAAATAATTATGTTTGTACTAAACTGAAGGAAATATTTTCTTTTTCTTCATAAACAGTAATAAAAATATTTTTACAAATGTTCATTAACTGTTTATCATTTCATGACAGTTCTATATAATATTTTAAAATTTATTTAAATATATTACATACAAATCAATGATTTCATTGAAATATGAAAATAAGATTCAATTTCAATATTTTATTACAACTGAAATAATAATACTAAATTAATATATAGTAAAGCTACATAACTTGCTTTAAAATTTAAAAAACGAAACAAAAATATTTCATTTTCACATCATTGTCTAAAAGTTTGTACTGTTCCCTTCCTCCTCAAGGCAATTGATATAATTTAAAGCTCACGAAAAAAAAACAACCCAAACTTTTTGTTCCTCTTCTTCCTCTCTAGTGTGTGCTAAAAGACTGAATGCAATAAATTCTCTCTGACAAGATTTCAAATATATAGTAAACGAGTATAAGGCTCGTGATGGCGCCGCTCTAGTATTAAATCCACAGAAGCTAATCCTTTAGGACTTTAATCGTAAACATTATTTACATTAGCTGGTTTATTGGTATGCTATAAAGTTTCCGACTAAATAATATTGTTCGCGAATCAAAAAAATAATTATACACTATCTAAGTTTATTCGTTTAGTTCGATGAAATATTATTTACATATTAATCTCAATCAGTTATTGATCGTCTATTACTTTAATAATATTTTCTATGATTAGAAGACATTTTTTTTTTATTATACAATTTTGGTCGCTATTCTATTATATATATATATATTTATAACATTATTCATTTATTTTATCACTCATTTTGAAGTCTGCTTTCTTTTCAACAATAACTATAGTATTTGTATCGTATCGCATTGTATCTTCAGTATTTCTATTTGAAATTTTAAACTTCTCTCTCTCTTTTTCTTTCTATATATAGGAGAGAGTGGAAAAAAACTGAATTAATTAATTTGTATATCAAAGGACTGTCTTCGTGAATAAATACTTACATAATCAAGCATACCATCTATTATAATGAATAAATTAGGAGATCAACTAATATACTGTCGCAATATACAAAACTATATTTTACTTCGTACAAACAAAAAAGTAAAAATATGCACACGGATTTCAGTAACATATCAGACATATAAACACGCACATCGACAAATAGACGTGAATAAATGTGTAGAATAACTAAACGTTCTGACAGACTTCCCCACACCAGTATACATTTTCGTCTGTTTTCTGAAAGCCAGCCATTTACCTTTCAGACGTCTTTTTTTATATTATCATGAGTTCGATTATTTATGCGTTCTCCTAGTCGAAGTGACCTGCCAACTTCTTGCACAAGGGGTAGATTTTTTATGTGTAAAGTTTCTCCCTTTTCATAGTCGTCCCGAAGGAATCCAACAAGGTAGGACAACCCCCAATAGTGTATGTTTCTATATTTGAACCGGGGTTCAGTTCCATTCTCTTACCACCTTTTCTTTAATTCTAACGTTGTTTCAAATAAAACTATTTTTTTCTTTTCTTGTTGTTTCGATCAGTTTGTGTCAATAGGCGTGTGTTATGGTATAAGAAAGTTGTATTTTTATTTTTTATTCAATACCAAAGTGTTTAACAAGTTGTTTCGTGTATATATATATATATATATATATATATATATATATATATATATGTATAAATACGTCAATCAAACAACAGTCTTGTGTCTAAAACTTTTGTTTGAGTTTTGAAATCGTCTACAACGGGTGTTTGAAGTTAGGACTATGTGACTTTTGATGTGACAGTTAAAACTTCTCAAATTCGCAGTTCACATGATTTTGGTGCATTTCATTAAATCCATGACATATTGCTTGTGTCTGAAATTGATTTTTAACGTGTCTAATCCGTTTTAATTCTTTTATATTTGTATTTCTTTTTATACTATACGAGTGAGTTACTAAACAAAATGATTGGATTCTAGTATGGGTCAAGAACATTTATCGAATACAGAAACAATTATCAATAAAATAATTAAATGATATAAATAGTAAGCAAATAACATTTTCTGTATCTCAACGCTTTGAAAATAATTGAATTTCTATCGAAATGTACATAAACAACGGTCAAAAATGATAAATAATGATTTATTGAACATTTTCGACCAGAATTATTTGTGGTATGTGGAGTAAAAAATAATTCGTTCATAAAAACGAATATACTATTAGAAAATCTAAATATAGACAAAATACAATATAATAATAATCTACTAAACGAATTGTCTGTAGAACCAGTTTACTACCCTCAAGAGAGCGAAATGAATACACGTGTTGAATATCGGGGACAGAGGACAATTCCTGTTTTGCGATAAGAGATATCTGTGTTCCAAATAAATAAATTATTAATATTACAAATTTAATTGTTAACCACGTAAAATATTTGTATAAAATACATAACCCAGAGATCATATTTGAGAACCAGTTTGAAATATATTTGATGACGATGAAAGACAAAATCGGTTATAGAAGTAACTAACTCGCATATAACCTAGATGAATTGTACAGAATTAGAAAAAAATGTTTTATTTACTTGCTATATGTTCGTCATTGATATATGTTCTATTTAAATTCAGAATTACACGCTTATACGACCAGCTTCGACTTGTGAAGATAACGTTTCCTTAAAACAAATATAGTAATTTATTCTGTAACATTTAGTTTAAGTTCAGATAGATTTTAAGCTAGAGTTCAAAATCTACCTAAATTCATTTTGATAAAGAAATTCTCATTCACCAAACAAAAAATATTCTAGTTAAAATATTCAACAGTTTATTCTTAGAGCATTGGTTTGGATTTTTCTTATTTTCTAATAAAAAAATATTTTCTGGTAGGTTTGAAACAATGCAGGTTTAACACTGCTGCTAAATTGATTTGTGACAATAGATTTTGACCTCTAGTTCACAATCTATATGAAGTTCATAAAAATCCAATTCATTCATAAAATAATTGAACTTATTGAACATTGTAGAAAAGAAGTGGAGTTTGAAAAAAGAGTATTCTTATGAAAGTTAATTAACCATGGTTACAAAAAATATAATTATGAAAGGATTTGAAATAGAATCAAAAATGTTTGTTTGTAAAGTTTACTAAATTTTATTCTTAGTATATCAGACACTTATATTACATCAATAACTAAAAATCGTCCTCTCTACTTAAAATATTTTCAGGTTTTATTTTATTAGTTAATATATAAGTTTTTTTTATTTACAAAAAATATAACTGTATATATTCTGTCTTAAAATATTTATAACTATATTGACAGTTCGAAACATGAAACGTGATGATTAATACGTGAAAACTTATAACTCGATTTTTCTATAAATAATAAAAGAAACATGTCTCATGATCCTTCATACGATGACACATATAAATTTTTTATTGCAACATTTTCTAACATATATATATATATATCTATATATATATATATATATATATATATATATATGTTATTATGTAATCACTGATCCAATATCACTGAAACCGTTGGCGCCAGACGGCATGGAAAACTATTTTCCTTTCATACACCCGTCGTCTCACTAAATCGCATACTATTTCTCATTTCTGTATGTTATTTTTACGACATTCTAACACAGTTTAAGTCCCTTCCGTGTATTTGTACTATGACGTCGTTGAACTGAACCGTATGACGTACATTTTCCTACACTCTTCTTCCTTTAAATAAACAACAAAGAAATAAAACGTGAAAATATCAGATTTCATATTTATATCCAATTAATGTTTGTAGATATGGAAGTAAATATTTGAATAAAAGTAATTATTGTTGTACAAATACTCTAAGGTATTAAATATTTGAAAAACGTAATGAAAGAGTTGAACGAGTGTAGAATAGAATATAAAATTATAAAATGTAGGGAAAATTCCGAAAAGAAGATACGGAATTAACACGCTTTGTTATTTTTTGTTGAAAAGGACAACATTGTTTTATTTTTCGATTATTTATTATGCTGTAAAATAATACAACAGAACAGCTTGTTGTAAGTTAGTTATACTCAAAGTTTAACAAATGAAGTTTCCACTCATCACAAACAACAAGAAATTCTGTTCAAATATGTTCAATAATTATTAGTTGTTTCTGATAATCCTTATGAACATTTCTATGTCGATTCCATCATCGTTAAAGCTTTAATCTAAAGAAAAATGTGTTATGTAAATATAATGAATTTTATATACATACATATATATATATATATATATATATATATATATATATATATATATATATATATATATACATATATAATATGAAAATTATAAAAGGTGTTGTGAAAGTAATAATTTATAAATGTTAAATTTATCCATAGTGTCAGAATTGTGTTATTATGTTTGTACTAACTTTTGAAGAACACTAAATTGATTTCCATGTTGGTATTAATTCAATAAAGAATTATTTTTTGTTTAACTTATTTTTAAATCAACCAAGATTTTTGGTCTGTTCAATTCTACTAGTGTAAATAAAACAATTCGTAATTTTCGCTTGTGTAAGATATGTGAATTCTTAGCTAAAATATTAATGTGAAGTATCCAAAACATCGATTCAGACAATCCGGATTAAAAATACAACAGAATAATTGGAAAATAAAGATACTGAAAATCAATTCAATAATTAACAATTCTCAGTCTGACTGTATCTAAGCCGTGTAACTTTTTATCTCCATTTATCAGAAAAACAAATTCGTGCGTACAGCAATAAATGTGAGACTGTGTTATCGTACGAATTGTAAATAAAATCCATTGTCAATGGAGCGGACGTAGAGCAAGAAGAATCAATGACCGATGAACAAACAAAATACAGTGTTGGCGCCATAGAGACGTGGAGCGGACAATACAGTCAAATCAGAGACGAGAAGACGAGTTCAAAAGTTCGTGAAAATGCCTGGAAAGAGAATTTACCGGCAGAAATAAGTAGAGCAGTGTAGAAAGGACCTTTATTTTCAAGTAGTTCGAACAGAATGGTACGCAGAATAATAACGTTTCAAAAAGAATGTGTAGAAATGATTTGAATGTAATGAAGTTTCACAACGAAGTTCATCAATGTTATATATAATTTTTTTTTATCTAGATAGACTTATATTAAAGTTTATAGATATATTCATTAAAAATTAATTAAGTATTATACGAGAGATTTTAATTTATCTTGAAGTATATTTGAAAAACTGTAGATTGTAAAATTGTTAAATATAGAGCATATATATATATATATATATATATATATATATATATATATATATATAATATAGATTTAATGTATATTTTTGTTCTTCTCTATCTTGTCTTTTGAATCCATAAATTTAGTCAAAAATTGCAGGCCTTTGGACGATGGCCTTGTAAAAAAATATTATACATATATATATATATATATATATATATATATATATATAAACAAAATAATTGACATATTTATATGTATAGAAATTTTCTCGATGATAACAAATTATGATCTATTTTTAAACTGACGAATGTATACTTCGAAAAGTTTTCTAAATTTCAAATATTGTTCATCCACGATAATTTTCATGTAATATTAACCTTCTACTATAATTAAAACATAAAACTTGAACCATCCATGTTTTATAAAGTTTTCCAATTAATAAATTGGTAAATCTCTTATAATTGGATCAGGTTTTGAATTTAAGACCTTACGCCAATTAGTAAATATTATTAATTTTATGATATACACTGTTCTTAAATTACCAAATTCCCGCACACATATATGTATATATATATATATATATATATATTATATGCATGTATAAGTGTATTCTTTAATCTTTCAGTGATTATTATTCATTATTCAATGGCTAATAAAAAGGTCGATCACTCGAAACAGAATTAACAGTATTCATTACGAATATTTGTTGTGTACAATTTCCATTCAGTACAATGTTGAATGCATTAATTAAAGCAGTCGATATTCACGATATCTTACAGACATTCGACACGTTCGCATTGCTTCTATTTCATCAAACGTTTGTTTCAGGTCGATGCGGACATGGCAGCCCTTGTGAACAGCTCTGCTATGAACTACACGATGGCATGTACGAATGCGATTGTAGAGAAGGTTACGAGCTACATCAAGACGGTTATAGCTGTTACGGTAAGTTGTAGCAACGCTGTATTGAAATGCTTTCTACTTTTTTTCTTCTTGTGTCTTTCACTCGTTACTATTGGTACATTGGAAATAATCGCCCGGTTTTTTTTTTTTATTGAAAACGAACAATATAAGATAGAGGTAGAGTGCCGGTGACGTTTTGTGAAGTGAACGGATTGTTTTACATTTCTTTCGAATCAATCGATTAGTAAGTCTGAAAGATTCGAAAAAGATACCGTGTAAATTGATGCGTTTGTACAGAAGTTTATCGTCGCCTTGTACGATTCAATAAACATTTTTCGTTCGTTACACTTCGGATAATTTTTTTACTCTGTTTCATTTATTATGAGTTTTTGGATTTTTCAATTTAGAACTTTAACATCAATACCAAATTACCAGAAATGAACAGTCTCTGATGTTTAATATTCATTCGATATTTTTTAAACAATGATAGAACCTAGATTCTTTTCGATTAAATAAAAGTTCAATTTCAATAAACAATCATCTTGATAGGTAACCATTGACACCGAACATCATAATTGTACACTTTTATACTTGTAATTCCGTTGAAACGTTATCGTAATGGTCTTCGTCTTTTTGGATCAATTGAGTTCCCGTTTTCCTCCACTAGTTTCATCACTTGTAGTTTGTAGAAATCTACTTAAAGATTTCAGGCGATTTAAAAGACGAGGACCATCAGGACAACGAAACACTGAAAACATTTTCATAAATAATTGTTTCACTCAATTCACAAATCACAAGGAATACTCAATTAAAATTGATTTTTTATGGTTTCTAATTGTTTTTTTTTCTGTAAATTTCAATGACGATGACATCATTTTGAAAACAGTAAAGTACAGAATTTTTTTAATTTTTTACACTTTAGAGATGTAACTGTACATTAACTCTCTGAGTATGAGTGTATCGTCATCTAAATACTCATAATCAACGAAAGTGATCAATAATCTATTATTGAACATTTAGAGCAGAATTTTTCTGTAGTTTGTAGATCGAGTGAATTGTAGAAATTTTTTGCATTAATAAATAAATTAATAAAATTACAAACTCACTTACTTGGGACAGTAAATATAATGATAGGGATTCTTAAAACTTATAAAAGGGAACAAAGCTTAATGTTTTAACGGATTCTCTTCTTTAATATTCCTTCAAAGATAATTGAACAATGTTTTCCTTTAAAGTGAATTTAACATTTAGAATTATATATATATATATATATATATATATATATATATATATATATATATATACAATCTAGGAAATAAATGTTATTGATTAAAAAATGTTTCTTATTTTGGTTTAAGTGAAAACATTCATTTGTGAAAATTTATTCACAGCACGAAAAACTAATATTTAATTAAATATACAATTTTATCCATTCTTCAAAAGAATGTTCTACCTGCTTATTAATTTTTAATAATAGTATCATAAAATATTATTACTTTAAATTTCATATCTTGACAGCATCAAATTAATTCAGTTTTAAAAATCAACTTTCTTTTCTAACTGGTAAAATAAAAAATGATAACATGAATATAAAGGTATGATTTTCTCAGTCAATGCCGTATTTGAATATTTTGAATACATTTAAAAGTGTGAAGCGATTGTTGAAAAATATAACATAAAATTAAAATTAAAAAATGGCTGGCTTGAAATTAAAAATTGTACAAAAAATGACTATTAGTAATTATATAAATTGTGTACATAAATCATTTAATATTTTGGCGAGGGAAATTCTATTTATAGAACGTGGAAATAATGTTTAGGATTCTTGCAGTTATCTTATTAACAACTTTATTACGACACACGTAGCAAGTTAATTTAATAACGCATGACATCATAAATTGCTTTTATTGCTCCACTCTGTCATTACGACTTGTTTTGAGGTAAAATTCTGTATAGATTTTTACTTCGTTTTCATTAATATTTATTAAAGGAAGTAATCCAGTTATTCATAAATATTTTTGTATACTTGTTTTTTCTCTTTAATCAAAAACAGAGAATTGAAATGAAGTTCTTTTCGAAGTAGTCCTTGTTGACTTTAAATCACTTCTCCATTCTCTCCTTTCATTCCAGACATTTTTAAGTTCTCTTTCGAAATAGTTTTTGAATAATGCACCCAAAAATAATCTATGGTATAAAAGAAGTGTTGTTCTAATGAATAATTCACTATTGATACCACAGCTCTAGTCTATAACAACGACTTTTTATTCTCAAATGCTTACAGAAATATTGATGATTGTTTGTTTGTTCGTCTGGAAAATATTTATAGAGCCTAATATTTTTAATATCAAAAAATACAAACATTGTTTTCATTTAATAACATCATGGTGGGTTTTTTATTGGCTCTATATAGTTTTATGGTCTTACTAAAATATTTATAATTTTTATTTGTGATTTCACTATTTAGAACGTCGTATTTCCAAAATTGTGGAAGAATATGACGATAGATTCTGACTTTTCATTTTTTGTTCATACATCAAATATTTTTATTATTTTCAGTCACATTAATCATTAATTATGAAAGAAATGTGCGAACTTTGCTTTTATCGATATTAACGGTAGTAGAGTGGTCTTATCTGCTTCACTTAAATAATTTTTAACATCGTTAAGTCAGTAAATATTAACATCCAGTCAGACAATAGCACCCCATTGAAATTCATAAAATCGACAATAAAAAATGTTAGTAATTATTTATAAAACTTTTTTCTTCAGAAATTATTTTATGGTTTATGGGGTGAGATTATAAGATATATAAACTAATCTTTTATCATTTATTGAATATTTTTAATCGAAAAAAGTATGTTTTGTGTAGTGAACGAAAAATTAATTTGTAACACATACTAATAACTTATAATTCTAATATTATTTTAGTCTTAATACTTTCTTATAATTATCTTCTAGCTTCAACTTATTTTATTTTCCATAATGTCTCGTTAATTTAATTAATATAAAAATTCTATCTATTTTTCATAAAGCTAGTTTGACAAACATTATGTTAATTATCTTAAATTATAAATATTGCAATATATATATATATATATTCATATTATTTATTTTTAAAGTTTCATAAGAAAACGGATCTAAATTCAATAACAAAAGACTGAAATATCTTAAAATTCGATTAGAAATCTGTTCCAATATCAAATTGAATAATAATAAGTTTTAACTTTATTTCAATTTGAATATTTTAAAATGTTATAAATTAAACATTTATATACATATATATATATATATATACGCATTTCTTCAGTTTTCTCTTCAACTTTTCTTTTTCACACTCTAATAGCGGTCAATTTTTATATTCTTCAATCCGGATTAAAGTCCACATAAATTTGTACAATCCATAGACGTCACATCATCAAGCTGTACGAATTGGATAAAGTCAGACGTACGCTATTTTGTGCGAGACTGCAAGAATAACTTCCGACAACTCAATATAAATGTGATTATACATATAATTCCCAAAGATGGCATAAAGCTGACTACGTACATGACGGTAATAAAGACAGTATTCTATGTGTGCGTTTTATATATATATATATATATATATATATATATATAAGTGTGTGTACGAGTCGGATTGCTGATTGGATTAGAAATATCTGTGACGTTTTGAGACTGCGGAAAATGGCATTTTACTTTCAGCAAAAAAAGTGATATGATTTCATTTTGTTTCTCTTTTTCTTTTTTTTACAAACCAATCGTTTTTCTTAAATGTTCTATCATTTTATTGAGATGCTTTTATGGGCCCTATTTCGTATTATTTCTATATATATATATATATATATATATATATATTATAAAAAAATATCTACCATGAAAGAGAAAATTTTACTAATACTTAATATAATTTGAAATTTATTATTTTTTTACGATAATACTTAAATCTTTCTTTACAAAATGACCACTAAAATATTTATCAGCTCGTTTCTAATAAATTGAAACTTATACTAATTGGTATGTAATAAATGATTAATAGGAATGAATTTAATATAAGTGACAATAGCTGAAATATAACAAAATATTTCAATTTAAATAAAAATAAATGTTTTATTTGTTTTTATTAAACATTAGAGCAAGTTTTCACGTATAATTTAAACAATATTCATAACATTTCCTCCATTGTTAGTAATTGTAACATTCGCCACATTTCTATAGGACAAATTAAACAAGCAGAATGGAAACCGCAAACTTGCCTCTCGCTACGTTTATATAAAGGTAAATACCGTGACAACTTAAATAATCTAAGAAATTGCAGATGGTAACGGCTAATTAAAGGAAATCTCTACGAATGCGGAACGCTGTGCGACGACGGTGTATGTTTCTTAGTTACAGGCGCCTTCGCCGACGCTATAAAACCACTTTCTCAATATGAAGGATAGAATCGTACACACCCCAAGCTAGTAGTTCCTGGCACAAACTAATTATACTGAAAGTTCCGCACTGTAATAACAGGATTGCGAAAAGATTAACACTCCAATGGATTTATTCTTTTTTATTACATTTTTTAACGTTACGTTGTTACAACATAATTATTTATGTCTTTGGACAGTTTATGTGATAATAATTTTTTATTATCATTCATTTAATAATAGAATTTAATATACAATAATAATAAAAATAATAATTAGTATAATATTACAACTTTTTTCCTCGAAAATATAAAACGACTGACAAATTTATTTGATTTATACCTCAAATATTTCCACTCCAGTTTACTTTTAATAAATTTATTTAAACATGAAACTAAAACAGTTACATTAAACTTGAAACTGAAATTTAAATAAAATCTAGACTGTCTGTAAAATAACGTTAGATACAATGATTCTCTTGTTCGTAGACAAGCCCATATTATAAAACAGAACCTTACATGCTATTAGCACTAAAAGAGTATTGCAGCAATAACAAATAGTCTGTAAATCTAGATAAACAAAATTATAAATATATAAAAAATAGAACGAATTTTACTATATTTAAAAATATGAAATTAATAGAAAAGTGTCATTCATATATTTAGGAATTTTTTAGGAATTAAAAAATATTCTAGCTTTTTAATGGATAAATATAATTAGTGCAGGTCACTGATATTTTTTCAGCTAATGTACTATCTCCATTACGACTACAGTTTTTATGTAGTTTTTAGGCTGTATTGGCTCTCCAGTTAAAGAAATTTGTTCAGTCGAATATGTACTTTGTTTTCAACCAACTTCAAACAGATACAAATCAATATTCATGATCAATATTAAATGTTTCGTTTTAATAATAACGGTATTTAATAAAAATCAACACGAAATTTTCAGAGTTTCAATACATTTTGTCTGTTAATTAATATGTAATTGCAATTTGACTATCCTATTATTTGATAAATTTCGAATTATTTCTCGGTACTGTACTCGACTGTGTAATTGTTTAATTAAAAATACTAAATTAATTGATATTAAAATACTAAAATCAATTTGAAATAATTTCAATCATTATTTATAGTTTTTTATTCACTTGTATTAATTATTTAAATAGTACTATTATAGTTATATATTTAAATGTGAAGAATTTAATAAAATTACAAGATGAACTATTATTTAGAAAATTAAATGGCGATGTCAACTATAAGGGTGATTAATCTTTTAACTACTCCAATCAAGTATAATCTATTGACACATTAACGTCCAGTCTTGTACTGATCGAGTATTTTCAATTTGGATTTTCAATAGATAAGTGCTTCGTTCAAGCAAATTGAGGAGCAGCTGTTCAATACTGACATGTATTGGTTTCATAATGATGTAAATATTTTCTCTATACTGACATTTCAAGTACACATATCGTTTTTATTTCAATTCTATTTAAACAGATTTTAGATTTTTTTTATACAACCAAGAACTTGTTATATAGTCGATCATTATTTCATATCTCGAAAAATATCTGTCAGGTAAACATTATTTACAAAATATTTTTAAAATAATTACAAAAATAAATTTATAAATCGACTATTCCTTTTTATTGAATGAAATGTGATTTTATTCAATTTTACTAGTTGTAGATTAATTATGTTTCCAAATAAAAAAAATATAAATTGACTGTCAGTTACGATATAAGAAAAAATTATATTTTTTTCTTTTATACTTTCAAAGAACTAATATTATAGAAGAAATATAATAACAGTTACAGATTGAACGGCTTGCATTAGTAAAATTAGCCAGCAGAGTCTCAATATATTTTAGAATACTATTTGTTGAAAGAAAAAATATATTTTAATAAAAAAATCCAATAAAAATGATTAATATATATATATACACTCGTTTTTTTAATATTTCTAATAATTTTTAAATCTAAAATCAATAATTTTATTTGCTTACATAATACTAGTTTTTTCTCTATTATTTATAAAAAGAGAAAAAATAGTACTGTTAACTAAATTTGACTCTAAGAATAATTATTGTGTTCTAATTAACTAGAAAGTTAAAAAATTTTACTGAAAGTAAACTGGAATTTTGATAATTACCTAAAATGGATTTTATGTAAAACAGATTTATTTCTCTAGCATACAGAAAAGATCCGAGGTTAGGTTTTATGCTTCCTTTAAAGAACTTTTTAAATAAATTGTAATTATATATATATACATATATATATATATATATATATATAATGTTAATACACATGTGTGGGTGTTATTTTTGTATATGTTACCATAAGTATTTTCTCATGAAAGCGATTACAGTTTACAGAAATAATCGAAATCAATATTTACGTCGATCGTAGTATTGATAGAAAAACTTTTCATTGTAACCACGAACAATCGTCACGGTTTCTGTTTTCAATTTCCACGAAAATCTCTTCGTCTTTATGAGACTTGTCGCTACGTGCACCCTTTTTTTGTCCCCGATGTAATAAAAAACATTGAACTTTTCGTTGCCACTTATTTCGTCAACTGCCCGATTGTGTACGAAATTATTCGGGTCTACGCACAAAAAAGAAACGAGACTGTTTATATTTAACCAGAAATAATTAATTTCGTTTCTTTCTGTTCATAATTCAACCTATTTTAATTCAAAGAGCTTATTTTCTAAGAACTCTCAGTACTTCTTGCACGATTATTAACTCTACATTTATTTATTTTTCGATTTCTTGTCATTCAATACAATTGTTTAATGTATCTCATTCGTGTTCTTACACATGTATATATCACGACACGTAATTCTTAACATTTTTACATCAGCCGTAAAACGATCTCCGAGATCTTCACAAACCGTTAACAAATGTTCACTATCACATCCACCGTCACATAATACGCACCATCTACTCCCATAATTTGTTTTTCTGCTTCGCCATTACAATGCCTCTCAACGTAACATTGTCAGAAATCTCTCCTGATCTCTTTTTAGCATACACACGTAATAAACTTCTCACCTATAATCATTCAGTATGCTAGGGAATTGTGAAAGAAAAATTTCGTTTGTGTGTCTGAAAACATCTTTTCTTAATACGTTGCATTCATGTTTTTCACGTCGTCTACACTTTTTCTTTGTGTACACTCTTTTTTTCAATTTCACGATCTGAAGAACGGTTCGTAACCTAATTTTTAGACAGCCTTTGTTTTTTTTAAAACACTTGTTTAATTTTTTTATTGTGACATTAATCCGTTTAAACAAAATAGGCGTTTGGAAATTTTATTTTGTAAAACTTGTATATATATATATATATATATATATATATGCATATATGCATATAATAAAAATTAAAAGAAAAAAATAACTAATTTGTTATTTTGAATGCAAACCAGAAAAAGAATTTTAGTCATGGGTTTGATAAGAATACATAATAATTATTAATTATTATGTATTCTTAAATATTAATCCAAAATTAATAAACAGAACTCGATTAATCTAAAAGGATAGAAACTATTTGCAAATCTATCTATCTATCTATATATATATATATATATATATATATATATATATATATATATATATATATATATGCACAAACATCATCTTTCCCTCAGTGCTCTGAAGAGAATGATATTGATATCTAAATGCGAATAAACAAGAATCGAATGATCAATAATGATTTACTGAATATTTTTCCAAAATACTTTTTTTGTATTTTGTGGGTTCAACTAATAAGAATGTCCTAAAAAGCATATGCAATTCTTGTCTTGCATTTGTTCCAAATCGCAGTCGTTTCATTTTATATAGTCCTTGACTCAACACAAAATTTCATGTTAATTCCTACTCCAATAAAACTGTCGCCCATTCATGAGATTTATTATTAGTTCCAAGTAAATTCAAATTATTGTTGTTGCCACAAAAACCAAATTATACATTTAAACCTCGACAACATCACAAAAAGTAATCAATTTGACGCAATTAATATTCATTATCGCCATATATTCTCTAGACTAGAAAATGAACTGAGCAATTTTTTACATAATTCTAAATTGAGACAATTAGTGAATCTATTAAATTATATTGTATGCATTTTTGATCTTGAAAAGCTCTAATAAACGATATACTTTATATGAAGCTAACTAACTAATCATTTTTTTGTTTAATTCAATTTATTCTCAGTTTAAATATTCAATATCTAAAAATACATCAACATTGGTTAAATGTTATTATTTTCTTACTTATATTTAGAAATACAACTTTTTTGAAATTCATAAGTAATATCAATATATTTGTGATCACTTTATGTACATATATATATATATATATATATATATATATATATATATAACAAGTCTTACACACCGTAAACATACTTTGAAAGTATAAGAATGTTCATTTGAAAATCGGTTTATTACTCCAAAAAACACACAACAAAGGACCTGTAAGATTTTTTTTCTTTCATGTCCTTTGTAATTTTCCATCTATTTTTTATATACAATGCATGTATAACATTTTCTTTGTATATTTTATCAAACATAAAGAACAATGTTAATGATTTTCTACTTTATAAAATGTTGGTTGCTCGCGTTACTTTATAGCACATATTAAAAAACGAATTTGTATGGCGTCACTTTGATCATAAAGTTGTGATATAATATTGACATACTTTTTGACATGCATCATATATATATATATATATATATATATATATATATATATATATATATATATATATATGTATTAGTTAAAATAATCTTTATTTTCTAAATTATGCACATTCATAATAATACGATTTTATCTTATAATGAAAATGTACTTGTTTTTTATTCTCTATTATATCTGTAGCTCAGACCTAAATATATATACAAATAAATTTCAGTATATTTTTTATAGAACAACAATTTATAACTCGTATAGTTTTTTTGGTATTTATTTATATAAAAAATAAGTCATTTTTCCTTAATGATAAATTCAGCCGTTACTCCTAGTTGAAAAGTGTAAGACCTGCATTAATAGATAATTTCATTTTATTTAATTAAATATTATTTTTTTTAAATAAATAGAGTTGTTTAGAAAATAATGTTTATTATATTTATTAACAGTGTTTTAAACTTATCTCATGTTAAAATTCAAGTGTTTCTGGAAAATGTAGTCATGTTCTCATTTTTTTTTAAACGAAAAACGAATGAAATGTTTTACATAAAAGCTCTCATGACACATAAAAGTTTTGAGATATTCGATTGAAAAAAAAGATAGAGATTATAATAGAATGTCTTAAATGATTTATTTATTCCTCGACATAATCATTATTATTATCAAACATTTTTGTCAGCGTGTATGAAATTTATTCGTTCCATTAGGGAATAAATTTTATGTTTGTTCTTCTAACCAATCATTTTGACAAAAAAAAACACAACTCAGTAGAATACTATGATAACATAAAGCTTTTAAGCAGAAGATTTACATTTATAATTAAATGTACTTTATTAAATTCAGTTATATGACTTAAAAAAATATTTTTATACATTTTTTTCGTATGGAATTTCCGTCATGATAAACTTTAACACAACATCGGAATTGCAATATTAGAAGATATGATATGATACATTTTTACTTCATGTTATGATAAACAACTTAATTAAAACATCGTCTGCCTTAGCATAAAGTTCATGATTATATAGAGTGGTAATGGTGGAATTTCATAAGACAATCGCTCAGTGAGGATTTGTTCGCATGTAGTTTTCACCTCTGGCGGGTTATATACTACCGCTTCGGATAATATGCTTTCTCTGTACCACTGCCTTTCAATTAAACTACCTACACGGTGTTAGTTCTGACATTTTGAATGTAAAGTATGTTCGCATACATACATATTAAATGACTGATAAAATGTGTGTACGAAAATCAATGTCAAAAGCGTTCATTTCGATTATATTCTTATCATTAAGATTATAGATATTAAAATCGATTAACTGTAAATTAATCTTGTTGGAATGTATATTTGTTTGATAAAGTACATTTTACAAATATTCTTCTCTTCAAATCAACTCTGTGTACAGTGATCAATAAATCTATTCGCATTTCTTTAATAATTAAGCGTATCTCTTGATTCAATGGATCAAAAATATTAATAATATTTTTCTACGAATGAATAAAATAAATTGTCTTTAAAATATGTAACTTTTATTTTAAGACAATGTAAAAATGGTGCCACGTAATTCGTCCTCTTTAAAAAGTTATGATTTATTTTATATTAACTAAAGAATTGTTTTTTTTTGTCCGGCTTTTCATTAAAGTTATTTCTTAAATGATTTTTGCAAATGAATTATGAAACTATTTTGTTTTATATTTTTAACTTGATTATAGATAAATTTTACTTATTAAATGTCAACTATAACAAAAATATTATGGTTTCTTAAATGACATTTATTATTTGGACAGTACTTTATATATATACATGCATATAGCTGGTTGACTTTAGGTAAATATTTTAATTAGTAATCAATCATAAACCGCTTCATTAAACATGCAAGAAACTTTGTTGAACTCTATCGTTGCGCTACGAAACTAATTTAAAAAGAATTCACGTTTCTATATTGATAGATAAAATTTCAACTAATATTGAAGGGGTTTTCTTTCTCAAGCCAAAGTTATTTCCAGTAAAAGTGTATTCTTATTGTTTTTCTTGTATTTTTTTTTAGAATTTCACATGACATGTGAAAAATGGAAATTGTTTTCGAAAACTCACTCAGATTTTATGTTTTCTCATAAAATTTATTCCTGATTCGAACATAAAAATACATGTATCAATGTTCGAGACAGAATATTTTTCTGACAATAAATATTGTTTGTGGTTAGACTGTGTTAAATGTATTGTCCTTATCAACTATATTTTTTAATATCTATTCATGTAAAGAAAATATATAATCCGTTTTATTTGAATATAAGTTTTATTATTTATTAGTGTGTTATAAGTAATTTTAAAAAAATCTTACTCGTTAATTCGATATTAAATAATATCTATAAGTGTATTCTGCATCTTATAAAAAACCTACCATAAATAAATCAGTTTTATTTATAAAGTAAGAAAAATAACAATTAAACAAAAAATCCAATAAGTAAACAGCATTACTACCAATAATTATTTACAATGAAGCACAAGTTTTACATATCGCTTCTTCGAACTTTTCTGTTTCAAAAACGCGAACAGTTTTAGCATTATATCGAAATATCTAATGAAACTATTAATGAATTAATAACAAACCAGTCAAATAATGAACTCATTGGAAAATATAAAATATAATATAAAGCAATTTTATCTCTCTTAATTTTTATTTTTAAAACCACACATGTCTATAACTTTTCACATTCTATAAATTAAAAGCATATGAAATGAATCAGAATTGACTCTTTTCAAGCAAACGATTCAAATATATTCCTATGTGACATAAAAAATAGTCCTTTATTTAATATGTTATGGAACAATATTTAATGTAACTCATATAATATTCTTTTCTTGATGAACGGATAATTTAGATGTTTGTGACATAAATTCACCAACTGAAAGAAAAATTTATATTTATCTTACATGACCTATTTCTTTAATTATACAGTAACTAACGATCAAGAATATATATATATATATATATATATATATATATATATATATATATATATGTATCCTATGCTATTTCGAAATGCAATTAGAATCTCTCTACCACCGCGACTTCTTTGTAGCATACAGTTTCTTACTTATACTTTATCATCAAAACTAATTTTGGCTTCTTTTGAAGCATTTCTGATCAGAGCTAAGTCAGTCAAACCTAATCAACCCTGTTTAGGTCTTATTACATTTGATCAGGTTTGATGAATTCTGATCCAATCTGATGATTTCTTCAATTTTGATGGTTACTTTCAAAAGTACTACTTTTAAAGAATTAAAAAATTAACAAAATCTTTTTCTCAGTCCTGCATCATCAATCCATATTTCACTGACTAATTCTGAAACGCTAACGCTTTTATAAAAAAATAGTTTAGGTCTCAAACAAAGTAAGTTTACCATAAAGTTGACATTGTTTTAGGGAAAACCGCTGCTCGAAGTTCGAACAGTTATTGATTAAGTGTGGGCGAGTGAAAGCATTACAATAAAGCCACAAATTAAATTTAAAACAGGGTATTTATATAAAAGAGGTTGACTAAATTACAATTCCTTTTTGGGAATAAAACATTAGTAAATCAACTGAACAAATGTTAAATATATTAAACTTTAAATAGAATCTGTAAGAAAATAAATAAATAATGAAGGTATGGTATAAGTCCCGATTATCTCATTTTGATACGATATTTTATTCTGTTCTATCCGAACCGGCTTTTCCATAAGACTTGTTATTTGTTAAATATTTATCACTATTGTTGAAAAATTTTATTAATCATTTTTTGAAAAACAATTTGAATTTCAAATAATAATTTCATGCTCTATTATGTTAAATAAGAAATTATGTTTTAGAAAAATTATTAACATTGCATTCTCTTTACAAAAATATGAGTAGCAGATAATTGCATCGTATTAACAACGCTATTTGCATCATCTTTATTTAAATCCTGACTTAATTGCTCATTTAAATTTAAGATATATTAAATAATTGATTTTTCACTAATATTATTTATTTATTTAGAAGTAAGTTTATGAAATTACAATTGATTCTTCTATGGTGAAACGAATCCATTAAAAAATTTAATATCAATAATTTAACCTTAAAATTTACTTGCTATGACTTGTTGATACAAAAATAATTTATTTTTATTCAAAATTGTTTTTTTATTCTTATGATGTATGAACTTTTTTGGGAAGAGGAAAATTAAATTAATCTCTCAATTCAATATTATTAATTTATTAAATATTACTATACAATAATACAAAATTAGAACTCAGAGAAAAAGAAAATATATGTCAGTAAATAAATATTATTAACCAGTTAGTTTGTTATAGTTCCGCGTTATTAAACTCGATGCGTTGTTCTGATGCTCTTCGTTCTTTTCGATTAACTGATAGTCAATTTTCCACTACTACTTTCAGAAAATGGTTTATATTTGGGCAGATTTTAGAAACGAATTCCTAAATTATTTAAACAAACGAACGAATAACTAATATTTTATTAATTAATTTCTGAGAAAGATGATGCAATATTATATATATATATATATATATATATATATATATATATCAAAATATACTTCAAAATAAATTATATTTTTTTAAAAAAAATCGTTATCTATTTCAAATTCTAACACGTATGTGGTTTTTCCACTAAAAATACAATAAAATAAAAATAAATACAATTCTGTTTAAAGTTAATTTAATATATAACTCAAACAGATCATTCAAAATGTATTTTTTTTCAATTAAAGCGATCGTTGTTATTCTTAAATCCATTCTTGAAAGTCAATGAAATTGTTTACATTTTACTTATTTGAGTTTTATATGTCTTTTAAACACCTGCAATGAAAAATTTAATTAATTTTACATTTTTATTAGTATAAAAATGACGAATAAAAAAACTGATTAAGTGATTTAGTTATTATAACCTAGGTTGCTATAAATGGATTCTGTTCTATATATTATTGAACATAAACAAATAGGGGTACTGAAAGGTCAGAAAGAAGTCTTTTTTTCATTGTACTTTAAATGATTCTCTGTATTTACAAAGTAAAAAGTATAGATAAATACACTTACTTGCAATATTTTGGCACCCACATAGAACCTGTAGAACACTCGGTTTCCTCTTTAACACATTCACATTTGCAAAATTTTGCATTCCATTTCATATTATTCATTGTGTCGCATCTTTTCTTTTCCTCCTAAAAATATTATTTATTTAATTTTCAAACAAATTTATTTGCATTTAATATCTTCATATTTTTCCTATATATATATATATATATATATATATATATATATATATATATATATATATATATATACATAGAGAGAGAGAGAACGAGGAAAAAATTGTATAATGAAAAATACTTTATTTTGGATTTTAATTTATTCCGCTTGAAATGAATTTATAATAAAAATTAATTTCTTTTTCAAATTTGTATTTTAATCCAGACATATATAAATATATAAAATTATTGAAGTTTAACTTAGTTTAAATTTATTTATATTCCTAGAGATTCCATCGCATTACTAGCGTTTGATTTTTAATAAAATACCTATATAGATTTTAATTCAATTCATGTGATTATAAATTTTTTTCTAAATATATTTCTGTCACTGTTGCTAAATTTACGTTCATTGATGATTTTTTCTCTCGCTCTATAAACTATTAAAGTATGTAAAATATATTCTTTAACTGATACATCTGAATTTTGTAACTCTTATGTACTAAAAGATATCTCATTTGTGCTTATCTATCGTACATGTACCAATTAAAATTTTCAGCAATCTTCTGATAATGGTACTTAATTATTCTTAACATTATATTTCGCATTAACATCGTTTTTGTATTTGTTTACACTCTAAAAACGATAAATATAAAGGAAAAAAATATTTGTATTTCTCTTAATCTGCTATTTGAGTTTTTTAGAGTGAAATTATCAGTGTATGTTTATTACAACCGTGGAATAAATACATACCATATTTTTACACTCACACATACAGCCTTTTGCAGAATATTGCTGCACGTTACTACAATGATGTGGCATGACGTTACAAGCACACTGGCATGTTGTATGCTCCTCTACTTCGATAGCATAACAGCGACGGACATTTCTTTCATCAAATTTTGTTACATATAATGTAATATTCCTTGAATCTTTTTTAAAACACGACTTGTTGTTTGTACACCTTCCGCCATCGCATCTTTTCACAGGTACTTTTGTAGGAATAAGCTTTCAGTAATAAAATACATATAGATTTTAATTACAGAAACGACAATTTAAAGTAACTTACACTTTCAATTGAAACATTTTCGATTGCGCAAACAATCAAAAATAATAATTTAAAAAAACTAAAAATATCTTCTCACCAATTCATTATAATTGTTTCTCATATGATCTATACTTATTAAGGTGTCTCGTGGTATACACTTTGTGTTCGATCGAATCATTTCTATTTTTGATGCATGTAGCGTACAGTTTACTGTAAAATGATATTAAATATGTATATGAAAGAGTTCAAATTAATTTCCAAAAGCGAATTTATCTATAATGATAAAAAATGGTGCACGCGTTATGTTTTATATACTATAACACACATCTCTAGCTTTCGAGACCATAAAAAACTCTATGACTAAAAAGTCATTATGGAGTTATCTACAATCAAAAATTTCAGTAAAATTTGTCCGTCTCACAAAAATAGATTCCGGTGCTTTCTTTATAAATGTACCAATTGAATTAATACATTAATTACAAAAAAAAACAACAGTTACCTTTACCAATACATTGTTATCAAGACCTTCATCCACAATTACAATCTCAATTCAAATATTATACAATAAGGCTATCTTCTATTTAATGAAATAACGTAAATATTTACAATTATATTTTCATTTTTTATACAGTTTCTTATAAAAGTATTCATCCACTTTACTCACATAACCATGGATCAAAGCGAAACTCTGATATATAATTCATAGATAGTTCAATACAGATAATAAATTAATTTATTTTCATAAATAAATTGATCTCTGTCTGTACAAACTACAAAACATATTTCTGAAAAAAAGGTGTTCAATACTGATTATTGGCAAGATTTTTATTGACTTTTATATATATTTTTAATGCTCTCAGATTATTGAAATAAATAAAATTAATTTATTCTCATTATGTAAGATTCATTTTAATCTAAGTTAACTGAATACCAAAAGAAAATTCATTCAAGCTAGCTAAAATAAAATAATAATAGAGCTTAAAAGCTAATATGCTTTAAGAAAAAAAAACATAGTCTGTATCTAGTCAATCAAATACTATTTTAAAATTTAATATATACCAAACTGAATACTGATTTTTCAGTTTCAGTTTTTTTTAGATTATATTATTAGTGAACGATTACTATTATATTTTTTGTGTAATCTATTGAATTAAATATGTATATTTTTCTAGTCTTAACACTGTAGCTATATTTATAACCTTCATTCTACAAACCACAAAATGTTTTCCTGATTAAACATTTTCAAAAAATTATTATTTATTACTGATACTGGTATTTATATGTTGAATCTGTCGTTCTCGGTATACAAGATTAAGAAAAAATATAGAAGAATGACGACATTGCTATCAAAAAAGCAAACAAAAATGATAAATAATAAATAACTAAATATATTTCATGACTATTTTCTATATTTATATAAAATTATTTAATTTTCCGAAAAAACATTTACTATTTTTTAAAACAATAAATTTGTTAAAAAAAACATTTGTTCTTGTATCTCAGCGTTTTGAATATAGAATCTCTGTCTAAATATGCACAAGAAATAATCAAAACTTATTAATAATAATTTATTGAACATTTTTGATCAGAAAATATTTTATAGTTTGTGAGATGAGTGTAAATTCATTTGTGAAAATGTATAAGGTTGCAAAAGTATTTACTTTTTTCCATATTACGTGTACTAGTATAAAGTAGATTATAATTAGCGATGAAGATAATTGATTAATTTAATTTATTATAAGCATAATTTATAACAAAATAAGTCTTTTGTGATCAATTGTATATATAAGCGTGTGTTGGAGTATAGGATATATTTTTATCGCGTTCCTTGATGACTAAAGCAATTGTTAGATGAAATACCACATCACACCATTGAGTACCTAGTTGAAACAAGAAAAGAAAAAATATCACTTTGAAGCTATTTACAATTACAGAGCTACCTTAAATTATCAAATGGTTAAACTATCGCGGCTCCTTGTAATTGATTTTAAATTAAGGCGAAATAAATAAAATAAAATTGGTCTTCACTTTTTAAAAAAAATATAACAAGTATTGCGTTTTGCAAAAGCACTTTTTTATATTTTTATATATTAAACATTACTTACACGTACCTTCTTCGAAAAAATCATCTGTGCACACTACAACAATTATTGAAGATAACAACACAGACAAACCAAAAACTATTAATAAATTTACTGTCGACATTTTATTGAAAAGATATATAACTCTTAATAAGATTGATAAATATGCAATAAACTTCACAATTACTGTACGAACATCCGTTAAAGGACGCGCTCACACTTCAACTGATAACAATTTGCTTGTTAATTATACTTTTATACAAGTTAATACTGTCGAGCTCTTTTTATATTCAATACTGAGTAAGTGAAATATATGATTGCTAAGAAGAAGTAATTGTACAGAGTGGATTAGGAATTCTATTACAGAAAGTTTTGAATTGCTCTATTTTATATTTTTTCTTTGATTTCTTTTAATAAAATAAGTTTATAATTTTATCAATCCGTGTCTATACCTCATCCGTTATTATATCAATATGTTTTAAACAAAGAAAATATCTAAAATGCATAACAGTTAATAACAGAAATAGGAATGTGATTTGAATTCAAACAAATACACTTTGTAATTAGTTTTTACATAAGGAAATTTAATTTAAGGAAATTTTTTCTGTATTTCATCACTCTGAGGTTAACAATGTCTATTTTCATATAACAAATATTCATTTATTAAACATTTTTGTTCAGAATTATTTTATGATTTGTTTAGTGAGAGAATAATTCATTTGTGTATGGAAATCATTTTATCTCCAATTATAATTTGAATTTGACATTTCTAAATTGAAATTAATCATTAATATTATAAGGCAAATATATGTTGAATAGACTTCAAATTATATATTTTTATACATTTTAATAATTACATGTTTGTTATATTAAAAGCAACACAAAATCTTTAATTTAAAAAAAATACGTTCAAAACTGTAATTTTAATCAAATCGATGGAGATAATTCTTTAAAACATTGCGTATACCGATCTTATTTTATGTTTTAATGAAAAATATCTTAAACAGACATATTTCATTTGTAATGAAGCAAATAGCTCTCGCACAATGCTTTTTGTAAATCGCTAGTAACGAAGCATATTAACAATAGAATTGTATTTCCTGCATCGTGTTGTTTGTTTCCATTACATTTTTTGGCAAGCCATCAACCCTCGCCATTAAAATACCCACACTGAATGAACGAAGAACAAGCAAAGCTTTTGCACCTGAATAATTAATAACTGTTTAGAGTGACGTCTCCAAGGATATTTTGTTTGGGTGCTTAAATCAAGTGGTAAAATATTTCGGGAAAAAGTTACAGAATTTAACAATTTTGTTGTTTAAACATTTACTTGTAAATTTGAAAATGATTTAATAATTTATTTAATAAAATCTATAGAAGTTAGTCTTTTTTAATACTAAACTGTTATTAAATTTGGGTTAAAAATATTAGAAAAATGTTATAACATAGAACTGTATTGATTTATAATTCAAGTTTTCAATAATTTATTGTTTGTGGAGTGAATGAAAAATTCATTTATGAAAGATATATTTTTTATTCAACTCAAAAAAATATGTCAACCATTTAACTACAGAATATGCCAAAAATCATGCTGAATAGGCAATTTATATATATATATATATATATATATATATATATATATACATATATACATATATATATATATATGTATATATATATATATATATGTATATATACATATGTATATATATATATATATATGTATACTGGCTACCATTTTCTTCTAAACATTGTCTTACTTGGATGAGGAATATTTTTTAGGATTCCTAATTAAAGTTACATTAATTTTTAATATTGAAAATTCTAATATGATAAACTCTTTTATATCACTTATTATTCTAGGACTGATGGATTTGTGGGATGAAAAAATATTAATTTATAAAATGTATTCATCGTTAATTAAATATAGAAGATAATTAACCATATATGGATTCATTTTTGTAGGAAAATAGAGCCTGGTTTATTACTAGATTAAATAGGTTTATGAGATAGAAAATTATATGAAAATTTTTGTGTTTTGATTGTAAAAAATATCCATAATTGTTTTGTATATTTTTTTCCTGAAATTTTGGAACAATCTGGAATAAAAATTAAAAAAACATATTTAAAAGTAAATGTTTTTTAAATTAAATATGAGAAAAACCACAAGCATTTCTGTGAAATTCGCTGTTGCAATTAATTCGTATCCAGTGTAAGTCTCGCACATATCGGATGCAATGGAAAATATAAAATATATACTCGTTACAGTGAAATCGTTGAGGCATGATATTTTATTTATGAACATTTATTTGTGGAGAACGAGGTTACCGATTTATATCCGGATACACCCAGTAACAGAGCGTTGTTTTATCAAAATTGCTGTCAATGCCTTTTAATAAATTCATTTTTTTCATTTATTTTGATTTTTTGATAAATAATTTCAAAGTACGTTTTTAAAAAATGTATAAATATGTTTCTGAAATCGCCTGTGAGATGCAATAGAATATATTCTCGAATATTTATTGGAAGTTTCCAATACAACTGTTTTTAAAACTATTTTGTAATTACAACATGTTTGATGTAATATTTGAATATTGATTTCTTCGTTTTTATTCGTGCCGATTCTTTTTTAATTGAATGTATTTTTAGATTTAATTAAAAAAATGTTTTAAGTGTAACAATGTATTTTTATTTGTAGAAATGAAAATCAATTGAAATTCTTACAAGATATTATTTGAAATTTACAAAATTAATTACGATACGTTAATTAATATTTCTAAATAATTCTTTATGTATTTATTAATTGAAAGAAAAAAATAAAAAAAGAACTTATTACTGAACATATATTAAACATTGTCCTTGTACAAAACATGCTGCGCTCTTAATGAATTTTTGTATTCAAACTGCGTCGTGATATTTTCTTAAGTAAACGAAGAAAATTAGGCGAGTTTCTATAGTCTCTGTACAACGCACACAATTGATTGAACACACAGCTTATAATATAAAGCTGTATACTTTTGTTGATGTAAAAAGTCAAACTGAATAAGAACTGAAAATGTAATTAAGTACAGTATATGGAATAAGTAGGGTGAAGTTATTATGAGAATACTTTAAATTAATTTCGTTTCTTGATTTTTTCCAAAATAAAAAACTAAGATAAATAAATGTACTTAATTTCCATCGACTTAAATTTTTTGTGAAGATTAACTTCTCAAATAAACATTCACGTGGAAATATTGAGCAAAGATCTGTTTATTTCACCCGTATAATATTTAATATAATAAAATGAAATCGTTAATTGGAATTTGATTGATTTAATTTCAAAATATTTCCATGTTTATTGGTTATTTGAAATAAATTACACCGTTTTTAATTAAAAGACAATTTTGTTGAAATTTTTTCCATTTATGATATATATGTATATATATACATATTTATATATATATATATATATATATATATAGATATTAAATCACTAACGAATATAATTTTAAGGAATTCTTTTCCAATTATTAAAAGTCAGTCATTTTACAGGTTTTTCAGATGAATTTTTTTAAATTATTCTCTCACCTCTGAAACCGTAATAAATTCTTATAAAAAAATTTAATGACTAATTATTGATCATTTTCTTATGCGTGTTTCTGTGATGATATAATCCTGAAAGAACTAACGTATAGAAAAATTGCTCTGAGGATTTTCATCGAAACAAACGTAAGCAACAATCAAAATTAATATCTAATTTGCTTTTATGGTGTAATCAGTGGTGGATTAAGGAGGATAAGACTGGGTGGTTGTTCCAAATTTATTTCGACCTCAAAAAATACTTTCTACGGGTTTTAAATTGGTTTAATGTTTGTTTTATGACTGTATTCATAAAATATTAGATTCATGGCAAAAAAACGAAAATTGATTTCTAAAAATGTTTCGGATAAAAGTCAAGAGATATTTAGAGGATTTTAATAGCATAACAAATATGTTTCATACGGAAAACGAAGCTCTGGTTAAGAATTATGCGATATTTTATTCGATATTCAATTTTATGTTCAGTTCTAAGCTTATTACGACCTCGAAAAATAATTTCTAGGGGTTTAAGATTGGTTTAATGCTTGTTTCATGTCTTTTTATTCGTAAAAGAACGGATTCGTGGTAAAAAAAGGAAAATTTATTTCTAAAAATTTTTCGGCAAAAACTTAAGGGGTATACCTTGACGTTTTTTTTGGCTGAAAATCGAAAGTCTGAAAACTGAATTTTTTTCTGTATAGATCGAATCTAATAAACATAACAAATAGGTTTCACACAAAAATCGAAGCATGGGATGAGAATTGTGCGATATTTTAGTCGATATTCAATTTTTGGTCAATTTTATGTTCAGTTATAAATTTATTCCGACCACAAAAATACTTTGTAAGGGTTTAAAATTAGATTAATACTTGTTTTAAGTCTTTGTGTTCATTAAAGGTCGGATTTGATGTAAAAAAAATGAAAATTGATTTCTAAAAAAGCTCGGGATAAGAATTATACGAAATTTGATCGATATTCAGTTTTACGTTCAGTTCTAAGCTTATTCCGACCATAAAAATACTTTCTAAGGGTTTAAAATTGGTTTAATACTTCTTTTACGTCTTTATAGTTATAAAAGATTACATTCGTGGAAAAAAAACGAAAATCGAGCTCTAAAAATTTTTCGGCTAAAACTTAAGGGGTATACCTTGACGTTTTTTTCGACCAAAAATCGAAAGTCTAAAAACTGAACTTTTTTCATTATAGATCGAATCTAATAGACATAACAAATATGTTTCATGCGAAAAACGAAGCTTGGGATAAGAATTATGCAATATTTCAATCTATATTCAATTTTTTGTTCAGTTCTAAGCTTATTACGACCTCAAAAAATAATTTCTAGGTGTTTAAAATTAGTTTAATGCTTGTTTTACATCGTTTTGTTCATACACGAACAGATTCGTGTTAAAAAAACGAAAATCAATTTCTAAAAATTTTCGGCCAAAATTCAAGGGATATACCTTGACGTTTTTTTTGGCTAAAAATCGAAAGTCTAAAAGATGGACTATTTTCGATATAGATCGAATCTAATAGACATAACAAACATGTTTCATGCGAAAAACGGGCATGCAATAATAATTATGCGATATTCTAATCGATATTCCCCAGCTCGGTTAATCCATCCCTGGGTGTGAGAGAAAAATTAATCTGTGAAAGTAATTTATTTATTGAAGAAGTGTTGTAATCTCAAATTGATGAAATTAATAAAAAAAATCCATTTAAAAATTAAATGTATCTAAAACCTCTTTAAATTCATTCAATCCAAACATATAATGTTTATGAAACAAAAAGATTGGTTTTAATTTCAAATAATTAAAGATTTAAAACATACTATGAAAATTCATAATCATTTAATTTAAAGAACATAGAAATATATCAGAATAAAATTTTTGAAGTGTGACTAAATTGAGATTCACGCATGAATTTTCCAGTTATCTAACAATCAACATTTTTGCTGTTAAAGATGTGTCCCCATCCTAATATTTTTAGTATTAATCATTTATGAGTTACAGAAAAAAAGTTATTAATAAATTAAATATTTCTAAGAAACAACATATTTACATGTTTCACCTATGTTACATCAACGCAATATTCCCCATGCTGACACTATAAAATCTAACAATGATTGTGCTTTATCAGTTTGTTTTATTATAATTATAAATAGATATAATCGTATATATATATAATATGTTTTTGTTAAAAATTAACTATTTCTGTAACTAATATATCAAGTATTTAAATTATTTTTTCGTTATATAACAGTATATCTACGTCTAATAGTAATATATAAATAAAATATAGAGGAAATCCGTGAATCCACATGAACATATATTTTACTATCTTTATAAATAATTAGAATATAATTTATCTGTAATCATTGATAATGAAACCATATAGAAATAAATTCAGAACATTAAGACAAAATATGAATGAACAAAATCAATATATATATATATATATATATATATATTAATCTATTCATTTCACTTGTGTGGTATTTCTATAATGTCTATCTTTTTCTGATTTCATAAAGCAAAAATGTTTGAAATATCTAAAAAGCAATGTTTATTAAAGATCATAACTTTATTAGTTATTTAAATATTAAAATTAAAAATATTTATTGAATTAATTACAATTGAATAATTACACACACATTATATATATATATATATATATATATATATATATATATATATATGTATGTATATATATGTATATATATATATATGTATATATATATATATATATATATATATATATATATATATATGTATATATATATTGTTAACAATTATAAATCATTTTCATATTCCCATTCAAATATTTTAACAATTATTATCAGTTTTGGAGTAATACACGAAACTCAAGATAAATAAATATTGCATATTTCGATACATTCTTATACAATAACCATAAATAATACTCTAAAAACATAACGCTCTTAGAACTTGTCCGCAAAGAAGCTTCAAATAACTAACTTACAGGCAATTAATGTCACGAAGAATGGAATCGATAAAACAAACATATAAAATGTGTGAGAACCATTAATTATCTCGACACAAAAGGTCTTATTGAACGTAGTTGAATAAGAATAGAAAATCTAATGGTATAAGTTTAGACAGTACATAAATTATTGACACTCAGTTCAGTTCGATAATCATATGACTTGAAGGATTCATATATTTTATATTCTTAGCGCATTCAATATTTTATTTCGTTTGATGAGAGTACATGGAAAGGAAATCAAGAAATGAATTTGTATTGTTTTCGTACTACTTTTACATATGCTTTAAAACAGACTTTAGTTTTTTATACGTTTCAGTAGGGTATCTTCATCAAAAATAAGTATTTGTAAATATAAAAAAAAACAATAACATGGTAATTAGGTTACACATTCAGCAAATGTATATTTTGATTCAACAATTAAGGAATTGTATAAACTATAATTAAATACAAATGGAGCTTCTTTTTGTCATACCTTAAAGAACGACTGGTCAGCTTCCTCTGATATTAATTTGCATAAAACATCATATTTGATACCTTCAGAGAATTTTTGTAATATCTAAGTAAGTCAACAAAGAACTCTGGTTACAATTTTATACTTTTATATCTAAAAGTTAATACGTTCTTGATCGTTTTTAACATTTTGGATAATCTAAAAGTCTATACTCCATTATTGGTTTCAACATTCGAGTGTGATCTTATTGAAAATGTGCCACATACTTAAACTAGTAGTAGAAAACAAATACTTAGATCTAAAATAAGATACCCAAATAGGCGAATATCATCAACACTTTATTCTTTAATGTATATCTAAGACCAATTCGTTATTATTGTGGCAAAATCTTAACAATTGAATTATTAAGTCAACAGTAAATATTATATTCCTGGCGGTCATTATCTTGCTGAATCATTAAAATATTTGTTAGTCATGACTAATTTTAGCTCCCGAAATATTCTCAAATTACTTGATAAACTCGAAGATAAACAGAGTTTATAAACAATCTACTTGAGAATGGGTTAAGAATTAAAACTAGTATTCGCAGGTAAATATTCAAGTAATTCACAAGCGCCGAGAGCTGTCAAATAATATTCTTTAGCTGCTAGGAACCAATACACAACTATTCTATTTTATAAACGAAAATGTTTAGTAACTGAATATTTTTAATTCTTGCTTTGTAATTGAAAATTTATTTGTGGAACTAAATTTATCCACACTATAAAAATATGTTCTGATATAATTGTGTTTTTTAAATTAAATAATCATGGAATTTTCCCAGTGTATTATAAGTCGTTGAAATTAACACCGGTTTTTGTATTCAATAATTAACACTTACATATTCGGATTAATTTTAAATGAAGTCAACTGTTGGGAAAATACACTATTTAACAGTAAACGTATAATGTTTCAAAAATATGTAAACAAGCCTATTATATTGTTTTAAGAAGACTTTATAATTAAAATTTTAAAAAATGTCTAATTAGAGCATTTTCAAGATATTCCTCTCCTACAGCTGACCTGATATTCCTATCACTGAAAAAAAACTTTATAACAAACAGAAATAAACTCAACACAAATTCTAAATACTAGAACTCGCGACTCGTGCACTTCGGATTTATTAATAGTCTCGCGAATCTGAGTTTTCACTAAAAGATGAATAATTGTACCCCTCTCCCAATAGAGTCGTATATCACTGTTCAGTTACGGAAGCTCTTAAGTGTTCAAAGAGTCACTTTTTTTCCGGCCGCATTTATAACATCTTTATGATGTTATTACAATTATGAGATTATTAAAATTGAAATATACGAAAAACTACTGCGAAAATATTTTTTAATCAAACTGTACATAGAACACATCATTTAGAACAGCTGTACGTAAATAAGTGTTTAATAGATCTTGGACAATTAAATAATTCTTAATTACAACAACACAAAGAGATATTCAACTATCTTCTAATCGTTTCTTTTATCAAAACTATATAATATGGGAAATAATAATCTTTAATTGTGACTTATATATATATATATATATATATATATATATATATATATAAATTAAAATAAAACTCATATTCTATTTGTATGGTAAATTTTTATTCATTTTGTTAATTAACTTTGTGAGCTGTTGTTAAAACCTTCAATTATAATTTATTAAACAGTTCTATAAATATGTTTATATGTTTTCAGTAAATTATAATCAAGTTTCATTCATAATTTAATGCAGTGTTGGATTTCATATTATAATAAGAATATTATTCTGTATTGTATTTATACATATTCCCTCTGTAAATGACTTATTTCTATAATTAAAAAATGTATTTTTATACATTCGTCCAACATCAAACACAAAAGAGAATATCTATATCGAGAATATTGATTTTCAAAAATAATGATGAATGTCATCTTTTAGGAACGAGTCGACGACATTTTCGAATCGATTCCATTTCCTGTCCATCAATTCGTGATTACTGAACACAAATAAAGTGCGCACGAAACAAAACAAATTTAAAATACAAACAATGAATAAATCTGCCAGTGTAAACACGCTAAAGTGCAACTCTATTTATGTTGTTTCAAGTCAAACAAGTGAAATAATTAAGTCCGATGTTGTATAGAGCTCAAAATCAACCAACCGACCACTATTTACATACAAATAAATCGTTGCATCGTTATGCTATTTTCGTTTATGACTAACGCATGCGTTACAAATTGGCGGAATGTTCGAATAAACATTGCTAATGGCGATTTAGAAATTTTGGAATCAATTATACATTGATTCCTTTCCTTGCGTGTTTGTAATAATCAATAAGAGACATTTTTTTCAATTTTTGTTTATATATCGTATATTTTACTCATATTATGTAATCTGATATAGAATATTCAATGACATAATTGTTTGAAAAGACATGTCATGTTCTGTTCCGATTGAGTTTTCATTTTTTTAGAACAGTTTTATTTATTTCAATGAAATATTTATGAATACACCTTCCAAAACGAATTAATAATTTGTTCTCAATTTCCAATTCTTTTATAAGTAACTGATTTCATTTTAAATATATATTCATAGATATACACACACACATTTATATATATATATATATATATATATATATATATATTCATTGTTAGAAAAAAATACGATATTTCCAATTAATTTGTTTTTTGAATGTGAATTCTTTTAATTTTCTACTGTCAATTATTGATAATTTAATTTATTTGAAAAATATTATAACTTAAAGCTTCTATATCATTATATAATAAAAAATAAAATAACCATTTTTTTTAATAGTTCCATATTTGACTTAAAGAAGTATAAAGAACATATTATCTGAAATTTAAAAAAAAAACTCAAAATATATCAATACGAAAAGTCGTCATGGATAATATATTTATTATCCTTACTATATTTGTTTACATTTAGTAATCAGCAGAATTATATATTTTGTTTGTGGTAGAATATTTTTTAACTATAAGGGAATATAGTTAAATATCATGATTTATAAATTATATAACTTGTAGGTTATTTAAAAAGAATATATATATATAATGTGTTACTATTGTTATTAATACAATAATTACAAATTTTAAAAGAAATATTTGACTTCTTTATACAATCCAACGTTTAATTTACGCTTAGACGACGACAACAAAAACCACTTTTTCCTCACGCAGCAACTATTCGCAAAGCACGCGAATAACAATAAATCATACACAAAACAAGACAGTATGACAGCATACCGAATCTTGTGTTCGTTCACTAACATTGTTCATATGAGCGTGAACTCATTGTTTACAGAGCTGAACGCGACAATGTCCCCGACGATCGACGGCGTTGAGGGTCCAGCAGCGGCGCCAATGCCGGCGCTCGGGAAAGAGGAGGACGTGCTGTACCAACGCGACGCGTCATTTTCCGCACAACTCTCCGTCGTCGAAACCAATAATGGTACGCTTGAGAACGGCGGCGGAACCAACTCAACGACCGTCACATGGAAAGAGTATGACGACAGAAATGATTATGACGATACGTCTGTGACGATGCAGAGCCCGAAACTAGATCAGAAAGTGCCATCGGCGAAAGTAATACTGCAAGTGAGTTGATTTCCTTTTTTTATTTTTGGAACAGGTTGCGATTAGATTATTTAAAATAAATAACACTGTTTCATCAAATAGTAGTAGTAGTTGTCGGATATAAATACAAGCATTTATATTCTTTTTAAAAACAGAAAACTCTATACAAGTTCCACACAATAAAACAGAACATTAAAAAATAGAAAATCTCATCAAATATCTTAATAATTAGATGATGTGAACATTCTGTTATGAATATAAGATTGTTTTATTTTTTAAAAAAAATAATAATCAATACAGATTATTCTCTTCGACATCTTTACAGTGTTATCACATATTTTGGATATTTATAAAGATTATTCAAGACTCCAAAGAGCCTCTATATATCAGAGTTTTATCTATCGGTGATTACCATACTAAAATTAAAACAGAAATATGTAAAATATTTATTTATCATTTTATTTAAAAATAATTTTAAGAAATTCGTTCTATGTTATTTTATAAATAATATATTTTTCACTGACATGATATAGTTTTAAAACTGTGACTAAATTTACATTCACAAATGAATTTTTCACTCGTCCTACCAAGCATATTTTTTTCTAGCCAGAAATGTTCAAAAATCAAATTTTTATTTACCATAGTGCGAGGTTTTTTATTTAATAAAAGCATTTTCGCACATAAATTTCTCACTCGCTCCACGAACTTGTTTTTCCAAAAAAGAGAACATTATGATACAGAAAAATCTCTGTATCTGAAAGCTTTGTAGATAATATCATCGTAAACCATACGTGCTGAAATTTGTGAAAATATATTTATTATAGTATAAATATAAAATATTTATTAAATTTCATTTCTTACAATTTCTCCCATTCTATTCTATTTCATTAACATAACAATCAATACAAATTTCTCACACCTACAATCCCTGTAACCTGATTTCATTGCCGAATCTCACTGTTAATGCCTTTAATGAATTTCGACCAATTCGTACTGACCGATGTACTGATAAATACAAATCTGAAATATCCATAAACCTGTTTAATTCGTGTAAACTTTAATAATACGCACGTTCCTCTTTTCAGTCGACACAAAGTCTATCGGAAACATCATCTTTTGAGACACAACCGTCATCAACAACAAGCTCGACGACTACAGTTCCCATGACAGAGAGCCCTTGTCCATTAGATTGCGGTCCCGGTGGGGCTTGCGGTCCGGACGACAGCGTACCAGGGGCTCACCGCTGCCAGTGCCCTCTAGGTCGAGGCGGTGATTTGTGCGAGAAAGGTAGGATGTTGCGTTTTCATCGATTTTAAAATTATTCCAGAATAATATATTGCATCTACACGATATGCAAATCATATTCGTTTACGTGACAGTAATTAAAAAATATATATGTGTGTATAGGAATTCGATTGTACATTTATTTAACCATATTTATATATAATGCAAATCTTTTTTATAAATATTAATTAACTTCAAATTGGATTTGCGGTTTTAAATATGAGAATAATGAATTACTGTAATTATCTCTAATTAATATTCACATAGTTACAAACAATTACTCAATATGCGTATATTAATGCCTTCTATTATATCTGCTTTTAATCGTGATAGTAAACCGTGCATTAAAATTATTAAATATTTACTTTTTTAACAAATTGTCGTGACTTTTATAAAAATGAGACGATTTTTTTTTATAAAAGCATATAAATAAAAAATTCAAACGTAGTACGAATTTCATTTATAACATTGTAGTTCCTTGGGAATAATTACCTTCGTAATAAATTTAATTGTCCTCAACTCTTCATATTTATTTACATATTTTAAATTAATTTCATTTTTTCCTAGAAAAAATAGTTCAGAGAGTATAATAGAGATTATTAATTTCTAAGATTATTTCCCGTGATGAAAATATGCAACTAAAAATTTAAGCCTTTTTTGAATAATTATAACATATATTATCTACATTTTAAAAAAAAAATATTAAAGTAATGTTTCAATTGCGTATTTGAATTGACAATGATCGACCAAATATGAATTGTTTATTTCTCAAACTTTTTATTCCTGTTTGTAATTTTCCTGCCTTTGGTTCGTCCCTGAGCTAAGGCTGAATATTAAGTTTGATCAATTTTATTCAGATCTGGTTATCTTTTATCAAGTCTTCTCATATCTTTTTACGGCCGCTTACGCCTGTTTATATCTAGTTAGATGTGGTTATATCTGGTCAATCCTGACCAGGTTTGACAGGCCTGGTCGCGCCTGTTTACATTTCGTTAAATTTGGCCAAGTCTGGTCAGATTACTTCAATTTTGAATGATGATTTTAAAGAATTATATTTTTAAAGTATTTTCTTTCCATAAACTATTTTTCGATTAACTTCATTTTATAAACTTAAATTACTACAAATTTGAATAGATTGAATCTAGATATCTATCTAAATTGTGAATATATTCAATATATTACTTTTTATATTCAATATATCAAAATCTGTAGAGTATCATATTTAAAAAATAACAGCCTCGCATTTGTTTTCCAATAATATGTGAAAGACAAATATAAATGATTTTTATTCGAATCTTTTTCAATGAACGCTATTTATTTATCATGTCTTGAAAACTAAATAATACTTCTTTCATACAAAAGTATATTTAAAATTCATCTTATTTCTTTTTCTTTTAAATTCTACGTTGAATTATTCATGCAAGTATATAAATTTAATTAACTTAGAAAAATTCAAGAAATTCTATATTTTTTTGTTATATATATATATATATATATATATATATATATATATATATATATATGTATATATAAACGGATAGAGAGAACGTATACATACATATATATATATATATATATATATATATATATATGTGTGTGTGTGTTATTTGGTTTTCGCATCGTTGTTTGTTATATGTCAAGAGATTAGATTAAAATATTCATATAGAGATTATTACATTTTCTAGAGTCACAATATCTCACTTGTGTTCTATAGACATAACGAAACATATGAATATTTCATTTATCATAAAAACCTTTTGAGAGAACATTGAACGCAGATTACATACAACTACGCGTTTTGCTACGTACAAGTTCAAGATGTAAGAGTATGACCGAATAACGAAAAAAAAGTATGTACACAGGATAGCAATAATAGAGGATTATGGATAAATGGAAGATGGAATTTAATGTTGACGGATTATTTCTGTATGAAAGTTATACGCAGACTACTAAAGTATTCACTTGAGTCGTTCGGTATGAATGAAGATATCGTTTTTTTCCTCTCCCTTTAATACCTTACCACAGTTGTGCGATTCAATATATTGCTGAAGGAGTCTCTAACGATGTCGAATGTTTTTTTTTCTCAATATTCATATGTCTTATCTAATCGTTGAGCTATTTCTAGATATCTGAATTTCTTATCAGTTGAAAAGTTCGTAGACATGTTTAATACCTCAAATACAAGGAATACTTTTTCCTATACTATTTATAAGATTTATTTCCCAATATTTTTTCCAGAAAAACAGCAGAGTATTTCCAATATATACAAATTCTTGTTCTAATTTTTATATTTAATATTATATTACATTTAATATTAAATGATATGTTAATTTTAAAATTTACATAAAGCCAGTCCTTAAATTCTTATTTATTTTTGAAAAGTTTTAAAATAAATTAATTAAAACACTTTGTTTTTTAAATGATTGATATATATTTTTCATTACCAATCATTTTTTATCATTTTATTGACATTTTTTTCATCCATAATATAATTCGTGATACTGTATATAATTAAATTTCAAAAATGAAATTTTCTCTCCTTCACGAACCACATAATAATTTTGAATTTATAGCTTCTTGACCATTCGGTGACCGCTTTTATAAGCGTGCTGCGTATTCCTATCAATCCGCCACTGGTTAGAGAGTAACGTTAATAAACGACTCTATATATGTACATATTTACTGAATAGCCATAAAAAGAATCCATTTTTAGTTCGAATTATAATTGGGGATGGAAAATGATGTTACACGCAAAACATAAAGCGAGAAAAATGACTGGACACTAATTAAACCCTATTACCCACACTCAAAGTTCGTAAAAAGTTATATCCTACTTAATATGATGAGTTATCCGAAGCAAAGTGTATTTTAATATCTTGGGTCATGGTTGAATTGTTATAATAAGATTTATTGTCAATATTTCAAATGTTATTAGTAACAAAAAGTATCACTTATTAACATAAAACGCTTAATTTTACGAAAGGGTATTAGATTATCAGATGTGAAAACATTTAGGATAGAAAATGAGAAATTAAATGGAACTTTCAACACATTTCTCATTTTCCAATCGTCATACTTTCTGTTTATCGTTTGTTTTTTATATAATTCTTTTAAACAATAAGAAACATAATGAAAATATTTTTTTAAAAACATCAGACTGATTTTTTTCTTTCACGAATGAATTTTTCATTCACCCCACAAACTTTTAACATTTTCTCCTAAGAACATTTCAACGATGGTGTCGTCCACTTAAGTTAAGGTTCATAAAAAATTTAATTAAAATTAAAATACAGTAAGATATGCTGTGTGCATTAAGCACCTGAAGTGAATAATGACATCTAAATGAACATAAACCAAAGAACCATTTATTAAACATTTTTATAACGTTTCTATATCAATTAATATATTATTCTTTAAATTTACTATTTATCTCTAACGACACATAGAACATTTACAAAACTCTTAGTTTTTTGAATAAAATTTCTTAAACCACACAATCATTATATATTTTCAAGACATTTCTTCTTACTAAACTTATTTAATTGCTGTCGTTGCTTTTTCATCAAGTTTTACCTTATGAAGGATATAAACAGAAATTTGCTTGTTTATCATTTACAACTTAAATATTTATATGAGATAATTACTACAGAAAAACTCAAATATTTATACTGAAAATGGTAGTGTATAATTTACAACAAATTTTTACTATATATATATATATATATATAAAATTTCAACAAATATTTAATTATTTAATATATAACGTATTTAATATTTAAATTAAATTGACTATATATATATATATATAACTCATCAATTATTCGTAAAACTGAATGTAACTTTTCAAATAATTTAACTTAGTAATATATATATATATATATATATATATATATATATATATATATATATATATATATATTGATATAAAAACCTATACCTGTCTGACAAAAAGTAGAAATAATTCCATATGAATAAAATATAGTATTTAAACAGACTTATTGTAGAATATAAAAAAGTATGCATATATTAAGTTAGACATATTAAAAAATAATAAAGTTTTAAAAACTAGTTTTTGTCAAAAAAAAAACAACAATGAAGCTTAGTTGGTTTTTCACAATGAAAACAGATAAAAATAGCCAAGCACACATTTGTATTGAAGAAATGCGATTCTAGTTAAATAAAAAAAATCTTATTTTGTACAGAAAGTGTATAAAATTAATACTGGCTGCATTTACATTTGTATTTAAAATTAATTTATGCATTATGTATACACAAAGTTTGTAAAAGATTTGTTGCGACGTATAAATACCCTTAATGAAATTCTAACTTTGAAAAGATAAACTTGTTTTCATTATGTCAAGGATTAGATGGTTTCTGAAAATAACTCTACTCGAACAGTCTTAATACTGACTATAATCAATAACCGTAGCATTAACTTATCTCAAACTTTCAGGGTAAACATTTATAACTCGCGAAAGATGAAATCTTTATCAGTCTGTTAATTTCTGTACAGAGGTTTTGTTATAATCTTTTTACTAGATTTATAATGAATATTCACACACAAACATACACACACACATATATATATATATATATTTATACATGTATTTATATGTGTGTTTATGAAAAATATTTTTATTTTAGTGCTTAGTATTTATATTCAATTAAATACAGACTATGAATTTAAAAAAATACATTCAAGGTACTATTTTCTATTTGTGTATACATCAGTGATTAAGGTGATTTATAAGAATAATATCTTTTTAAATTAAGTATCTACTGTTCTAAATCTGCATATAAAATTTGAAATTTCACCATTAAGCCTATAAAGAGTAAATCAATTTCGATTTGTAATAAATACAATCGTACTATTGGGGAAAATATCGTATTGTTACATGTAAAAGCAAATAATTGAAAAAATAGTCTTTTTTATACTTTTCTTGTATATAATTTCTGAATAAAGAAATATATATGTATATATATATATATATATATATATATATATATATATATATATATATTCATGATACATCTCCCAAATAAACAGCATGTCATTCGATTCGATATTAACTTTAATTTTTTTACAGTATTAACAAATTAAAATATATGAAAAATTGTTATTATTTAAATTTTTTTAATAACATTCTGCATAAAACAATGTAAAATGTGGAAAAACATGTTCATCTATTTTAGATTTTAGATAACCTATACGTTTGTATATATATATATATATATATATATATATATATATATATATATATATATATATATATATATATATATATATATATACAGGCTATCTTTTATTAAAATTTATATTTCGTAGAAGTTGTCATAATAATATTTATTCTATTTTACACATACTGTCCTTTTATTGAATGGATGTTTAATATATATATATATATATATATAGATATGTATGTATGTATTTAGATGTGTTTACAGCAGAAAAGTACTGTTTAATAATATATAGATTACAAGCACACCACTGCATCTGAGAGTGTTCATAAATTTAACTGTAATGTGTGTACCATTCTACGCATTTAAAAATATATTCATTTTAAAACGTTTGCATGTATAAAAAAATACAATAACACGTTTCCACTGTCTGCGCTGCAAAAAATTATTACCCTCTTCCTCCAAATAATAATTAAACTAAATTTCATGTTTCGTTACGTTTTAGAAAGTACGTTTTTTATGTATGTGAAGGAAAGTTTATTCGTAATATATCATAGTCATAAATCACCTGGACAAAAATGTGCGTTCGTGGAAAAGAATATGTGTATCGAAATGTATGTGGAATTGTTTTGAAGATTACGTTCGTTTTTTTTGGTATGAAATAAAGTACTGAATACAAAACATGAAGAGATTAAAAGTGATTTGTATTTTAAGTGGTTACCTTTTATAGAATCGTAGAATAGTTAAACAATAGTAAAATATTTCATGAAATAAAATAATAAACTAAATTTAAAAATATTATTTAAAGAAGATTTTATAAGGAATTTTGACTCACATTTATAGCTTTTGTTACTGTAGTTAAAAAAGAAATGTTAAATAATTAATACATAAATAAAAATTTTGTCATTTATATATATATATATATATATAAATATATATATATATATATATATATATATATATATATATATTATATGTCTGTGTGTATTGACGTTTCTCAATTAGTAATATACAAAAATTAAAATTTATAAAATAATATTATGTTTATAAATGCATCATATTCTTTCTCATCATGTTCAAGCTCAATGCTCATCAGGGATCAATGCTCATTTGAAATTTCAAAAATACATAATATACACACTTTCAATTTCCGTTTACTAAAAAAAAGTATACCAATTTTCTTGTTCCTTGAAAATTGATTTGAGTATCGTAAGAACGATTCAGTCTTAACATTTAATATTTCATGACCTGTATTTAATACCGTGTTTTATATAGAAAAGAATAAGTGGAAATACCTGTCCAATGATTTTATACCAGTGCACATTTGAAATTCACCACAATTATCTGTGTCCGTAAATTCTGCATAACGTTCAACCAGAATTCCTTACATTTTTTTCGCACATTATTTCCTAATATGTGAATATTTGAATAGGCACTTTACGTAAAAAGGAATATATTTAAACACATTTTACATTTTCTTCTGTTTTACCGTTTGTATTCTTCATGTATATATATGTATATATATATGTATATATATACATATATATATATATATATATGAAACCTACTTTATCGCATTTTGATGTTCGTGTATCTCACAGTACAGTGATGAGTACAGGGGTGTATACTAGTAGAATAACTTGATAGAACTACTTGAATAGATTTATCAGATTCAGGGAATTCAAAAGATATCATGAACTTCAAGTTCATGTAAGACAAGTTTCTTTTCTTCAACTAAAATTTAACAGAACAAACATATATTGTTATTAATAAAGTAATAAAAAATAATAAAGTTATCAGTTGAAGAAATTACGAATTAAAATTAGATGAAGAATAAGTGTTAATAATAATTATAGAATCATTGAGTTTGACTTAAATCTTATGATTAGAATAAACAGTCAGAAGAATTACTGTTATAAATACAAATAAACTATAATATGACTACAATTTTCCATATGAAGCCCAATGTATTGTAAAATAAAAATATATTGAGTAAAAGATATGATGGAATTTCATAAAAGTTCTTATTATCAATTATTACTTTATTACCAAACATGTGGTTTAATGAAATTATGAATCACTGGACGATATTTAAATATCATTATGATTGAAGAATTTTAGAAATTGATCGAACTGAACGAATACTGAAAAAATATTCGAACGAAAAGCTAATTATAGACCATTCATTAAGGATGAAGTCTATTTCGTTTTTTTAATTAATAATGTGTAATTTTTAACTGAAAATAATACATTAGGTCATATGTACTGTTTCCAATCATACTTGATATAAGCCCTCACATGTGTCAAACGACAATGGTATGCATTGATGTGCAACTCGTTTGCATGTTTATTCATTTTAACATTTTCTTTGCTGATAAGTGTTTTATTATTATGAAACTATAAATTTGAATTAGTAACATTAGTTTATATATATATATATATATATATATATATTATGAGTAATCTATTTAGTCAGTTGTAAATAAAAAAAATGACCAATCACTAATATCGAGTCAAGAAACGGTGCCTTGACTTTTTTTTACAATCTCCTCTCTCTCCTTCCTCTCTCCCTCTCTCTCTCTCTATATATATATATATGTTTGTATAATGTTTAAAATACGTTAATAATTTTATATTTGCTTAAATTTCAATGCTGCTAATATATATTTTAGTTCATTTTCAGTCATTTGTAAATAATGAGCGTAGGTGTATTTTCCTGTGAATATTATCATAGTTTACGCCTACACGAATTTTTTTTTATTTATATTGTTATATAACATTAAAGTACCTTTCAGTACATCCTACATTTATATTACAAACACTGATCTTTGTTAACTCAATATTTACATTCTATTTTATTCCAAATTTAACACCATACTTTTTGTATTTTCATTTTATAATACTTCTGTCTCTAATTTAATTTTCTGTATTTAAAAGTAATAGTATTTCTTATTAATTGTACATTTTTCATGAATAACTCTAATATGTCACTTGTGAATCGATATTAAGAATAAAAAGATGTCATATGATTCTATAATTTTTTATGAATTTATTTAGATATGTAACTTTTATTACTAATTGTTATACTTCGTACAAATCAGAGAAAAAAAAATTTTTTTCTTTAAATCAGAACTGTAAAGATGACGAATTCGTCACAGTAATGCGTATAAGTAATAATCACAAAGAATCAATTAACATTTTTTTTATTTTTTGTTAGAAAAAAATATTGTTGTTCGTGGAATATGTAAAAATCATTTCTTCAAATAAATTTATCCAGAGTCAAAGAAACTATATGGTGTCGAATTCTTTTTTTTTACAAAAAAAAATAATTTAAACCATTCTTTCATTTATGTATTAACCTAATACATAAATTAAGAATTTTATATAAACTATTTGTATTTTGTAATACAATTCTATAAATCAGATCTTATTAAACTTTTCGTAATACAAATATGTTCTTACGGACCGAAAAAAATACTTTAATCATATATTCCAAGTCAAATATCTTACTACAACAGAAATAACAAGCTTACTGGTAACACTCTTGTCGTTTGCCCATGTCATCAGAGAACATCCCCAGAGTGAAGGCATTTAAATTGAAACCACGTCCTTTTTATATATTCAAAATGACTTCGATTCACCCGATGGGCTGAATACTGAATGCAATTTTAAAATTATCCCGCATTTTACTTATAAACTTATATCGTACAGAGGAAGAATAACTGTGGGAAAAAAAGAAAAAAAGGTGCCATTAGGAGAGAGCGTTGTACTAACAGCGGTGGTTCGAATAAAGGAAAAGAATCAAATTGAATATTGTACATGGATGTCGAGTGAGAAACGTTCGAGAGTATTCTCAGTGCATCGTATTATTTGTGCCAGACGCGTCCAAAGGGAAGATTTTAAACATCTTTTCAATAACATCCGCAATAATGTACAACAATCGGTGAATCAGACAAATATGAGAACACGTACACATAGATGATTTTCCGATTATGATTGCTTCGTTCGAACTGTATACATAACTGCAAACTTATTGAATGTGCGAGAATGATTGCTAATTGTGATTATACGTTGTGTTCGGATGTTATTTATATATTGAACAAATTTATTTCTGTTAGAGAATTCGCCAAACATTATTTTTATTACTAGACACGTTTAATATTTCTATGGATATGCTTTTTATTTCATAACAGCTTTTTCTTCTACAAAATGTTTTCTTTTTAAAAATACGTCCTTTTTCACATTTAATTTTTTTACAAAATAATTTAGAATCTAACCTCTATTATAATAAATATTAATTATCAACATATTTGATAAATATCCAATATTATGGTAAAAATAAGTTTTATTTTATGCCACAGTATTTATAAACTAATTACTTTTATTATAAATATCGTGAAGTCTACAAAGTTGTAAAGTATAATAATATATGATTATTATTTGTTAACATTTTTTTTATAAACTGTAATACATTAATGCATGAATCATTTACTATAAACTCACGAAAAAAAAGATAAATATATAATAAAACTAATCGGTATATTTGTAACAGACTTCTGTTTTTAAGCCTTATCAGTTTAATATAGACAGTGACTAAGAATTTCTATGACAGTACGTTAAAAGCATTGATATAATATTTAAACAAAACTCTATTGTTACTTTCCAGGGCGTTGTCTCCATTACAGCTTGACTGATATAATTAAACAAATTATGACTCTTTTTTTTATTTTTTTATTCCACACCAATATCTCAAACCATTCAAAAGTTATATGTGGTTGTGCACGAAACTTTTCAGTCGCCACACGTTCATTCAAGTAGTCAGATAGTTTCTCAGCTAATTTTAATCGATTTTTTTTATTTTAAAGAGTATAATGGAAACGTAAAAGTTAGCATACAATGTAGTCAGTGTAAACTGTGAGTAGGTATCAAATTAGCGATGTAAACATTACTGTTTAACTACCGACAAAGTCATTTGTTCCGGTTCAAAAAACTCGTTATCAAACGCGGCGATAACAAGTTGAAATTCGATACAATGTGGATAATAAATGCCACCGCCTCCTTACTTATTTCGAAAACAACGTGGGGCATGCATATACATTCTATCGATTTTCCAATAACTGTTTTTCTTTGATTTAATTACCTAAAAGCCGACCAACGTAACGTTCGGAAATACTTAAATAAACGGAAACAGGGATCGAATGCGCCTTATCTTTAACCGCAAAACCTAGAACGGAAGATTGGCTGTACATTTAAATGAATTAAATTACAATATCGGATTAACCGTACTGAATACGATTGTTCATTACGCACAGACACATTTTAAACTGATAAAGTATTATTATGGATGACCTACGGCCGGAACTCACGTTTAATAAATCACCAGCTAGTTTAGATGTGTTAACGTAATAATAATACCTTTACGAGCTGCAAATCTATTCAATAAGTACTCTTGGTATTCGATGACAAATATTGTTTAGATTCTACGCTTAACCGTTCTTGCAATTCGAATAAGAACTCCACTTGTAGGTTCTAAATATTCGTCAGAAATCAGATTAGATGGAAGATCAGTGAATAAATTATCTAATCAAGATAAAAATATGCCATACATTTACTCGAGACATCTACGCCATACATCTACCTCATACATCTACCCCATATATCTACGCCATACATTTATCCCATAAATATATGCCATACATTTACCCCATACATCTACACCATATATCTACAACAAAAATATCTACCTCATAATTTAGGACATGCATGTATGCCATATATTCATCCCTTTTTCTATCAATGAATGGAGTAAGTACATTTTACAATATTAATATAAATTAAATCAAGATACAAAAAATTATTTTTATTCGTATCTTTGTAATATATAAAAAATAATATAGAATGTATTTATTAATTCCATTGAAATTGATATAATATTAACCCCTTGAAATACAAAGTCGTCTCTGATACGTTATGTGTTTCTTATGCCATTGTAAACATTGACGTCTCTGAACGCACTCAGATTTAATTTGCATTAGTGCAGTTACAAAGCAAATATTAGAAATAAATAATTATATATATATATATATATATATATTCGATGTGAAACTGGGATATATAGAAACGGACCCTGCAACCTGTCTGTCTTGAATTTATACGAAAGTAATATTGAAAGTCAAACAGGCTGTTCGATTGAGGGTAAGAGTATTCTTGAACATACACCTTCCACTAGTAAAAAGTGACATTCTGCAAAGAGATGTCACAAAATAATATAAGAAGCAAAATTACTTGACAGGGTAAAAAAAATGTCAAATTTCTCTACACTTAACCAGCATTTTTTTAAAAGTATTCATACTCTACAGGACTATTGAATTATTGATTAATTAATTCAAAGAATAATTATTAATTAATTATTCTTTGTTAATTTTGGTTATTAGTATTGAATGATAATATTTAGCAATGTATAAATATTCTTTTTTTTTGTTAAGCTTACACATAAAATAAATATTATTTGTTAGTCACACCAAATTTCAATCAATTCACATGACAAGAGATTAATAAAAAAAGTATTATTTTCATAAATGAATTCATTTTTGAATATTAAACCTATGTATGATCATAGACTCAAAAATTATAGAATATGAAGTTAACTAAATTTGAAGAAGACATTCTATCCCTTTCGGTTAATCAACAAGAATTTTTTTCCTTCACGTTATTGATTGATTTTATAATATATTACAATATGTAACATGGATAAAAAAAATACAATTTGTAAACATAATCTTTCTTTTTACTGAATCGTATATATAATCAAACAATACTACAATTATGCCGTTTGTATACAAGAAATACTAAAACAATTCAAGAAACACGAACACAGGAAATGATTAAAAGCTAGATAACTTCACTGTAACGTACCTGATACACATATATATATATATATATATATATATATATATATATATATATATATATATATATATATATATATATATATATATATATATAAATGTGTTTGTGTGTGTGTTTTTGTTCGTGAGTATAAATGTACCACAAGCACTACCGCCATATTCTAAACGTTGTGATAGACGTGAAGAAATTCTCTAGCGTGCTTTCTGTGCTTCCTATAAAACGACGCCGTTGCAATGTTGTAAGAGTAAGAAACTTAACGACGCGCGACACGCAACGTACGACCTCGTCGTGTTCCCTGTGCATATAATTTGGAAGTAGTCGGCACAGGGCGCAACTTGGCGGACCTCGCTGGCGCTGGCCTCAATCAAAACGACTATTCGTTCTGTTAGCGCAATCACCGCACGTCACGCCAACTTGGCCGTTGCCGACATCTTGATTTATGTAGCACACCGTTGCATGGACGCACGCACGCACCGACCACATTACGTTTGTACGCACCTTCTAATTGCTTTTTTCCACACACAAATATTACACTTTATGTGACAAAATGAAAACATTCACGTCGTTGAATATTGCGCGTATCGTTTATTGCATTATCGTTATTTTTTCGGAATATATTCGCACAGACAATATGTATCACACGTTTGGTTGATTTATAGGAATTTATTTTTATCATGTCGGAAGTTTCAAACGGTTTCACCTTATATAACAGTATATCTATATCGGTTACTGTTTTATACCAGGACAATTCAAAATGTAAAGAGAGATATATAAGAAAAAGGAAACTGTTCTTTCTCATACAGGATTTTTATTTAGATATATTTTTTTAAATAATCATCCTTAACTGCTAAGCACTTGATTCAATATTAAATAGACTTTTGTATTTCATAAGGGAAGAAACGTGTCAGTCTCTAATGTAGTCACTTAAGCACCATGTTAATAACCTTCTTGCCAGAAGGAAACTTTCATCTTTACAACTTTTCTTTTAATTACCTAAAAAGGTATAAATCACTTAGTGTTATATAGGGAATAGTCCAGAATCTCAAAATGTAGGTATTTATGATACGAATTTATTTTATTAATCGTATAAAATTGATCGTTACCTTGAAGTGGAATCACATCATTCATTTCCCATGCCTCTTGGACTTAGTTTTTGGTTTCAATTCTTGTAAAAGTTCACAGTAATTGTCCTTATAAACTGTTTCACTTTTAGGTGTGATATAAAACAAAATTGCATTTTCCATATTCCAAGTAATTGTCATCATCAACTTTCCTACAGAAGGATGATCATGTATTTTGAATTTATTTGGTGTTTGTGATGACAAATGTTACGATACTAAACTTTTCCACTTATTCTCTGGTTAGTAATGATCAACTCCTATCTCATCAATGATAACTAAACAAATGAAAGTTAAAATCGATAAACATATATATAAATATAATAATATATATATATATATATATATATATATATGTATGTATGTATGTGTGTGTTACACTTCGTGAGAATTAAAGATCTGTCCGAAGATGATGAAAGCTGAAACCGGTCGTACATAAACTAAATGATTCACATAGAATAATTAAAAGCAAGTAGGCAGAAGAACAACGAAATAAATAAAACTTGCGCAATGTTTGCAAAACGGTTAATGCGAATTAAATATACTATTTTATTTATCTGTTATTCACAAAATAGTGATTCATTATTAATGTGTTGTTGACATAAATAACAGCAGTGATTATTAAATATTTCTACATCAATTTAACTATATTTTTCAATGAACTAAGAATGAATAATAACATTTACTGATACCTCAGCCAAATATTTTACAAGAGAGGAAATTTAAGAATTGCTATATATTTTTTTAGTTTTACTGATAATGTTACATTATAACAATATATATTAATGGCCACTGTACTGTTCTCTGTGAGGACAACTCTATGTCGACAGTTCTGCTGTGTGTTGTTTATAAAGGAAACTAACTTTTTTTAAAGTACACCTGTCCTTTGATGCTAATGCAGTAGCCATTTGCTACAATGCTTTTTAGATGCAGGCGCATTCTTATCACGTTTATCAAACTAGTAAAGGGATTCCTTCGTTCGTTCAATCCCCTAGAGCTATACTGGCTTAAATTGCAAGATAACTTCATTGAAGGTCACAAAAATGTACTAACCTATAGATAGTATCACCTATATGTGAAACAGCCAGTAAATCTTGAAAAATGTTTTTCAGGGAATCAATTCTTTTGTGTACGCGTACTGAAAGAAGTTAAATATAATTCAATAAATTCATTTACCATATATTTCATATATTAAATACCACTAATATAATTTATTGATATTTACTTTTCATTTTTTTCTCTCTTATATACTTATAAATTTATTTTGATTTCATTCAAAATACATTTTGTACTTTTATAAGCCTTTATGACCATAGATTGAAAAAAAATGGAACTTTATTGAATTGGACAACTGAAATCAATAAAAAATAACTATTAAGCTTTTTTATATAGCGTTTATATTTTTCCACGTAATTAATAATAAATAATTATAAAATTGCTTCATTTAAAGAAGAGTGTTGAAATATTATTCTTAATTCTTTAAAATTCTATTATATAAATTTATATTCTATTCTATTTTAATGATATTTTATTAAATACTACTTTTATAGATTTTTCTGTTGGTTAGATCTATGAGATTGCTAAAATGGGTATCAAGAAGAATTAAAAATGATCAATAAACATTCCATGAAAGATTTTGATTGAAAAAAATACAGTTTGTGTAGCGCGAGAAAAATTCATTTATGAAAGTAAATTTAATCACAGTGACAGGATAATATTATGTTTTATGCAGTAAAGTTTTTAAAAAATGTAATGCAAGTAACAAATAATTATGATTGATTTTTAATATACTCAAACATATTAATATTCATTTTAGAATAGTTATTGATTTCATTTGAAAATACAACCGTTCTAAATCTAAAAGACATTGTAACTAATAAATATTTTATTAACATTAACAACACATATAAAACTTGATTTTCACATAGTGAATTATCATCGATCCATACTTGCTGAAACAAAGAAACAGGTCGATATGCGTACTTTCTTTTATTATGAAAGGAATTCAATATCTTATATTACACTATTCGTTTCTGTATATCTATAAATACCGTAACTTTATTACGTATTCAAAAAAAGACATTTATATACATATAAATATTTTTTTTGTGAAAATAATACTTCCGTATTTTTTCCGTCAATATTTTTTTAACGTTACTAAAGATATTTGTGCAGTAGCTACGGTCTTTTCTTTAAAATTTTCTTTTTTCAGACGGAATTTGTATTCCAGACGGCGCTTCTTCTTCCTCAAAGAATTTGAATACATTACATATTTTTGTCGACATTACGAATATAATGTTTCTTCATAATCGTAACCTGCGACACATTGAATATTTTTCGTTTATTTATTAACGTTTTCAGTCGTAGCTAGTTTTGATGAAATTTATTATTTATTAAATGTATATATTATAAAATATCTAATCTTGTAATAATTATGTAGATATATCAAGTATATACATTTAATAAATGTAAAACCATTTTTTTATTTATAAAATTTCAATAATATCTCATATATCTCACCGTCATTGTATAATGTAAAAAAGCGTTAAAATATAAAATTTAGATTAGTCTGTAAATTAGGGCTTTGAGTTTGATAAAATTACCAACAGTATTCATGCAAGGAACAATAAAAATTATTAATTGCCAATTATTGAACATTTTTACTCATTTTTAATTAGAAAAAATTTTTGATTCGTAATGAAGTGAAAATTCATTTTGTGGCATTAAAATTATTATTATAAATATTTTAATATTTTATTATAATGACTCAAGTTCCTATCATTGTGTTTATAATTTGTTTTAGTGATCACTGTTCTTTTGAATATTCTGAGTTTTCAGTCTCCTCAGTTAATTTCTGCAAAATAAGACAATTTTTTATCTTACTCTGTTAATCTTCGTCATTTTGTATCCCTTGAATTTCTGTTTTCTACTACTAGCTTCAAGAAGTGTGCTATATTCAAATAGATTTTAGAAACTGATTTCTCTCTCTAAAATGTATCTTAAGAAAACTTTTTATCGCTATTTCTGTTTGATAAAAAAATCGATTTATAGACATCAATAAAATGATTAATTATGATATAATTGTATATTTAATTTATTAACTTAGCACTAACATAATTTCTTTCTGTTTGCAGGTGAGTTTTTCAAAATGTAAAAATTTCTCTTATGGTAAGATTAAATCATTTATAAATTTAAATTTTACATTATAAATAATTCTATTATGAATTGATAAGTTGATAATTAATGTCTTTTGAATATAAAAATTAGGTACGATCATATAGGCTAGTAATTAACATTTTTATCTACCTATACTTTTGAAATAATATATATATATATATATATATATATATATATATATATATATACATATATATGTATATATATATGTATATTTTTAACGCAATAATTATTCTATTTGATGTTCTTGTGAAAAAAGTCTTGTATGGAAGTATTACATTGTCAGGGAGCACCTGTTAACTCACGTCTGTGAAAACGTTCGTACATCAAATGCGGTTTCTATGACAGCTTCGCTATAAAGGGAACCTGCAAAAGATTTGTCTGGCGTTTCAGTATAAAATGTCAGATGTGGTTGCCGACTGGTGATATTTTCGCCGCGTCTCTTTAACTCTTCTCACATGAATGGACTTTTTGTCAAAAAAAGAATGACGGCTTTACGATATCTACAGAAAATATACTCAAAACGTGAGCGAATGATGATCTGTGAGGAGTTTGCTTATCCCTTTTACGTCACAGAACTGTAAGAAGGATAATATTAAACGAATGCTGTACAGTCGGTTGCCTCATTATTTCGATTCGTTTTTTCGGAATATTTATTTTTCGAGTATACGGTTTGAACTATTTAATTTGTTTAATTACATAAATTAAGTCGATGTAGAAAATATTTTCCATTAGTTCTCAAAAACTTATTTTTTAATTAAATATTTTATCGCATGCTACTTAAAAAATCTGCTTAACTCGTTAAGGTCGCTGATATTTACTGAGACAAAATTGATTATGTGGTTTTGTGTAATGCATGAAAAATGCATTTAGGAAAATAAATTTAGAATCAAAATTCCAAAACTACATTGTGAGAAAAATTAAAATATAAATTCGTAATATTTTATAAAATGTATATTTAATAAGGTTTCAGAACTAAGACTTTCTATCGAATTTCTTCTTCAAATCGATTTTCTTCCAGTTTATTTCTTAGCCTCCATGAAACTCCACGTTTTTCTATGTCAGTAGTATAAAAAATATTTTCTATTATCACAGAAAGCTTTCAAAGTTAAAACCAAATCATTTATCAAAATGAAATGACGTCAAATTTATGACCTCACTGTTAATTACTCGGTTTCTATCTTTTCTTTATAAACTACCAATCTTCTTTATTGAACTATCTCATATATAAATTATTTTCGTATATACTATGTATCTGTATTTTATATTATATATATATATATATATGGGTGTGTACACCACACTTTCAAGGGAAAAAAAGTGTGACTGCATTGGAATCATGAACCGATTCTGTGTCAACGAACTAAAAACAGGGAAACAGCGATATTAAACGCAATAAGTTTGAACAAACGCGCGCCCGTTTGGTCATCGATTGTCGTCTGAGACGTTGGCCTTTCCTCTCCAAACTCCGACCCACGTTGATTCGTAGACAACACTCATATCGTAACCTGAAACGGCCCGACGGAATAGGGCGAGGGTTCGAAAAGAATTGCTCTTGTACGTGCACGATGGACACCCCGCCGCCGAAATCATCGTTCGTTCGCGTCTTCCGCCTCGTAATACCCATTCACAACGTTCATTCGACTCTCCCCTACATCCCTCAATGTAACGCAGTCGATGTCAAAAGAAAGATTGGGTTTTCCTAATAGATTGCCTAAACCATGCATCACCGGTCGTTTGATTCGTTTCTCTTCTCGTCTTTGATAGCATTGGGATAAATGCGTTGGAAAGTTCGACGTTAATTCAACAGTCCATGGTTCACAGGTGTTTTACGTTAATGATTTTCATGGCTTATAAACATTTAAAAATATGCAGCCTTTTTAATACGCACATTCGTGTTCATGTGAATTCCAGAATTAATACTTTTATATTTTTTTCTAAATTTACACAATTTATTTAATTTTTGATTAACCATATTCAACCTTGACTTATTAATTTTCAAAATTTATTATTCACTACAATAAACAATACTAAATACTACTTTGTTTGGAAAAGAAATCTTTTCAATTGTATTTAGTTTATTAAATCAAATACTACATACTACAATACTCAAAACTAAACATTTACCATATTATCAGTCCTATCTATAATACGGTATTGTTGACGTTGATTTTAAACCTATAATTTTGAATTGACCATTGAATGAAACACACATAATATTTACATACTTTGTTTATATGCTTAGTAATCAAATAATAATTGATAAGAAAACACATATTGGCTAGTATGGTTTTATAAAATCACGTCATATATTTTACAAAATACATTTTTATTTTAAATTTCGAATTATATTTCCTGATATGACTATTTAAAACAATGTTAATGAGATATTTTTCTCAGTTTTAATAATTTTCATGCCAGGTAAAGTTATCATCATTTATATTATTTTTTTTTTGTTTATAGACACTTTTTATTATTCGGACTAATTTTAGTTAAACGTCTACATTTTTTGACAATATCAGATTATCTGATTACTGAAAAAATAGTCTCTGTTAAATAAACTACAATCATTAGATGATTGTGATTCTTCAATTACATCATTCTTTTTGTATTGCTTTTTTATAGAAATCTAGAATAATTTCAATGTTCAGACTAGTCTTATTCGATAGAAATATTAATTAGTGTCAGATTACCTTTATTCATGAAAAAATAATATATATATATATATATATATATATATATATATATATACACTATTATAGAATTCCATCACAACATATAGTTTTAATGCAATAACTATATATCAAATACTCATAAATAATGATTTTTTCCTTGTGCTGTTTATCACTGCAATGCATTAGTCATGAGCAGCGTGCTCGGTTTTCTCCAATCATGGATTCAAACTCATCAATATTCAAAAAATGTACTGCATTGATATCTGAATTTATTGGCTTATGTATTATTTAATTATTTATTTACTTTTATAACCCTACTTACAAATACCATGTATACTAGTTTGATTTATTTATTCCAAATGTTAAAAATGCACTTCACTGGAGTGATTTAATACGTTATTCTAATTATCAGAAAAACCTTAAAATGGCTGTACCGTCAATTGACTAATTACATATTTTTCAATAATATTAATATTTTTAAGTAAATGAACTATCATTATTTCTCTGTAAAAATCTAACCTTTTAGAGAGATGATTTTCAACAGATCAAAACTCTCATTAAATATTTTATATGAACAAATATCAACTATATACTTTATGGTATTTCCATTCATTATTTCTTTGTAAAAAAAATATATCGAATTTAGACAGAATGAAAACATTGAGTCAATCACGAATATCTCAATAAAAATTAAATACATTACTAATTTCACAAATGCATTAAGGATTCGAAAACAATACATTTCACAAATATTATATAAAAAAAAACAAATTAATATTAATTCGTTTTAAATTTCAATTTAAGTATCTGTCACAAGTTTCCAGATGATATTTCATAATAAATAATAAACATAATATGTAAAAAAATTCACAGATGTTATAAATTTAATAATCTGCGTTAAATGTTCTTTTCATAATACATAAAAAATAATTTATTAATTTTATTTATACACTTTATTAAGCGGAAAAGGAATTACATTAATGTTTCACCTCAAATTCTCTCTCCTCTTTTCATTTCTATATATATATATATATATATATATATATATATATATATATATATATATATATATATGTATCACCCCTATATCTATATTTTACAACTCTGAGTATACAATAATTTCAAATTTAACCTTTAACATTATTACGAAACGAACTTCATTCCAACACACATCTGTTATCATTTATTTTAAATATATAAGACAAGGGTACATATAAATTAATATAACATACATTATATTCGTAATCTATACATATACATACGTACGTACACACACATACATATGTATAAACATATATATACATATATATATATATATATATATATATATGTATATACATAAAGTATCTGAGTAAAGCTAGACCCTTTAATAAATCCAGATATTATCAGAAAATGTTATTGAAGTGCTTTCCGATTCAAGACACACGTGATTGATTGTCACGTGGCCTTATATCAAACGTTTTTATCAAATTACCTCCTCCTAACATGCGTAAGAACTGTGACACAGACATACCAAGCTCGTTTTCCTCTACAGGGCAATAAACTTGTTATATCTCCATTTACACAAATGCATGTAATCGAGTTTTGTGTGTATTTTTTTTGTAAAATCATGTTACGTACTTTAATTAAATTTCGATAAAAAAGAACGAACCGTTAATAACAAAAAAATGTACAGCACGACATGTGTCTTGAATTGATTTATGGCTAAACGTTAGGAATGTATATATTCGACTTAATTCATCCCCTCAAGTTTATAAATAAAATTGTGTTAAATTTTGTGAAAAAATCTGTAATCATAATTTAATGTTCTATAAATTAATCTATAACTAACAGAAATTTATAAGGGATGTAAAAGTATTTCAACGATTTAAATTAACTCTAGATCGTCGTACACTAATTTTAATATATTATCATCGAAAATTCAATTTTCTAAATATTCAGTTCTTTTAAAATACAGTTTCTAGAAAGTATAGTTCTCTGATAATGGAATTCTTTACGATACGATCTGAGAAAGGCCTGAACAAGACTTGAACCAGACGTAAGCTAGACATGTGCAATACATAATCCACACTGAATCTACACTTGACTTGAACCAAATCTAAATCAATACTGATTAAATCTGATCTCTTATTCAAGTGCAGATTCAGCATGGATTAGGTATTGCTTATAATTCGGGTACTCGCTCTTATTTATCTCACTCAGTTAACTCACTCACTCACTCTATAAAACTTATGAAATAATGGTTTCATAAAATATTAAGTCGAGAAAGTGAATCAATGAAAACTTATTTAAATTCATATCTGGTATTTAAAAAAGATTAATTAATAATATTGTATTCGCATCTTTAACATAAATACAAAACTAATCATAATTAGTTAAATAAAATTCTACTGCCTCCTTTAATTATATCAAAATTATTTTTGAATTTTACTTTTGTATACTAAAAAGTTCTATATAAATATTATATTCGAATAAATACTTGAAAATTTTTTTTAAAACAACTACGAATTATCCAATTTTATATCTGCTTTAATGCTTTTTTCGAAAAGAAACACTAGTATTAAACGATAAATCGTATAATAAATACGTCACATAATCATCCAATGTTTATTTTATACTCGTTCTTATAGAATAATCTATTAATTTGTATACTTTGTTGAAAATATCGCTCTACAGTATAAGCTGTAAATTTATAACATTAATGGTTAAAGTTCGAGACGACTATGCCATTTACGCAATTGGTCCACTGTGTCCAATCAATTCACTATGAGAAAAGAAGCGACCTGAAATCGACCTTTCGTACTTTCAACAAATAAAGAACTCTTACTATCAAGAGATAATGACAGTTTTACGAACGGATACTGGTAATAAATTTATGTATTAGTGATTTTATTGATTTTCGAACAGCTACATACATTGTTTGGATTAAAATGACGATGATCCGAACTGATTTACACAAACATACTGAGTGTGTATATTCGTCTAACTGATATTTATTAAAAACCGGAACAAAAATTTATATTTTTTAAGGCTCCATTCGGCAGGATTACATTTTCAATCTTAAATGTTCGACTACAATGGAATTGAGAAATTCCATTAATAAACATAACTGTCTAAATTCTGTTGAGTGGTATTTCTGTATTGTATATTTTTGTCTAATTTCATAACGCAAAAATATTTAAAACACTCAGCATTAGTGACCTAAAAAGCAATATTACTTAAAATCAGTTAAAATCAGTTTAGATAAATATTGCTATTAAATAATCAAATATAATTACAATTAAAAATATTTATTGAATTAATTATTATTAAAAAAGCACCTGCTACTAATGTATATATATATATGTGTGTGTGTGTGTGTGTGTGTGTATGTATGTGGATAGGTAGATAGATATAGATATTATTTGAATTTATAAAATTTACAATGATGTCATAAAAACTCAATATACAAATTGTAATTTAAAATAAATGTCTGTATGTGGTAGGATAGAAAAAATATTTGACGTGTTATTAACGACCTGTAATAAATATATAAAACATTTAAATAATATATTCACTTTGTTACTGTTCACTGCTTATGAAAGCAATGTTAAATATGCACATTTTTCAAACAGGATATTTTCATGGCCGAAAGCCGGAAATATTTAATTTAAAAAATATTCGTTAATAAGTAGCAGGTTTGAGTTGTGTTAATGGAGGTGAAACATAACCGGAATGTAATTTGCATTACATTCAATATGGATCACATGTGGTTTTCGTGACCGTCAAATTATTAAATATACATTCCGAACACAAATTGTATGATTTATGAAACGCGAAATCAATATAAACGAAAATTACTGACATGTGGCCCGTTTAGACCGTATGCGGTTTGCGAGTTCGGTTATGAACATTCATTGCCGCAGGCAAGAGGCGAATGGGAACATTTTGATTTCGAATCCTCTGTCAACAAATATCAAGATTAAAGCTCAGAGTTTGATTTTATGGAACTAATTTTATTACCTGGATCAGTTGAAAATATATCGATGCATTTATTTACTTCTTTAATTCATTTTTTTCATTCACAGTTAATTAAAATCGGTTAAGGTTAAATTATTCATTAGACAACACTACTTTGATCATACATATGAATAAAAAATAGAATAATTCTGTAATGATCAGTAAACGTGATTTCAAATATTATTGATATTTTTACAAATGATTTTTTCGATCGGAATACTCGTAAACAACAATCAAAATGATCAGTAATCATATTACAGTGTAGTCAGTGACTAAATTCTTCCCAAATGAGTTATTTTTTTCGTCAGTTATGATCAAAAAAAAATGTTTGGATCATTGTGGAAAGAAAAATTCATTTACTAAAATATATTCTGTCATAGTGGCTGCTACTATGAGGCATCAGGAATTATTTAGTGGCTGCTACTATAAGGTAGCTGATTTATAAATTTAACCCCTAAATTTACAATTTTCTTTTGTTATCTTCCTTTTTTCAATCATGAAAATAAATGAAATCATTAAATCATAAAACCAATTCACTATATTAAAATCTATTTTTTTCAAAATTAGAAATGTAAAATTCACAATTCGTACTCAGTTACGATAATATGTATATATATATATATATATATATATATTTATATATATATATATATATATATATATATATATATATATATATATATATATGTACATTATTTTAATAGAAATACTTCAAATTTCTTACTGACACTTTATTCCGATTATAAATGTGTACACCCTTATAAAAATGTGCATAAAAATCTAAGTACAAGTAATGTTCTAAAAAAAACACTTTATATATTTTTCAACAACAGCTCTTTAATCTTAATGACTTGTGAATTTACGAGCTTGACCGCTATTAAACTAGTTAATTTTTACCCCGTCACAATTCTGCACGTCTACGTAAATTTAATGAAAATTAAACTGTCGTAAAAAGAAAGTAAACGTTTAGAGATGACTGAAACTACTACATTGTAAGAGAACTCCATTCTCTGAAAACATAAAATGAACTTCTGCTGTGTATTTCAAGAGAATTCCATATATAAACATATATAGGTGTCTAAAAAATTACTGTCTATTTTTAAATTATGAAGATTCTAAATTGAAGGAGTTATTGAAATATTTTATTAAGAAAATGGAAACTTTATTAGTATTATTTCTATAACGAGTGTGTATATAGTAATAAAATTAATCTCAGAAAAACGAAAGAAGTATGGTTATCTTATGGCTTCTTTCAAATCCAAAGATGGCTGAGAGCCACATTGCTTGAAATGCATGTATTGCATCCAAAAATATCAAAAAGTGTTAATGTATTTTTAAAACTACTATTAACAAATTTTTTGCTTATCATACAAACCAGAAAATAAATCTCTGGTCAAAAATAATGACCTCCGTTGTCGACGCGCCCTAAATCTCCAATAACTAACTAACTCTGATCAAAAATACTCAAATATTTGAGTCATTTTTTTGTGCTCTGCCTATGATAACCGGCATTGAAATGCGGATAAACAATAACCAAAATGATTAATATTTAACTAATAAATATTTTTGATTACAAACAAATGAGTTTTTTGTAATGTGAGTGAAAAATTAATTTATAAAAATTGATTGTCATGTTTTGTTTCTTTTCGTTTAAAAAAATCACATTTTTCCTTTGAGTCTCGCATCTCTTATAACGCTGTGTTTGTCCATAACTAATTGAAAAAGAGATAAAAAAAGTATTTCAATTATTATTAAAGTCGGTTTTAATCTAAAAAGAATATTGTGATTATATATATTATTAATTTATAATTTTTTTCAAACGTATATAAACTATTTTTTATATTAAAAAGATGTAGAATTATATTAAAAAGATTTTATATTAAAAAGATGTAGAATGTTTCAAGAGTGTACATAAAAATAAATACTTAAAATATAAAATTCCCTGTGGACGCAACTGTATCCGTAATCATTAATTTAAAGTATAATCTGTTATTTGAATGTATATCACACACGATCCGTTTTCTATAACCTGCAGCTTAATATAAAAGCCTTTTATTAGAATGAAAACATACATTTTACGACAATTAAAAAAAATTGCAAAAATATAATACAAAGTGCTACGAAAACCGTTCTAAAATTTATACCGAAATGTGTATGAAAAAATACAATCACATATTACACAAATGTAATAAATAAATATGGCAATGCTTTATACAAATAAATATATTCTTTTTAAGAATTATTGTCGTATTTATGTCATTTTTTTATATTTATAAAATGAAATATATATATCTGGCCACATTCAATTCTAGCTAAATATCACGTTTTATGATATAAATGGTGTTCTGTACAGCTCTTTTAAATATAACACAACATAACAAATTTTATCGACTGTGATAAAATATTAAAACACAGTCGATAAAACAGCTCTTCTGGCTTTTTATGACTGTGACTGTGTATGATTGCTGTGAAGATTTGTTGTACTTTAACGGAAATGTTGAGTGATTTTAATGTTTCAATTATATACACTTTACATATATATATATATAATATATATGAAAAAAAATCTCGTTTAACGCTATCCCAATTAAAACTAACTCAATTAACACTATGGTCCGATATAGCGCTGCATGACTAAACCTTAGTATTTAATGAATCATAGAAATGAATATTTGTAATTTTTGATACACATTTCTAATACATATTATTTAGGTTTGAATATGATTTGTATAAAAAAATTAAGAAAATTATAATTTTTAAGTAAAGAAATAATTTTACCAAACCAAATAGCTTTAATTATCGGTCTTGTTTTAAAATTCACTAGTGTTATATCCAAAGCTCTATGTACTCGTACATGCTTTAATGAATACATAATGTGATTCTGAAATCCGTCGTTTAACGCTGTTTCATTTAATGCTAAGATTTCAGAAATGCATTTTAATGAAGCTTCTCTCTTTCTCTCTCTATCTTTCTATATATATATATATATATATATATATATATATATATATATATATATAATTATAAATATTACTTCAAATTTAAAAAATTATATCAGCACAATATTTTATAGTAAAAATTTTTTGATTTTCATCTTGTTAAAAAATTAGTACTAAGCTAATTTTTGAGAAACATTTTTGAAAATGATTTTATCATCCAGAAAAAAACTGAAAATAGAAAAAATCGTTAGATACAAGTACTTCTTAACTATATATATACTTATTTCATTTTCATATAAATTTCAAATTTTAGTAATAAATTAGTTGTGATTTTAATAAAAATCCATTCTGATTATTCTTTAGATAAACGTTTTCATAGAAATAAAATAAAATTGCAATCGCTTCAATTGTAATTTATAATAAAATAGTGATTACTTTATAACTTTAATGTAAAGTTTTTTTTCCTTCAGAAAATTTGAAAAATATCGATAATACACATCGAGAAAAAATATTATTTCTATATACCTTCCAGCTAATCGTTACTTTGTAAATTGGTAATGAGAAATATTAAGAAAGTACAAGTCTATTCTTAACTTTTCAGGTTCTCAAAATATAAAAAAGGAATGTACATAAAATTAATTTTCACGTGAATTTTTTATTCGTTTTATAAACAGTAACTTTTTTCTGATCAAAAATCATATTTATTTCAATGGCTTTGCCCTCATTCTCAGTAATTTAAGCTACAAAATGATGGCATTGCAAGTACTAATAAAAAATGATAAATAAACAGTCATTGAACATTTTTGATTAATAAAAGTCTAATATAACTTATAAGGCGTGTGAAAATTCATTAATGAAATTGAATTTAGACACAGTTACAGTGATATATTATAATATAATTAATATTAAATTGTCATTAATTATTTAATTTATTTAAAATAAAACACCATCTTTATACCTTAATTTCACTAAAAATTTTAAATAATTTTTTGAAGATATAAATAGAAATTTAATTAATGTCGATACATGTACTTAAAAACAGCATAAAAAAGTAACATAATAAACAATTCGTATTTGAAATCATAAAAAATTCCAGACACAAAAAAAGTAGAAAACCATCAAAATAAACAAGATTTAAAATTAAATATGGTTTCAAGAGCACGTACACAAACGTTTTTTTATTTTCTGTGGAATGTGTATATAATTTTTTAATTTGAGATGAAAACCATAATAAAAACATGTTTCAAATGATATATTAAGCGTATTATATATATATATATATAACGCCTGACGTTTCCAGCAATTTTTTAGTATACTGATGAATAGAAACCACTTGAACGCATCTGTTGCAGTAAAAGAAATGAATGATATAGAAATACCATTTTTTCTGTACTGTGTATACGGTGTTAGTATTACGAAAAGATCGTCGTTTATTTAAAAATCCCATTCAAAATATTTTCTATATATAGATAGAACAACTGTGTATATTTTTCGAATTATTGTTACAGGTTTTTTTTTTAATATAAAGAGCTAAAAGGTGACTGTGTAATTATTTTCATTATCAGTTTAATTCGATAACCATTCAACGGCTGCTGTATGAAAATAAACATTGATGTATTATTGTAATATTAATGTGTTTTGTTACAAAACATACGAGATATACAGTGTAAATGTAGTAACGATATATACGAGTATCAATTAATTTAATTACAATACAAATTACATGAACTATAAAGTAATAATGTTTACATAAATTACATATGCATTGAATCTAAATTGAAACCTTTATCTGTACACATGTATTAATATGCATACAAAAGAGAATCTCGATAAACAGAGACGCAGTTGTTGCCATCTGAAAAAAATGTTCGATTAGAAAATTATAAAACGTTCAAAATACTTTTAATTAATTCTTAATTGATATTTATGTGCATGTCGCATATTTTTTCTTCTTTTCTGATCCCAATAAAAGAGTATGAATAGATGTTAGTTAATAATTATTATTAAACTTACAACATTAATATTGTAAACATTTAAAATTATTATTGTAAGTTTTTATATATATGGTATTGTTGTTGTTCTAGTGATCTTCGTCCTTTTATATTATCTAAATTTCTGCTTTTCTACCAGTTTATAAACGTGTGATATATGTAGATAAAACATAAAAATCTACCTGAAAGCAACACATACCCAATCAAACTTGATGATACCAAGTATAATCAGACAAACTGACCTCAACCTGAACAATAACACCTGACAATATCTGAACATATCTAACCAAACCTACCTAGACTAAACTGATACGATACTTAGCTCATTTAACAGTACTTTCACTAACTTCACTTAACTTTAAATGCAGATATAACCAAAGTTTTGGGGTAGGGTAACACATCTAAGAAATACGACCAGATATATGTTTTCGTACTATGTAGTCTTCACAAGTACACAATTTGTATACTTCTGATCCTGTTGATGCATTGTCCATATAGTTTTCTACCTTTTATAATATATTAATAGGTGTGTGAAGAGACTTTTTTTCATAATTCATAATTTTCTAAATTATTTTTCCTGTACTTATATTTTTATGTTTCTATCTTTATTCTATATTTTTTAAATTTCTTTTTTTTATCAAAAAATAAATACTGATATTTCATTTAACTTTTTTATTTTTTTATTTTCAATACTTGAAACTCGACTATTTTCTATAAAACTGTCTCTAAGTTTTATACAATCGATACGGCGTATAGAAACTAAATATTTCCAACAAAACGAACCCTGTAATGTATAATACGACAAATGAAATAAGAAATTTGCATACACTTACTAGAACAGTTGTAATAAATAAGAAAATACTGGCTTGTATAACAATGAAGGATAAAAATATACTGTACAAAGAAAAACGGATTAAACAAATAAGTTTCGTGCTTAACATAAAACTTTATATATGTAGATAGTCAAGTGGGGAAGGTTAATATTCTTACAAGTACTTTTTTTTCATATTATAGATTCGATCCATACTACAGGCATAAATGCTATACTATCAATAAGAACTTTACGAAGTCAACAAAAAACATCGTTGTTATGTAATAAACACTATTCAATTTTCAAATAGCATACTTTTGTATACGGTTCATAATGAATTTAGAATATTTTCAAGCTATACAAATGTAAATTGGATTACCTATTCGAGATGACTTTATTTCTAGTTACTAAATTGAATATATTTTTAAAACTCATATTATAATAGGAATATACGAATATGGTAAAAAAAGGTCATTTTTAACATATATATTTATATATATATATATATATGTGTGTGTGTGTGTGTGTGTGATTTGTGTGTAACAATTTATCATTGAACGATATATTCTTACTTTTTCAAATTTAAACATCTAATGTTTCTACAAGTTTTCTAACAGCCTTACACCTTTTATTTATTCAGTTCGTTCAGAAATTTTCCATTTATGTTCTTGATATCAATTAACAATTATATTACAAATTGATAATATTATGTTCTTGAAATATTTCACATCCAGTCCGGTATGAAACTACTCTCTACTCTGTTTTCACAAATGAATTTTTCTTTCATTCCACAAACTCGACGACAACGTTCCATTCGTTCATCTTTTCCCATGTTTTGTATAAGTTATTTCGATTTTATTTTGTACAACGAATTTTTCTGACATAAGCTAAATGATTGATGGCGCTTACAAAAACAATCTCATGTTTTTACACCTTGTTTATTTCGGCTTCTATTTTTACAAATATTGATTTTGTCAAACACAATGCCTTGATGATGTTATTGTTGCACTAAGTGCTCTGCACGTTCAACTCTATACGGAAAATTGAAAAGTAACTAATCCGTAAACGTAATAAAACGTTTAAATGTTTGTATTTCCACTTATATTCTCTACATGTTCATATATATATATATATATATATATATATATATATATATATATATATAATAAGGGATAGAGAGAGTAACAGTAATATAAGTTAGACTGATTGAACTGAATTTTAATTTTATTAAATATATATATATATATATATATATATATATATATATATATATATATATATATATATATATGTACATATGGTTTAATTTGTTGAAAGCTAAAAAATTCTGTACTTCGAAATAATTTACTTATAATTAAATAATATAAAAGTTTAAAAATCACATTAATATCAATTTATAAAAAAAATATATACATAAATTGTATACTTAGAATAATGTTTTAAATTTTAGAACCAATTCTCAAATTGAGAGTTGTTTAATTATAGTTCTATAATAAATATACTGATTCATAAATGAGAAACTAATAAAATAATTATGCAGTATATAATTTCTCTAATTAATCATCTTCTTTCATGATGTTAGCCTCGTGTTTCTATCCTTTTTCACTCCTCCTGAGGCTGTATCTGAAATTCGTTTTATTATTATTATTATATATATATATATATATATATATATATATATATATATATATAATTTAAAGATATATATGTTAAGGCTAATATAATTTAAAAAATGATATCTTATGGCTTGTTTCTGTGTAAATATTTTTTAAAATGTAGTTTCATCTCTTTCACGAATAAAAGTGTAATCAGTTATATTGTTATATAAGTTAATATCTTTTATTTATGAGTTATTTTCAAACATCTGAACATGTGAATTACAATGAATAATCTAAATTAGTATGTTATCAGTTCTCTATATAAAAAAACTATTATTCAACGAAACAACCCGTAGCATTAACGATACTTATCAAGCAAATAAATTTCATCTGAAACGCCTTTCGTTGCGATACTGTAAAAGAACACGCGGCATAATCTACTGTTTACATAAATAATCAATAGAAAAGCTATAGAAAACAATCAAGCAAAACCGAATAGAAACCAACAAATATAAATTTCGAATGAAGAAGCAAAACACAATCGCCTAGGTCGGGTATAAAACGTGCCATCGTTTATAGCAAGAGGGTACGTTTTTGGGCTATTTGGGTGGGTAACGTTCATCGAAAGGTGACTTCAAGCGGCGGGGGTCAATCGGAACTAGGCCTGAGGGAATGTAATGTGTCTCTCTAGGTCGGTCACGATACCTTCTACGTTCTGCCTTATACTTGGCGTCGCACGCACACCGAATGGTTACCGATCCTAACTAGCTCGCCGCCATTACAGGCCGGACGCCGTATGTCACGGAATGCCACACTTGAAAGGGAACGAATATTTACGACATTATTATACAGAAAAAAGCCTCCATATACATATATATATATATATATATATATATATATATATATATATATATATATATATATATCAAGTGCCGATGTATACAGTGGCAGCCGATGCATATCGGTACAAGGGCACATGATCCTTCTTTTCCATTGAACAGATTGATTTTACTTTCCGACGAACAAAAAGAAACGAATAAGGCCGTGAATGCCGTTTGTTTATGTCAATAAGGGATTTTATGTTCAGAAACTTGAATAGGCTTCACTAAAAGGTGTATAGAATGTTCATAATTTATTAGTAACTTTCATTTACAAACAATTTAAATGGTATATTCGTGTTTATTATTATATTCAATTTATGAAAAATAGTCATTTTAAATTAACACAGAATGGCCAGAAAAATACAATATAAAAATTTGTATAAAAAATTAAATTGTTATAATATAGTTTTGGTACTGCAGTTAAATTTAAATCCACATATGATCCATTCAAACTGAAAAATTTCTAGCAATTAATTTTTGTTGTTACACCACGAATCTGATCTTTTATGAACACAAAGTAGTGAAACAAGGATGAAACCAATGTGTTAAACTCACAAAAAATAATTTTTGTGGGCGTAAAATCATTGAACTGAAGATAAAATTGAATATCGTGTAAAATATCGCACAATTCTCATCCCAAGCTTCGTTTTTCGCATGAAACCTATTTGTTATGTCTAATAGATTCGATCTATACAGAAAAAAATTCAGTTTTCAGACTTTCGATTTTTGGTCAAAAAAAACGTCAAGGTATACCCCTTGGATTTTAGCCGAAAAATTCTTAGAAATAAATTTTCGTTTTTTTACCACGAATCCGTTCTTTTATGAATAAAAAGACGTGAAACAAGCATTAAACCAATTTTAAACTCCTAGAAAGTATTTTTTTGAGGTCGTAATAAGCTTAGAACTGAACATAAAATTGAATATCGAATAAAATATCGCATAATTCTTATCCAGAGCTTCGTTTTTCCTATGAAACATATTTGTTATGCCTGTTAGATTCGATCTATAAACACCTGACTCATGTGGCCCCGGACAAGCATCCAGTCCGACCCTCCCTTAATCCGCCACTCACTGTCAAGTAATATTGTAAATTTAACATTTTTTTAAGGGTTAAATAAAATAATTCGTGCGATGAATAGATATTATTTCATATATATAATGGTGATAAAACTATTTACCAAGGCTTGTTTTCAACTGCATTCTTCATTTCACTACTCATAAAATAATATTTTGATACTTCATTGTTGTAATGTACATTCCTGCCCACTTTACACGATTTATTTATGAATTAAGTTGATTTATATATATATATATATATATATATATGTATGTATGTATGTGTGTCTACGTATGTTTTTTATTATATATTGCATGTTTGTTTTACGAGAAATCCTCATTCATACAAAACGAGGTTATGTAACAAAGCAAACAGAATACAATCAAGTACAGCGTAGACGAAAGCCTCAGTGGATTTGATGGCTGCATCGGCAGCACGTTAGATACACGACCGTGAAGACATTTCTTTTTGATTTATCGATTTGTAAATTGGCGGTCTTATTTCGAATTAGGTTAAATGATTCGTGGCCGTACGTTGAAATGTAGAAAAGTTATGGGTCGTTATTATCAGATGTCAGAAACACACACTCCTTTTGTAAAAAATACGTGATTTCTCGTGAAATGATTCACTAAAATATTTTGTATGCAAAAAAAGGTTCTGTCGATAAATCACGAATTTGTATTTCTCTTTATCGGGCACTGATCTCTCTTCTTTTTCTGATTAGATATCGAAAAATGAATGACGGTTATTTATTATTACAATTTCGTTCTATATTTTCACGTTTTTCTTTATCAGATGTGAAAATTTACATGTGTTTTATATTGTCGATATCAATATTAAAATTTTACATAAAAGTATTTGTATTAAATTTTTCTTAATTTATTACGAAGCTACATATAATTACTTGTAATTGTTTTATTCGATAATAGAAAAATATTGTCTGTCCATCATTAAACTTCTTAAATTTAAAAACAAATAAATAAGAAGCATAATGTTCCTTTACTCTACTCTATAAGAATAACAGATATGAATATTTTAAAAACAGTCAGAATTTTGAACAAACTTTCCAAATTTCTATCCTTTGAATGTCGTGACGTACATAAAAAATAAATAACTGTAATTCTTGACTGTTATCCCATCATAATTTAAATGGACATTTGATAAAAGATTGTTTAAAGGTCAAAAGTTGGCGAATTTATGAAATTCGTCTTTTACGATTTCCATCTACATATACATGTTTTGGTTGCTAGCATTCGGCGCGTGTTCTTCAATCGAGATAAAAAAAATTTCCATATTTGTAACATGATAGAAAAGTACACATTTAGAGCATGTATGAGAATGTGTATGTTTTTACTTTCGTTGGCAGGATAACGTTATATATTATTAATAGAATTTTTCCGCCAATTCATATAGTGATACATAAAACGGTTCTTACTGATTTTTTTTTCGATACGATGTCAAATAAGTGTGCGAAAAAAAATTATATAAATATATAGAGATTAATTTTCTTTTTAATTATTAACTAATATCTATATTTTATTTCATTTTCATATTATAATTAAAACATTTTAAAGTCAGAAATTAAAATATTACATTAATATTCATTCAAAAAAATATTTCAAAAATATATGAAATTATTTACACAAGAGCTCATAACTCTTGGATAGTTTAAGATATGGGAATAAATCAAATATAGAAAAAATCGTAGAATATAACTTTTTAAATGAAGTCTTTATGTTCCTCCTACCTACTAATCACCATTGATAATATACTTCTGAAAACTTATGATAAGTTTTGTATTTGTTTCGTCGTTTAATCTTTCACGGTTTCATTAAATTGTTTATCAGAGTTAAAATACCTTTTTCGATATCACGTTTTTGTCACGAGAATCATTAAAGGCCAAATTGTGATAGATCGAAGCTATATATGGGTGTGATAAAATGTTAAGTTATATAAAATGTCTTCTTAAACAAGATCTAATACCATCTACCTCCCACTTGTTTCCAGTACAGAAACGTAATCTCAAAGGAAGACTCTTGACTTTGACGGGCAAGTTAAAGCTGTCATAAAATAATAACAAGAGAAATAAACGTCAGATTTCTTCACTGACAGATTGAAGAAATTCATTACACGTTGGTAGATAGTTATGGACAATTGAAAAAGAAATACACCATTTGCAAAGTTATATTCTAAGCTTTATGTCTTTTTTTTGATACCACGAGGTCACAAACTATCAAGAGGAGTGTGCTCCTGTATAAAGACATAAAATTTTGAATTCTAATGATGTTGATGTTAATGATTTTCTCTTCTTTTCAGTAGAATATTTAAAAAATATTCTATCTGTCATAACTAAAAGGGTTAATTTAGTTTGAAGTTCGTATAATTTATATAATAAATTAATATCGTCTCAATTATAAGTAAAACTTGATATCTCTTATTTTGATAATATTATAAAATCAAAACAACAAAAATATAAATTATTTCTACCATTGAAATTTTAAACAAGATTTAAGTCTAATAGTAACAGTTTCTTAATTAATGTTAACTGATTTTGAGACATATATATAAGAAAGTTGCTTAATTTTTATTAAAATATATTTCTGGCTAAAAAAGTGGATAACTCCTTTATAAAATCTTATTTTGCATTTATACAAACAGTAACAAAATATTCTTATTACGTGATATCTTGTTTAAAATAATCTCCCTTATATGATATACAAATATTGAACATGATGGCAATGTTATATTGATCAAGATTTTTTTTGTTTCCAAGAAAAAAGTTTTTTTATGATTAAGTATTCAATTAGATTTAAGGTTAAATGATTAACTTACTTTTCAATTTTTATGGGTTAAGCATGTCTGGATGACTTTGATCCACTCATTTTATTTTAACATTATTCAATATAAAAAAATAAAATTGAAATGTTTATAGTCCTTTTTGATTTTTTTGTATTTTGCCTGACTTTATATAAATATTATTTTTTTATTCAAATACTAATCTCTCTCTTTCTCTGTACCTATCTATCTCTCTCTCTCTCTCTATATATATATATATATATATATCCATACATATATACATACATGTGCTTCCCCTGTTTTTTTCCATGTTTGTTTATATATTCACTCGTACGTGTGAACGTAGATTTCGTCTCTGACTTTTCATATCTGTAAAACCTCGGTGAACGGCGTACATTGGAAGTACGAACTTCGAAACACAGTAATGATATCTGGTGAACATTCGATCTGGCTACTATAAATGCCGCGTCAGTGCGGGGCCAAGAACGACTTCCGTAAGATAGCGTGTCCGCCTGCACGAGCAGTGAGTCAGGTAGTCACGAATGGTTGGGTCCGTTGCTATCATGCTTGTTGAAGGAATTCAATTCCGTTGGGTGTGCAGGAATCCAAATAAAAGTGACTCATAACCAATCTACGATAACAGCCACTATGATTTTGGATTCAATCGTCATGAAAAATAAACGAATGCGGTGTGATTTACCGGAAAACTCCGGTCTAATCTCATACATTTAATCTTCAGATATTAACTATTATAAACGGGTATAAAGGAAAAAGTAATGACCTCACCGATTAAGTTTTGTTCTGATTTGGACAGAGTAATTTAGTTAATACCAAATTTAACGTTTATTATTATAAATATATATATATATATATATATATATATATATATATATATATATATATATATATATATATATATATATAAATTCTTAAGTAAACTAGAGGATACCCAGCACAATTGTGCAGCTGTATATTTCTTAATTACAATATAACACATCTATCTTTTCAAACAAAATAAGAGAGTAATGGATGTTAATGTTAAAAATTATAATTTAAAATGTCTTTAGAATTAGACAAGCATACATTCTAGCTACATATTTAATTTATTTATATGTAAAATTAGTAAAAGAATTAATTTTAGAAATTAAGTTTAGTAATCTTTCATTTAAAAGGCAAATTCTCTTTAAAAAAGAATAAAAAATTACTTGGAATCCGACTAGAACTCGACAAACAGTAATCTGGTTTAATACTATCAACCAGTATACGTAAGTGACATAATTCTTGTAAAATGTATAATTTATAAACAAGAATGATGACATATATGGATGTAGACTTTTTTTCGTTATTATAATGTATGATGACTGTTAATGAAGTAGATATTTTATATATTTTTTAGTGTTGATGAGTGATTGTTGAAGAAAATTATAAATATGTATAGAGGGGCAGAAAGAGAAAGAAGAACTAACATACATAATTAAAAGTGAAAATCAAGTAAAATAAAACATTATTACTCAACATATTTCGGCCATACGTTGCGAGATATTATCAAATTTGATTCCAGTGCAGTTTTCTGCAAGCGTAATCAAATCATTGCTTTCATATGTAGTAATAAAACATACATAACATCGTTTCAGGTACGTGAATTTTCCGCTGAACTCGATAATAACACATGTTGAAAAACGGAATTAATTACAAAACCAAATTTCCTAACAGTATCAAATATGCTTTCTGTACAATATTAATTTGAAACTATGGCATAAGAATAAAAGTCCGTTTTATATAGGATTTAAAAGTTGATGTAGCGCCTATATAAAACATAATGTATGCGCATTTTTTGTTATGGTAATTTAATAAGTATGTTACGTATGTGATAAAATATGAAATTTTCATTTTGTTCAATTTACATACAGAACTGAATAAGTTTAAGAAAGGACTTTTTTTTACTTTAAAATACAGTTCGTAGTTTTTTTTATTCTGATAAAGTTACTGTTCATATATTATATTTTTCTTTTATGATTCATTGGATTTATAAAATTTAATAGAGGCGAAAATTGTATCCCTTGAAAATTAAAAATTAGTTTTCTTCCGAAGACAGTTTCAGTGAATTAGAAAAATCGGATTCACATCGCAATAAATTCTGGCAGTGTCGCTATATTTACTTTAACAAATGAATTTTCCTTCGCCACGCAAACAATAATTTTTTTTCTGATTAAAAATGTTCAAATTGATTGTTGATCATTTTTATCTATCACATTTTCTCTATCTTAATGCTCTAAAATGATGACATCGCCATAGAAATGCATATAATCAAAAATCATTAATGAACAATTATCAATTATTAAACATTTTTGAATGGGAAAAATGTAATTCGTAGGGCGAATGAAAATTTTATTTCTGGTCCTGGATTTGGCCACAGTAATAAAAGTTATATCATAACAAACTTTTTTTTAGAATCCTATATTGAATGTTATTAAAATAAATGAAATAAAAACATAAAATATAGGTTCATTTTTAAACAAATGCATACAACCATACATAGGTGTTCTACTTCACACTTATTGTTGTAATTACAAACATATTGTCCTTATTGCATACATTTACCTAATCTGAAACATACTAAACACTTTAATACATATAAATGTAATAAATTCAACCAAACAGTGTAGTTGTATTTAGTGATAATGTGAATTTACCTGTTTGTGTTGGGTCGTAAGTACCTCCTTATTTAAGTCTCCCGTCGTATGGATTCTGCTCCACACTTTCTTACAAATTATTCTATACATACATACATATATATATACTCTTTTTTACTACATACAGTTTTCTTTTTGATATTTGAATATATGTTATTTATCAAACGAATTATTTATTTTGCGATAAATGTAATTTTTATAAAAAATTTAAAGAATCTTAATATTTTATTAAATTTATTATATTTATTGAAAAATCATTTTAGAAACTTACGTTTTATGTTTAGATTTTGTATTAAAAAGCACACACATTCTTCAAAAGGAAAGAAAAGTTTTTGTAAGGAACTTTGTATCTTTTTGTTGAAGTAGTGTGTAATAAAAAGGAATTGAAAAATCTATAAACACGTACCTACACACATATACAGGTATGTGAATACATTCATGAATACCTTTGATACACAAACACACACACATATATATATATACATATATATATACATACATATATATATACACATAAATACAGTGAACCAAAAATCAGTTAACCATATTTAAAATCGTTTTTTTTATTTAAAAACTTTTTAAAAATTATTAAAAATAAAATCCGATATCACAGTATGGTTTTAGCACTGTAATTAAATTAATATGTGCTCACTTCATATATTAATTCGCTTCATACACAAACCACAAACATTTTTTGATTATAATCTTCTCTAATTATTTAATGATTATTTTTGATCAGAAAATGTTTTTGTGCTTTTTGGAGTGAAAAAGAATTCACGTTTAAAAGTATTCATGCTTTTGCAGAGAAGTGAAAAATTACTTTGTAGAAATGGAACCTGTTCGGTTCAGTGGGCAAGTTACTGTACTTTAACAGACTGTTACAAGTTTTGCTGCATTAATCTGTATCATCAACTAATCTTTCAAATATTTTTTTCAAAATTTTCTTAGAGGTGATGTAAGTCTGTTAGTTTTCTTATAAGACTTGATTTTCCACGATTCTCTCCATTCAGACGTTACAAAAACTCAAATCTTTTTCGCAAAGTAGTCAGTCAACACTTTCTCGGTTCTTTATTTTTAATGATTATTATTAACGAAACATTCGAAGAAAATAATCAATAAAAATTATCTTACATATAAATGGATCGTTTAGTTCCATTCAATACAAACGCTATATTTAGTATATCATTTGTATGTACAAATTTGACTGTAAATCCATTCGTTAAAATGATAGTGCAAGTAACTCACTAGAAAAGGAGTACATACTTGTTTCAATATGAATAATATATACGATCGGGGTATAAAATACAAACAGGATATCTGTACCAACGTAAAGTACACACGTTAAAGCATGAAGCATATTCAGTCAATGAGCTTCATTCTATGCGTTCGATATTTTACATGTGGATGGCAGCGATCTCGCTCATTCCGCTACATTTCGAATAAATCAATAGCGGGGCCTCCGCCTCCGGGCGGCAGTCGCGCGAGTCTATAAAGTACGCCATCTGCATCTGTAATGCAGCACGTGATTATACGGAACAAATGATACTGGATGATGCCGAGCATTCAACAAAAAGAACTGCCTGTGATGTGACTACACATGCATATATAATGTTTCTTATGTACCTACATTACCTGCAAAACATATTGATATGATACATAATATGATACAAGAGTTGGCGACGGGAACTCATGGACTGATATGTTCTTCCATAGAAATATGTATATGGATGTTGCGATAGATGTTTTATATGTTCGACCGCGCATATATGTTCTTTAACATCGGCGATGAATACTAATCTCCACAAAAAAGTCGATTTTTTTTTGATTTATATATTTTACAGTCTTTATATATATATATATATATATATATATATATATATATATATATATATATATATGTATGTATACTTCTAATACTTCGAAAGAATTCAAGTCTTATAAAAAGATGATAAGAAAGAGCGAAATCTATTATATTAGGCCATGTGTTATCCTTATAGGAGTCAATAAATGTCTATATGTATACAATTCCAACCATATATGAAATGTTTAATGCTCATACAAAGTTACTTTTGAAAATAATTCACGATAGAATGAAAGAAATTAAAATTAATAGACAATATTTTACATAGTTGACAGCACATTGCCGCGGTACGATAAATGCGATGGTTTATAATCTAATTTGCATTATTATATGAGTGTATAGGTAAAATGTTTGCGAGAAAAAAAATGAAAATTTTCTTCCTTCACCAAAATGAGCTTTTGATTTATAGACAGCTATTATCGTGCATTTCTCTTGTCTTCAGTTTTTTTTATAGTCACTTTTTCTACTTATTTTCTGTGACCTTATATACATTATTTCATATCTCAATTACGAACAACTACAATTATTTTTATAAAACTGTCATCGTATCTCTATGAAAGTTGTTCGAAATATTCTTTTGATTTAGCTGTTCGTTGGATGAATTTGTATGTATCTTACATATATATATATATATATATATATATATATATATATATAACATTAAAATAATTTTATATATTCATAGATAAATTTATCTCTCACTCCATAATTCACAAATTCTTCTCTGATCAATGAATGCTTATTGACTGTTTTTTATTGTTGCTCATGCTCTATTTCATGGCATTTCCATCATTCTCATAGTGTTAAATATTGAAATGAATAAAAGCAAGCATTGAAAATAATCAACAATTATTAATTTATCAGAAAAATGTTTCTAGTTTGTTGGTTGAGAGAAAAATTCATTTGTGGAAGTGAATTTAGCCACAGTGACAGAATTGTATTATAATGATTTTATATAATTAAGAACTTTGCGCTGTGGTAGAAATTAGAATGTTAACAATCAAAAAGTATCGTTGATTATTTATTGAACATTTTTTATTAAAAAAATATTTAAGATTTATAGAATGAAAGAAAAATAAAATTGTAATAAAGGGAAATATCTATTAAAAGAATCAAATAGTAAATTAAAACATCTAGTTTATATCCAAAATGTTTAAGCTAAGTTGACGTTTTACACTAGTCTTTTTTTCTAAAAATAATGTTTGAAAAATGTAATCATTAATTATAAATAATATAAGTCCAATATATATATATATATATATATAAACAATCTTCTGAGGATATTGATAATTTATTATTTAGATTTATACAAAATTAAAATTATATATAACCTTGAAGCGACCTGCCATGTATTGTTGAAAAAAATAAATGTCGAAACATACATTTTCTCGAAACCGTAGATGAGAAAACCGTGAGTGTTTGATATGTATCCATTATAGCCAACAGGTGAAACACCTGTGCAGATAACAGGATCGTTGTACAATTTACACAGGATTACAATGCAAAATAAAATGTTTTCCCGCTTGATAATGGTATACGTTGGCCGTCTCAAAGCAATAATAGTAAAATACCCAATTGTATTGTAAGCAAAAAAGATGTAAATGACACTCGCAAGAAACTCTCCATTAACCCATACCATATTTCTTAAGTGGTTTTAGCAATTTCCTCGCACAGTTCAGTTACAGTGCGTTATAACTTTACTCATTATGAAAATATGAATGAACTACATAATTTACATTCGGAATGAACAGTTTTTCTTCAATGCAATTTGTACAAGAATTTCATAAGGTGAAAACGTAAAAATTAAATGATTGTACATTATTCAAATTATTACAAGAATGGATAAATTTACTTTCACAAATTAATATTTCATTCGGCTCACAAACAGCAGAATTCTTCTAATCAAAAACGTTCTATAATCGAGCATCGATGATTTTTAATTATTGCTTATACCTAATTCAATAGTGATGACATTTTCATCGTTTTGTTCTTTAATGATCCTTCATCTTTCATTCACTTAAATTATCTTCAAATAGTGTAAAAGGACGTACGTTTTAATTAGGTAGATATCTGTAGCTATAACTACAAGTTTTCAAATTGAGAGAGTAGCATAATAATAAACAATATTTGTCATACAACAAAATAATATGATTTTTATCTTAATACGGAATTTAAATTTCATGAAGAAGAAATAGATATGATATCCTTCTATGCCATTTATTAATCACTTTGTCACTGTAGTCTGACTAGCTCAATATAACAAGTAACAAAGGCTTAAATACATGTTAGAGTATAGTAAATACAGATTTAAATACTATAAGGATACTTAGATTTTGTAAGAAATACGTTTTCTTCTTAACAATGAAAAAGTGTTCACTATGTGTCTGTATTAGTTGAAATACACCTTTATTTTCTTTATATTTCTCAAGTATGTCGAGATATAATTTTCATTCGTCGTTATTATTTCACGTTTTTATATACATTTCATCCAAGAAATTTACAGTTCTTTTACTTTTACATTTCCTAGTATAAAAGAAACTTTCTAGTCACATCAATGTAGTATATATATATATATATATATTGAATGTATACATATGACCTTATATATTTTCACAAAACAGTAAAATTTGAAATAACTTCGAAAAATTGTCAGTAAAAAAATGAAATATTTGACGCGTTTATTTTCAAGAACTGTAAATATATGTATCAAATCTACACACTATCCAAATAAAATGTCCGAAAAAAGGGAAACGGAATAAATTCTCGTTTCGTACACGAAATTATACGACGAAAATACTCTGAGATATTTTTTATTTGTTCACATAATATAAAACGAATTTTTTTCCATTAAACTTTCCTCAACTTATTCGAACATTTAATAACACACATTCATCTCGGTTTTAATTCGATTTGTGGCCTCGGCTGATATTTCGACGTGTAAAAATTGCACGCATTTATAAATAAATTTAACAAATGTTTATAATTTTTAAATCAATTTGAATTCGAAGATTGAAGAAACAATTTCATGGATATAAATATAAAAAAAAACGATTATATTATAAAGCATGAAACATACATTTATTTAGAATCGAATCTCATAATATAATTTATCTAAATTTATTTGTTATTTTCGAGGAAAGAATTTATCTTCTTGAAGAAAATATACGAACTTTTATATTCTATATATGCGTGTGTGTGTGTGTTTTATTTATCCAGCCACGCAATGAAACGTACACATATGAAATATGTGGAGTAGATTCTTTTCCACGCAAATAAAATTCTTCTGTTGTCTTTTTAAGAAAAACAGATTACAAAAAAATCTTGAGCATGTCCAGCGCTCACAATTCATTGTTTCACGAATGAGATAAGGGAATCTACTGGCAATTTATGATATAACCCCTGGGAGGTTACAGTTGGGAATGGAGTCGTTCAGAAAAAATCAATAACACAGATGAAAAATTTTGAAACATTCTAGTTTATGCATCTTATTTGTTATATAAATAAATTAACCCACACACACATACACACCCTCCCACTCGCACACATGCATACAGAAATACAAATAATTTTTTTTGAATTATAGCGACAGTTACTTTTTAATTAAATAGTATTTATTTGATTTCAATAAACAGTAATTATCGAATATTTCTGTTTATAAATTTATGCAGGTCAACCAGAATAAACCACGACCTAAATTGATTTAAAACATTTAAAAGTATTCATACAACGGTAAATAATTATTTATAACACAAATCGTTGTGAAACGTGTTGTCCTGATGGCCTTTGTCCTTTTGGATTACATAAGTTTCTGTTCTGCAGTACTAGTTTTGGCACGTGTGCCATTATCAGTTAGAATTTAGATAACTTTATCTAATTTATCTAAATTCTACTTGATGATAGCACATTTGTAGAAGATAACGGAAGTTCGAGTAATTCATAAGAACGAAAACTACCAGGACAACACATTAATGGAAGCACTGGTATAAACACATACAATTATAATTTTATGGTGCATGTTGAAAATATTCTCATCTACATTAAAACATTACCGAATTGTTTTACTTCATTAATAGATATTTTTCATAAAACAATTGAATTAGTTCTGCGGATGGAATTAGTAACAAATAATTAATAATTTATATACTTTATACTCTGTGGCTAAATTTACTCTCGTAAAAAGATGAGTTAATGGTTCATTACTGAAGAACTAAGTTTCTAAATTCATCCTTATTACTTCTTTTAAACCAATAACATAAATCAAGGAGAAGTAACTGATTAATATTTATTTGCAACGTAACAGTAACAGAAAATGAAATGCTTTTTCGTTGCATTATTTTCTTTACACTTCATTAATTAGTTAGATAGTAGTCAGACGCTGTGAACACTAACATTTAAATCTAATAATTCATTATATATATATATATATATATATATATATATATATATATATATATATATTAAAAACGTTACAAACCACTAAACACAATTCAATGATAATTACATCTCTAAAGTATAAAAACAAGTAAAATATCAATATTTACATAGATTTTTTTATTACAGAACTGACTGTAAGATCACCAAGATTTTCGGGACATGGTTGGCTCGCATTTCCTGCCTTACGAGCGGCCTACAAACATGTGCAACTCACTATGGAATTACGTCCAGAGGCCTACGACGGTATATTCTTCCTAACTGGTGAACGAGATGACATGGCTGGCGATTTTATGGCTTTATTACTTCATCAAGGATTTGTTGAATTCAGGTTAGTAAATTACAATTTTTTTAACATATATATATATATACATACATGTGTGGTTCTCATCTATAAATTTATTTATAATTAAACTATACACTACAATAAAAAAATGTATAAATAGATTTAAATATACTCATTAATCGACAAAGAAATCAACTATAAATACAACGTTAACTAGCCGCTATACTATTTCTTAGATTATAATTTTAGATATATATATATATATACATAAACACACACATTGTGTTCGTTCTTAGTCTACCAGGCATTTAATTAGCATAATCCGTTCAAAATATAAGGCTATAAGTAGTGAAACCATATTTAAGGGGTACACATTTTCATCTAAGACATTTAATTTTGTTAAATATATTCATAAGCATAAGAAAATCACAATACAATAAAGAAACCGAATAAGTAATTTATGCGGTAATCAGTAGCGTCGGGAGCATTATGTGATACGTTACAACGTCAAACTAAAATTATTCCCAAAACACGACCCTTTTAATTTATTAAAAGACACCATTAGTTTGCGAAGTAGCTTTGCGACGACCGCAACATGGCTGTAGGGTCCCTAAATAATGCTTACGCTTTAACCCGTTCAGTACGTCCCTGGAGACAATCACAGAGTTGATGAACTCTGACTAAAATGGTCGAAAGTCGACGTTCGGTGTTGTACGTTTGGTGGAAAAAGATGCCAACGAGCGCCACTGATGCGAATTGCGAAAAGTATTTTGTGCGCGATGTCAGGCGATTGGCTAATTTGCAATTTAAATTCGACAGTGGAGACTATAAAGAAGAGTATCGCGGCAACAGAAAAAGAATATACGCTAAAAGCATTACAAGACAAGAGCAATGCGACGACGAACACAGTACAGGGTTTGAGGTGAAAAGCTAATTCGCGCAGTTTTTGTCGGACGTGGCGGCAAACATGCGTCATAAACGAAACATGGTTACGCTTAACTGTTCCAGTATTTTTCTTTTATTCGACGAGTTTGTAAATAATGCACAATCTCTATACGGAATTCACACATGTTGACGTATACGCGTAAACAAAACGGTAATTAGTTCTTTTCCATATGCATAACTGCTCGTTTCTAAAGCATAATAACATTTCAAATTAGTATTTTTAATTTTATAAACTATTTCATTTTTCATCTCTAATTTGTTATTCGTTTGAATCGTTTTCGCATTTTCGAGGAATATATTAGTTAAAAATTTACTTCAACAATTGGCAATACGTTTTAAAAATACAACAGCAAATTATAAATAGAAAATTATAATTCACATATTATGTCTATCGACATAGAAAGTATATGAAATGATTTATTTCGTAATAAACTCAAATAAATTGACTGCGTTTATAAATCAACCTTAAAAATGTCCTGCTGATCTTATTTCTAAGAAATCTTTAAATATCAAGATAATACACTAACAGGATCAGAGGTATAAAAATAGACAATTATACCTTTATAAATAACAATATAAGCTATTAGAAAAGAATTCTTTTCTGGGTCACTCTACAAGCCACAAAGTTGAACCAAGACACAATATTTTCTTGTACATTAACGCTGAATGAAAAAAGAATTTATTTATGAATTTAGCGACAGTTTTAAAATATATTCTGAATCAGTTATCAGTTGTCATACTATATTGTTATTCATTGAACCTCTATTAGTTTTAAAAAATGATTATCGAATTTGCTTGACCTCAATTCTCTGTTTAGTTCCTTAACAAAGCTGTTTAGATGAAAATCAGTCCTATCTTTCATAATTAAATTGTATAAATGATAATTTGTAGAGAAAATATCATCTCAGTCTGCAAATTTAATTAAAACATGTGTACACTCTGTGCAAACTTCATACTATTTGGATTGCAATTCTAACACTAACTGAATCTTAGACGAAAAAAGTATTTTTTAACCAAGATTAATTATAATTAGGTATTCATTTCATGTCAATGTTGTTTATTATTTATTTCTTGAAAGATAAATTAATTTTTATACGCATTTTTCTAATTTATTTATATCTAATATTCGATATGCTTCTGATAAAGTTCAAGTCTGAAAATAAAAAAATAAAATATACAGAAACAACTATATTTAGAATTAGATTTTCTTACTCGTCTCACAAAATATTTTTTTGATCAAAAGTTTATTCTTATATTATATAGCAAAATAAATGATTTATTTCTTTAAAAATTAGAAATATTTTCCTTATTCTTATTTAAATAGTATATTCTATTATCTTCATATATAACTCTTCCTTTTAAACTACTTTCTGAAGATGATAACTGATAACATTTTCATCGAACATATGTAAATAATTAAGAAATAACGAGTAACTATTAAACATTTCGAGAAAATAAACGTATGTAATATTAATTAACTTATTAAAGTGAACGTGAACTCAATACAAACTGTGATCATGAACCAGTAACAAAATAATATTAAAGTACAACACAAGAACGAAAATAATAAAATTGATCCTCACAACAATATTTACTAGACTTGCGGTTTCAATGAATACTATTATTTGAGCGTTGTACTTGTCAGAAACATATTGCTTGTGTAATTTAAGCATTCTGAAATGTAGGCTCCATTTATCACTGGCATTTTGTTGGTGACAAATGATATTTGAAGAACTATTTGTATTAAGAAATGTCTCTTAACAACAGACATGTATGTTTAGAATTAAGAAAGACATATTTGTTGTAATGTTATTACTGCTAAGTACACACTTGTACGCATATCTACTAATTGTCATTTAATTTATTTACGTTATCCGCATGTAACCCTATTTACTAAACGTCTTTCACGTTACGTGCAAAAACGTGCGATTACAATGACGTAGCTGAACGCTGAAACGAATGAATTGTTCTTTAATAATAATAGTTCACATGACGGATCTTGAACTGAAACAAATCTTATTTCATTTCCTAACCCTTCCAAATTCGCTTTATATATTTCGCACGTAAACGTACACACACACACACACACACACACACACACACATATATATATATATATATATATATATATATATATATATATATATATATATATATAGCTAAAAATGAAAATGAATGTTTCGTTGATAACTTTCTTCGTTTGACATTATAATGCATAAACCTTTACTAGATGATTAAACCCTCTTTATAATTGAAATCAACTAATTATACAAAATATTATAAATTCATATTCGACACTTAATATTTAAAACAGATTATTCTGATCGAATTGAAATATTATTTTATACAATTAATCATTTCAAATAAATGTTTAATTCTATAAAATAATGTTTCAATTCGATCACAATTATCTCAAAGTAATGCTTCTCTTTTATTTTGATAGCAATTTATAAATAAAAAATTTGAACAACAAAAGATTTTTAGCAAGTAACTAAAAGTTATAGACATTCATAAACGATAATTAAAGATTGACTATTTAAAAAATTCCTAATTTAAAATTAACAGAAATGCAAAAACAATTCTATAGATCCATCTTTTTTGAGATATATATATATAAATGAAAAAGGTCGAAATATCTAATATAATATTGACGAATAATATCTATCCTTATCTAAACTTTGTTGAAAAAATGATTTCTTGTACGCCAGATAAGAACAAATTAAACATCCTTTAATATGTTAAATTAGTCACAAAATATAAAGAAACAATACGTTTTTCATTGACGAGCTTCATGAAGATTTGACAATTAACTGAAAGTCAAATATCGCTTTCTCTTTAAGTAAACAATTTGTTTTTGTAACTATACACTTCTTCAATCTTCTATTTATAAAGATATTTACATACATTTTATATTTAAAAGTAGATAAAACTCTACTTAGTAATCAAAATCTATAAAAATGTATTTTAAAAGCATTTGTCTATATATATATATATATATATATATATATATATATATATATATATAAACGTTTTAGACTTTAAATGAGACAAACAAAACTTAAAGTATATTTTGCTTTTCACTCGATCAATTATTCCAAAAAATATATGAACTTATACATATTATATTTTATTATCAATTTATTTATTACACCTACGTACTTACCTAAAAAAGTGAAATATATATGACAAAAAGTAGAATCCATACATTATATAATTGAATAACAATCCTTCTTTTTATTCTAAATGCATATCTGTTTGTATGTTTACATACACCAAATACTTTTTTAATATAAAACGTTACATGAATAAAATATATCTGCACATATAAAACTTTTTTTCTGCCAGCATAAGAACTCCATAATCACTCTCAATATGAACTTTTGTTAGCACTAAAGCTTTCAATTTATTCTTTTACCTTCGTCGTTTGTTTGATCGTAGTTTTAGTTTCGTACAAGCAAAAAAAGAATACAGTGGTATAAGAAAAATACACGTAAAGTACTTTCAATCTACTTTTATCAATTTGTGTGGTGTTTTCATGCAATCTTAAAACAATGATAATCAATTTAGATTATGTACTCGGTTTGAATAACTGAAATTAATTTATTTAGTTCAGTGTAACTTTACTTTCTGTTGATATATCATAGCTCTGAAAAGTATGAGTATAACCACAGGTAAATTAGAAAAGATGTCAAAAAATAATGATGTTCAATTAAAAAGTTAGTTTATTTATATTTTGTAGATATTTTGTGAATATTTTATTTTTCAATTAATATAAATCGATGAAATCAGCATTGCATACAAAGTTGAAACATTAAAACATAATTTATTGCACAAAATTATATCAGAAACATAGTATATATAGAGATAGAGAGAGAGATATTTGTTTTGATATGATTGGAATAAGAATTGTATTTCTGTTCAGTAATTTTACATCATTTTTTTTAAATAATGCTAATATTTTTAACTATATTTCTTTAAGGTCTTAATTTAGAAGAAAATGTAGTACTAAAATATTTATTTTTAATTAAATTATTTATTAAAATTGAAGAATTGCTGAAATTTAAGTTTGTAAAATGCTCATCCGTTAAAATATGATCCTCGTCCGTCCAAGTCTAATTATTTGTTATAAATTATTAGAATCAGTCCTCACCGATTCGCGTCGAAATTGTTCCAACCGACCACGCCTTCGACATCGTTTCTTTCAGGAGTTTCTTTTTTTACTGTCAGGGAATAATGCGTATAGTAAAATGGATTCCTTTCCCCGTCCTTCCGTCTATTATTCTCGCACACGCCCGTTCCGACGTCCCGTTCTCTGCATGTTGCCAGTGTATCGTTTTCATTTATTGCGTGTAGAATTTAGGTCGACTAAATTTACACTCGTTTCGTGAGTGTCGCCACTTCATTCGCACAGCAGTTACGTCATCGACATCACTCGATCTAGTGCTTGGATGTTTAATTGAAAAGACGCCAGGAAATTCTTCCACCAAAACCGTTTAATTGAATCCACTGTCCCTTTTATATTCAATGGAACGTTCGAATATTCGACGTTTATTTCAACGGAAGTATTTTAATAACTCTTTAAATGGAACGTTTTTCCCAAATGGCCCGTTCATGAAATCGTATACTTAGCATTTATTTTAAAACGAATACTTCTATAATTATTGTAAAAGCTTTCGAATCGATTGATGAACTCGACCGTGTTATAAAACGGTAATATTATGTCAAGTTTGCAATTGAAATAATAATCAGATACGATGCCGATATAAAATACCATTCGAATTTATTTCGTTCCACCAACGCTGTCAGATACAATTATCTGTTTTTTTTTAAATGTCAGTTTACATATTTCATATTTTCAAAGTTTATCCGTTCGTTCGTTCGTTTCTGAATTCCAAACATTTATTGTGCTGCTTTAAATAAATTTATTAATCATTCTTGGAAATATTAAAAAGCAAAATGAAACTTTTTTCATGCATAAACTCAATATGGAATCGTATAATGTAACCTCCTAACGCAATGTACTCGATAATACCGTCGGTTAAGTAATGTTAACTTTAAAAAAAAATTTTATTTCGAAGATGGTAGAGAGTAATGTCGGTTTTTATTGATGTACTTTCACTTTTATGATGTTTTTACGATTTTATATCATTATTTTAATTAAAAAAAGCTTGCCCGCGTTAATTCAGTAATGAAAATATTCTTATCTGTGCTTAATGGCAGAATAACACTATATATATATATATATATATATATATATATATATATATATATATATATATATAATACAGCGCTGCCATAAAAACTGTTTCACATATAAAAGTAATATCTCAAACTAAACAAATGTATAAAACTACCTGGAATATATTACACTCGTAAGTTAGAAGTTTTATGTACAGGTAATATGTTGTTTATTATACATAAAATGGTAAATGTGGAATAAAGTAACAGAGTGGTTCGAATTTTGTATATAAATTCGAAAATTCGATACAAATAATGCTTTTCAAATGAAATAATGACTGTTCCGTAGAACCGTATAGAGGAAATTAATTAATATCTTTTTTTATGAAACATCATCAAGTTAAAAATGACCTGTTTTAATTATCGTTGCTTATTTTGAAGAATTCATATAAAATTCACACACTTTTTTATACAATGAACATTGAAACTATTCATTTACACAGACGAATTAATACAAACATTCCGTACTTGTGCTGTGAGGATGGTTTTATTGTCATCGAGAATGGTTTCAGACATACAAATGGACAGTAATTGATTTTTTCACATTTCGATTAAAACAACATTGTATGCTCTGTGTTAATTCAGTTGCATAAATTAATGATGATTGTTGTAGTGAAATCTGCAACGATTTAATTACGGGGAGAGAGTAAAATATCTATTTTTAATTCGGAATGTAATCTAATTATATTAATGTTTGAAATTGATTTTTGTATTTTTTACATATTCTCCATGTATGTTGAGATATTTATCATAGAAATAGATCAGAGGTAAACTCTTGATAATGAAAATATTGTTTCTATAGACGCATCTAACGCTTAATCCCCTCTTAAACTAATAATCTAATAAAAACTGTATTTATAAAGTACCATAGAGAGTAAATTCTACCAAAAAATCTCTGCAGGACTCGTAAAGACTTCCTCTTGGACACAAATCGAATAATACGAAATAAAAATGACATGGTATCTGTTAAAGAAACTTCCAGTGTGTTGTGTATTCAAGCAGTTCATTGTTAGTGTAATCAATGAGTGATCACACTATATCGTATAACAGCAAAACTGTCTTTGGCACTGTTACAGATCTCTTTCAAAGAACAACTTCATTAAATCGAATAAGTGTAGCTTAATAACAACCTGAATTGTTAGAAAAGAATGACATCCACTAAAAAGTACCCATGGATGTATCAAAAAACTATAATGAACACCTTTTTCAAGTTTACTGTTGTATTAAATTTTGATAGAAAAAACTAGGAACTAACTTCGTATTAACTTTGTATTCTCGAAATTATAATAGATCATTCACATCTCTGATATATATATATATATATATATATATATATATATATATATATATTTATATTTATATATATACTATAAAATAATTTCGATGGATTTCACTCTTCATGATGGAAAAATAAATAAAGCTTGTTATCAGATAAATTATTAGTTAAGAATATATCAAGTAATGGTTTCTTTTCCAAATTATTTGTTTACAATCAGGGTTATGAAGCTTTAATCTACTACCATGATAAATATCTCAACATGCATAGTGAATATACCGAACAGTTCGCTGAATATGTACAATACTTACATTAAACCTACATATTACTTATTTTAACTCATTTATATTCAAAGTTTACAAATAATATATCTTATTGCAATTATAATGTTTGGAATTATAGCCTAATTCATTTTTATAAATAATTGATACAGTTTTTCTTATCAAATATTTTCAATTTTTATAATTACTGAAGCATTGAGAAAGAACCCAACACTTGGACGTGTTTTATAGTAGGAAAGTTTATTTTTTGTTGCTAACGTTCCTATAAATTTACTTTTTTATTTTTTTTACATACATATTATGTATTCTTACACATTATATATATATATATATATATATATATATATATATATATATATGTATATATATATATATATATTTGTATATATATATATATATATATATATATATATATATGTCGCCAGCAATCTTTTCTTGAATAAGATCTTGAAAATTTAATAAGATCTGATTAGACTCGTGACATATTGATTAAAAATCCGTCGCGATCGCCGCACGCATTGTTTGAAATTGAATGAACACATCAATGAAATACTTCTTCGTACGTGTTAGTTCAAATTTACATGTAAATAACAGAGCGTATACTGATAAGTTGAAAATTTCTTCGAAGTCCGTCCTACTGTGATAAAATTTCGTCAATAATTTCCTGTCGTTTACCAGTACACATCTGTAGCTGGCGTGTTGACAAGATCCATAATTTATTGGAAATACATAAAGCAATCTTCTCTGTAACGCGTGCGTGCATACCGCAGTACTCTAGCTTTGTCGCGAATGAACTTCCCGAATAAGATAAATATTATTAATAAAACATATCAATTTAGTATACATGCAACGACGGTATCAAAATGTATGTTTGTTAGGTAAACGAAATTGAAATTTATTTCAGACATTGGACAAGTATTGTATTTTCAAAATGTTTATTTCTATTTATTTGACATATATCGGCGATATTTAAATTATAATCGTATAATAAAATCAGATTTCAATTTATGTTTTGATTTATCAGTTTTATGTTCTAATTTGTATTTTTTTTTTCAATCGTTTCAAATGTCCTCGAAAAGCATATTCATTGACTCACTCGCATGAAATATTTTTTTTCTTAAGCTTTTTATCTTTATTATTATTTTAATAAATTGTTTCTATTGGTTATATATATATATATATATATGTGCATATATGTGCATAAAATCACTTGAAAATTTGGGAAACATTCTAAAACTCTCGAATATCACTTGTGTCATTTATAATTAATTGTATTCTGTTTAATTGAATGTTGATTTTACTTTTTAAATTCAATTGCAAAAAAAATTATCTAATAAACTTTTGAACACACACTACCTTGCAAGATGACATTTTTTACATGGTTTTATATACGTCTGTCAATTTCTTTAAAAGTTTAACGGATGATTTATAGGATTCATACATGATTAATATTAAGAATTTTAGATATTAGAAGTCATCCAATAACATATATTATTTACAGTCTTTAATTATTTATAAATGATACGTTTTTCAATTTTTATACAATTATTTCCCAGGGAGAGCGCATGCACCGTAAAAGAGATTCCTAACTCGATATGTTTAAATTTTTAAAAAAGTAGAAGAATTGTAATAAAAATAACTTCAGCCAGAGTAAAAAAATGAGTCATTGTCATGTTGGTGTTCTTCCTTTTAAACTAGGTGAGTGTCTATTTTGCACAACCAGTTTCGAACGTTTCGTCATTAAATATATGTGAGAAATATTTTTTAACAGCAGTGTCTAACATCTATCTTAGGATAGGATATGTACTAAAACTAATTGTAGAGGATAGATACTCAGCTGATCAAAAAAAAACGGATACCGCAAAGATAAAATATCAAACGTATAAATACAAACAATAATAATTTTAAATATTGAGGATTAAACATTAATAGCCACTTCACTGGGAAAACTTTTACTAAAAAAGTAATATTATAGGGATATAAATCCATTCATCGTGTTTAATTAATTTACTACTGATTAACTGATAATTCAAAGGAATTATTTTTTATTTTAAACAAAAACAAGTATTGTCTGCTTTAAAATTTACATCTCATTAAAAACAGCACCGAATTGAATACATCAAATCTAAATAGTCAGACCTCATAGATCAACCGAATATATACAACTGATTAGTTCGCATTGAATGAAACCTTTGAATAGGCATTCTCCCCCATTGGCTATTGAATTGTGTGTTTAATTCATTAGTGCTCTCTACTGTAGACTCTATTTTAGTGAAAACGTCTTCGTGTATTTACATATGTTTCAAAGAATAAAATTAGTTTTCAACTTACCATCGGAATCCGATATATAAACATCTTAAATTAATAATCAGTAAAATGAAAATGGAACTTGGAACATTTTTATCTATTTAATAATTATTAATTACAATTATTTGAAACATTTTACTTTGATCAAAAACCAACAGGATTTTAATAGAAAAATGTAGTTAAATTTATTTATAAAATAAAATAAAATCATATATATATATATATATATATATATATATATATAAAATACTTTTTTGTGTAACATGAATTTGGCCTGTCAGATATTTGTGATTTATTAAAATATGCTGAGAAGAAAATTTTAAACAGTAAAAGTCAAATTCCTTATTAATGATTAATATTAATTAACTATTTGTCAGTGTCTCGTTTTACACAAATTGATGTTTTTTGTTAACATGTAGTTAATAGTTTAATTTCGAAAGGCTAGTTTTAATAAAAAAAATGTACACATCTATGTCACTACAATTTTCCTATTCCATTTTACGACTGTGAAAAACGACAAATAGTGTTGATTAATATTTGAAAACTGATTAAAACAGCAACACGCTATCCGAATGTTAATTTAAACAATTTATGTTCAACATGTCCATCGAATTACGTACCGTAAACATTAACAACTGGTTCGTTCATATTCTAGGACACGAAAATTATTTTACCAAGTGAACCAAACGGCCAAAAATGAATATATAACGCAGACAGTAATAATATATTAAAACATGCTGTTTGTCAGCATCAGCTGCTTTCGGATGTCATTTTTACCTTTGATATTTTGCACAGATGGCGTTTTGATAACTTCACAGTAATATTACATTTACTCCTCTAGCAAAAGCGACACACGTGCTGAAAGATATATGTATATCCGTTTTCTAGAGGAAAACTTAATAGAATTAATTTAATATTGAAAACCTTTGGCCTATGTCACCAAACATCAAAATGTAAAATGCAGTAATGAAACTGAAATATCCATCCATCCATCTATCCACATATATATATATATATATATATATATATATATATATGTGTGTGTGTGTGTGTACATAAACACATATTCAGAATTTTTTATAAAAAGATCAAACATTTATATATTCAATTTATTTTTTTTATATGAAGATATCAAAGTATAACAAAATGTTAGTAGTTGAATAAAAAATTCCCTCCAAGATATAAATCATCTCTTTGTTCTAATCGTTTGTGGATTTTTTGCTTTTCGTACCTAAAGGCATACAGTAAGCACTTCTATAATCCTATAATAGTTTAAAATTTACTGAAAAGGAGTTTTCCCATAAAAACTTACATCTTATGAATACCTTATTTACTTAACGTTTCTTTTTGTTATAAACGCATATTCAGTGAAATCAGAATATGAGAAAAGAATATAAATTAAAATTTAATATTTTAAAAAGGTATCGCATTTTAATAAAGAAGTTCAATATCAAAGAAATTTTTCTTTAGACAGGTATCAAGAATTTCAGTAGTTACAGTTAATTTCTCTTGTAAGTTTAACCTGTTTTATATATATATATATATATATATATATATATATATATATGTGTGTGTATATGTATATAATATTTCCGAATATATCTATACAGTCGTTTTAATCATATTTATTGGAGAAAATTAATTAACTTATAAAAACAATGAACATCACTTTAATCTTAATAATTACTACATAGTTTGAACGTTGCTCGTGACATTACCGGAAATAAGTTTGTGATCGAAATATAATTTCTAATATCGGTCTTTATTTCATCATATTACTTCACCAAATGTACACATGTTACATTGTTTGATCAAAACTAAAGCAAGTTGAAACACAGCTAGTAATATCGTCGCTTAATATATTTCTTTGATTACTTTCTTCTAGATTTACACACACGCCGTAATGAATCAATACTTTTGAGGTTTCTGAATCGTTTTCATTTTATATTTCAATCAACATTTTGAAATGATTAAATGATAAATTTTATTATGATATTATTTTATAAAAATCTTCAATTATTCTAAGACAATTTTCTTAATGTTTCTTTATTACACTTCGGACAAAATTTATTTCAACCTAGTAGTTTGATTTTCAAGGTCTATAAAACAAACTACTGTTTTTTAGCTTGAGTTAATTACCTATAAAACTTCACTATCAATCATTTAACTGCGTATTCAACAATTTATTTACTACTCTTGGTTCGTCATAGTACTTTTATAATTTAAATGTCGCAAGATGGATATTTTTTTATAATCGTTTTTACATTTTGTAAAAAGATACACTTTTATGAATACTCACTTTACTATTCTGGAATTGCGAAAAAAATATCAAAAGAACATATTATTATAAACCAAAAACTATGAATTTTTGTAATTTCAACTTAAAAAAATATCACTTCAGTTACAGTTGTGTTTAATCGAACTTGTTATACAAAAATTTACCATAGAAATTAAAACACGCTAAATAATAGTCATTAGACTCATCCGCAGACAAAATCGTTAATATAGTCTTGGTATACAATTAAGCGAGTGCATTGAAGCAAATAAGAATAAATAATGGGTTAACAAATTAAAGTTAACAAGCAAAGTTAAGTTTAACTAAAACAAACAACGATTCGCGGGAAAACAATAGCAGGAATTTTCTGAAACTCTGGCTGAATAAATAATCATTCAGTTTAATACGTTTACATGTATGTATTCTATTTCATGATCAATATAATGAGATTCTTAAGAATTAAATATAATGTTTGTCCTAAATATTTTTTTAATACTTTACAAATACTTTTCCAATTATCGTTCTAACATTTTTTTAAAGTTATCAAGCATCATTAAATACTATCATATTTTTAGATCTACTTCTGTTGTGGACATTTAATATTTAAAAAAATTAAAGTATCGTCTCAGAAGAGGTGTAAAACGTTTATAAGAAATTAAATTGTCGTATATTTTTTTAATAAAATGCATTGTAAATATAATTGTTACTTAGACAGAATTGAATTATATATATATATATATATATATATATATATATATACACTCGTATATATATATATATATATATATATAATGATGTTCTTTCATGAGATTATCAATTTTTACGATATTTTAAACGAAAAATAACCTCAAAATGCATACGAATTTCGATTTCAAATATAAATATCTACAGAACCTTAAAAACCATACTAACGTTTCAATAAAGATGAAAAAAATGTATTCCTTTCACACGATTTATATTTGGATGCCTTGATTTTCACCATGAATGACGAATACAATTTCACAAATACTAGTTCATTTATTCCTATATGGGAACAGTTGTTGATCGTATCCAGGTGCGTTCTTTTGTACGTGAGGGCGTACGGTGACGTCAGCAAAAGACGTTGACGATTGTTCGAATAGCCAAGGGAGACTAGGAGTATCTCAAGACGCATGTTGTAATAAAGATAAATGGTGAATCGCTTTGAATCATCAATCAGTGTTAAAAGACCTTCGTGTGAAGGCATTCGACAAGAAATTGGAGACACTGTTTTATTCAATGCTCTGCAAATAGTTTTTTTTATATTTTGTCATTATAGAAAAATGGTATACATATAAACATACATATATATATATATATATATATATATATATATATATATATATATATTAAAATTAACTACTTGTATAAAACTTACTTCATAGACTAAAGACTAACTGTATAAACTATAAACCATACACCTCCTCGATATATCATAAATTGAGTCTTCTGAAGAACAATAATTAAAACAATGGTACGTTTAAGAAAAATATACTTGACTTTTTAATATTCTCTTTATCATTGAAAATGAAATTTTTAGAAAACCCAAACGCATGTTCCTGAAAGTCTCTCTGACTCACGATACTGATAAGAATCTTCTGAATAAAATGTCTTTTCTTCAAAAATATCGATTCTTGTTCAGTTCTTTGTTAATTATCGGCACATGTGATTAACATTGTTCTTTATAGAATAGTTGTTAGGATTGAAACATCAATAATTATGCACACGCAATGTTTGAAACACGATTTGATGCAGAGTTGCGATGGCCTCATCAAAAAACCATTCATCTGGCTAACATCATAACATCATTCGTTTGGCTAAGCACGATTGATCATTGTCAATCACCTCATCACGCTAGACTTCATTCTGCAGTGGATTAAAACAAGTAAACATATTGAATGATTCCATTCGTCATGATTCGCTGAAATTATTTAACAAACGGACATAACGAGCATTGGTCCAACTGCGCACAAATAAATACATTATATATATATATATATATATATATATATATATATATATATATATATATAACTTCTACCTATTAGAATACATTCCCTCTGATTTAATCCCAAATGTAACTTATAATTCCGTACAAAAAAAAACATTCAATACACAAGAGAAATAAAATAGTCTTTTTACTTTTTTAATAGATGGACATACATAAAATATAATACATTTTAGAATTATATTTTATTTTTAATGTGTTTTTTTTTATAAACAGACAATGATATTAAATTATTTTATTCTATTTATCCAGAGAAGAAAATAATGAATATATAATAATCAGTTATCGATGAAGAAACTATATTTCCAGATAAAATAAAGATACATTGAAAAATATTACCCACAGAATCATTAATTATACAATCTAACTCTTATTATCAACACATACAGTAAATATCAGGGTATGAAGTGATTTTTGTAACAATTCAAATACTTAAAAAAATGATATATTCTTCCAATTGACTTCCCCGATCTGATTTGACTTGCATATCGTAATTTTCCTAGAATTGTTATAAACTATACAGTGGTTTAATTAATTTTCGCAGAGGAAGGAATCGCTGTTACACGTACATACAACCACCAGTTTTGTTTCGTGCGGTTGGTTTCACAAACAGTACAGTAAACACTAGTATAGAAATATTGCATAATAGTGTGAAATTTATAGGCTAATCAAACATGTTACAACTAACAATTAATGCACTTGTAATTACAGTGAATGTGATGTTTATTTGAAATTCGTAGCGGCGGCGCTTGGAGCGCTTGAATTGTTACTGCGCTGTTAGACGTTATGTTAGTGCGGTACCGTATTATTTGCAGAACCTGTATAGTGAGTAAACTAAGTCGACGGAGCTAAGTTTTAGAAACAAATGGTGTATTATTCCATTCCCTTCGTATGTAATTCGTGACTGTGTAAACTGTTTTATACGAAACCAGTGTGTACTCACCTACTATACTCCTCTACTACCTATACGTCTCTGTGCGAGGGGTCTCTAATTACAACATATTGTTCCGTTCGGATGATTTAAAGCCGTTTATCCATATATCTTAACAGCTAAGCTGTTTCCAGACGTGTATTAAGAGAGTACGTACGCTTTTATCTTTATTTCTTCTTCTTAGAATCTTCTCAAACTACCATAAAGAGTTTTATAAAACAATTACGATCCGAACTCTGCAAATTTATAATTGAAAATGAAATAATGCTATTATCGAATCATTCAAAACCAGTTAATACGAAGAATATCTCTATTGAATTTTCAATTATTAAACATAATTCAATATTGTAGTTGATTAAAAATACTTTTTAAAATGTATTACTCTTCTAATTTTGTAAAAGGTTTTATCTATTTATAATTGAAGAAAAGTCATTCTCTTACAATTCGATAACTTCTTTAATTATTTATCTTTGTATTAAATTACCAACAAATTCTAAAAGAAATTAAATATATGTATTTATCTTCTACTTCTATTTCATTTTAGTGCTTATTTCTAATTTACTGACTAAGAAGTCAATATTTAATGAAAACCTTTTAAATCAACATTATCAATATCATTTTAAATACTGACAATATTAGTAATCGTACAATACAGTCATGATACTGTAGCTAAAATTCAGTTTCACGATCTTTATCTTATCATTATTCGAAGACATTTTGAAATCATATCTAAAGTAATAGTTACAAATTAATAGTGATGTATTTCTAAGAGGAATCAAGAAAATCAATCTGTATAAAATGTTAAAGTGATAAAAATCAATAAAATTCATAATTACACATCAGTCTTTTATAAAGTATAATTTATTTGTTGTAAATTACAGACTTTTTTGTTATTTACAAAAATAAATGTTTCTAAAATACATTTATATATTACAGAGACACCTTAGTGCCATATAAATGTAAGAAAATGTAATATATTCTACCAGGAAGTACTTCATAAAATAAATGAATACCAATATAAAAAATATTTTTAAAAAGTATAAGGTTGATAAACTGCTTGAAATTAAATTCCAATTTGGACAACTAGGTCATGCTTTTATTTCCGGAACGTCGTTATTAATAAACACAAGACATGGATAAAACATTGTCAGTGCAGATAAACGAATAAAAAATACTAGAACGTTTTTTTTTATGAAAAAAACAAAAAGGCTATGTGTGTCAATTTCCGATTATCGCACACGACACATTATACGTACACGTATGGAAATAAATTTTCAATATAAATGTCAATCTGAAAGCGTAACAGTGACACAAGGAAGCGTTTCAGACATTGATACGAGGGAAATAATTGATACTTTGGATAAAGCTTTGAAACCGTTTAGAGTAGCAAACAAGTAATTCATGTATTTAGTGATAGAGTTTGATACTTTTTTTCAACTGCAACGCTTACTTAAAACAGAAACTATAATAAAATCGATCTAATCGAATTCTCTATATCGCTTTGCTTAGAAAAATGTTTAATGTACTTGAATATATCTACATGTCTATTGCTTTACGATAAAATAAAATAATAGTTTCGTTTTCGTGTAGATGGGGAGATTTTCTGTTTTATATTAGCCGCAATAATCGTAAAGTGGAAAATTAAACGAGGGCATGAGTAGGGTATTTGAATAGCTATGAAAATAAACACCCGCTTTATTACCAGTTGACCATTTTAGGGGATGGACGAAAAGGTATGTAGGAAATCTCATGGGGATGCTCCCTCTTAAATGAATCATGTCTCTTATCCCATAGAATTCAATTTCGATGTCAGAAAAATTAAACGTCTTCTACAAACTTCATTCCCTGTACAAATACATTAAGTCCCCATACAGTTTCGTTTTTGGAGAAAAAGGATATCCGATTATTCGTAATAACTTAAGAAACTGGAAGAAAATAATCTATACAATTATGGTTTATATTTTATTTCATTTATGTGATGATCTGATTTAAAAAATCTAAATAAAATGAACATAAATAAAATATAAATATTTTAGATATATGATTTTTCATCTTGAGTAATTTAAACAAAAAAAACATATTTTAATACTAGAAAATCGCTTATAAATATTTTTAAAGTATTATATTTTAATACATTATCGATCTATCCCTCCTGCTATGAATAATTGCTTAAGGGAATATTTTCAGCAAATAGAAAAAAAAACAACAGTAGTTGTTTCCAAATTGTTGTGTCTTTTAAATTAATTGAAACGTTAATATAAAAAATTAAGGATTTATTAAAGAAATACTGATAACTATTTTTTTAATTATTTATTTACTTTTTTTCAAAATGAATATTTAATTTCCCTGGCGATTATACAGATGATGATGTGATAGATGTCTGTCCTATTTTTATCACATATTTCTCATTCTTCTATCCATATAATGTCAATATTTAACAAAAATCATAAAACTTGAAATGACATCCATCCATTGATATTTTAATTACTCCTAAAGACATTAAATCGTTTAGAATATGTTAAAAAACATATATTTTGTCCACTTTTTCGTTTTCCTAAATATCTTACGATAAGAAAAGAATTACTCTGTGCGATTGATATTTTTATATACCTATTATAATCCACAACATTGCATTTATCCATGTTTGCTTCAACCAATTCACAAAGAAAATATCTCCTTGCTTACATATAGAAGATGTAATTATTTTCTTTTTTACTTTCTACATTAAGATGAATAAAATATCTTTAAGAAAATAACTACACAACAATGTTAAATATTCTTTTCTAATCATCAAAATAATTAGAAATCTCTCTATTATTTCGAGCCACAAGCATAAATATAAAACAAATAAAATATTAATAAAAAAATTAAAAATCACCATATCGGTATTTGTGGAAGATAATTACTTTTTTCATTTAAAAACTATTCAAACACTATCAATAAAATACTTCGATATTAAATGCAACTCAGTACAGACAATTTCCTTTACAATATTGATGAGTTCCAAATGGAAGGAAAATGTGCAATATCCGGTGCTGACAGTTTTTTATACATCAATCGATACTCGATGCTCTGTTAATATGGATAGGGTTTTTGTTGTTAAATGTATTCTAATGTGCATTGTAAATGGAAAATGTATTAAAAAAGTAAACACTAACGTGTTTACTCGTGTAGAATTTTATAACAGTTTTAATTTGTATTTCTGTTCAAATCGAGTACCCATTTTTAAATTATTCATGTCTTAAAAATTAGAATAAAAAAGCTGTTATAAAATGATATAGAAATGTTAAATACCCCATAACGATCAAATTTTATGATTGTTATCTATTCATAATTAATAAATTGCTATTCCGTAGTTTCTCAATCAGACTTGTTTTGTTTCAGGTAAGAATCTTCAATCTATAATTACTATACTCATTTCTTTTAAGGTAAGATTATTTATTATAAACTAAAAAATATATTTAAAAAATTTCCACCCAAGAAAATTTCAAGAATTAAATAAAAGTTTATTTTATTTAGTTTTCTATATTTCTCACTTATCTTTTATCTCTAAAGACAGCTTCTTAAGAATTTTTAGATAGATTTCTATAACATAGCTGAAAATATTTGATATATTTTAATGGGGACTCAAATAGTGAGGTTATTTTTTCTTCTAAACCAAGACAAAATATTTTTAAAAATGTGTTTTTCTAAAAAGGAAAAAGGTACAAAATTATTTAAAAGATAATTAACTGATCAAAAAATTTCAACAATTGATTATTAATCATTTTTGATTATTGTTTGTGTGCATTTTGATGGGGATGCTATAAATTATCAGAGCATTATTACGTTCAGAATAATCTAAATTTAGAAAATATGAAAATCTCTTGAAGTTTCTGGAGCGAGTGAAAAATTTATTAATGAAACCAAGCTCAGCTACAATTCTAAAACTCTATTGTTATATTACTTAATATTAAATACTATCAAGTTTTCAAAAAGTCTTCAAATGAAATAAAAATCTTCTCTACTAAAAATAATTAAGAAATATAAATTAATTATGATAAAAAACACGATTTAAATATTATTTTAAACAAATGTTTTTATAACTATTATTTACTTGAGAATTTCTACAGAACATTAAACTTTTTTACACTTCCCGCAAGCTTAAAAGTTTATTGCTTCATAGATGTTATTTAAATAAGCCTCTTAATTACTTAATATTCCAGTTTATAAAAGACGCTCCATTATATTACTGTCAGAAGTTATAAACTTTTCTTCTCGTTTTTTAACGAATTAATTTATTTAAATATATTATTTTTATTTTCAAAATTCATGTTCACATTTATAAACATTTTTTTTTATTTTTATTAAATCAATGTTTGATCGATTTGACATACTTTTTAATAGTCCTATATCTATATATATATATATATATATATATATATATATATATATATATATATATATATATATATATTAACAATCTTTCAATTAGAATATCAAACACTCTTTAAAAATTTTAATAATTATTTGTGAGTAAATCCCGACAAAGTATTCGATTGAATACTATACCGAATATAATATATCAAGCGACATATTGTTTGTAAAGAACTCCGTATAAAAATAAAAATGAAAATATTAAAATATATTTATACAAAAGTATCTCAATTGTTAGATAGAATGATTATTGATCAGATTTTTTTTATTGCTTGTGGAATATTTATTATTTGTTAATTACACTTTGTAGTTTGTAAAGTGCTACTAAGTATTATTTATTTATTTATTAAATAATAGAAATTACTTAAAATAAATCAAAAAAAAAATAATAACACCATGACATATTTTTCAGTAGGTAGTTTTTGAAATGTAATTCGATTATTGATGTCCCGATATTATAATCACGTTTCTTCGTTAGAATCCGCTTCTTAAACAATTACTAAGAACACGTTAATTCGTTAATCGTTAAGTCTCCAAACGAAGACAAAAACGTTGTCAGCACTAATCAGCGCGAACATTATCTCAGCAGTCGTCTATTATTAGAAAAATGTAAATCACTTTCACTCATTATTAAAATCATCCTGTCAAATGCGACAAATCCTCAAGTCATATTCATAAGATGACCGCCAACATCAATTTGCAAGGAAATCATTAAAGCCCGTTCGACCGTAGCGAGAGGTACGAGAATTTCTATGTCTTGACGTTCATTATTCGCATGGATGACTGCACAGGTGAGAGGCGGTATTCGATCAATATTCGCGTGGACCCCAGTCGACGTAGACGGGTGATGGTGGTTGTTGCGTTCTGGGTGTGGGATTACGCGACGGGTGTTTGTTTTATACTGTCGGTTCACCTGTATCGGGCTGACGAACACAAGGTCATAGTATATTCGATCGTACGAAAATTGCACGAACAGTTTTCATACAAATAACATATTTGCTGCATTATAATGAAGCACAAGTTTTTTCTGCTAGTTTACGAGCTGTTCTTCTTATTTTACTTTATACTGCTTTGTACGCCTTTGTGATATACAACGGAATATAAATCTACACGAATATGTCATTCTTAAACTTTGCTGTAAATTAAACGATGCTCTATTTATACTTATTTACAGTTACTTACATAAAATGTGAAGTTATTTTATTATTTAAATTTATTTATCTATAAAAATACGATTATTTATAGTTTTAGGAACATTATTATTTCTATTAATATTGTTCTGCACAAACACAAATAACGACATCTGCAACGAAATGCGCATAAACTACAATCAAAAATTATCTATAATGATTTATTAAGCATTTTCGAGGAAAAAAATATCGTTTTTTATGATAGAAATAATTTATTTATAAAATAATTATCAATTTACATACATTAATAAAATTTCAACAGTCGTAAATGAATATAAAATTAACATAATTTATTATTCGTATTTATCAATTGATTTATATTTAAATTAACTTTATTACTATATATATATTATTTTAATTTAAAATAATTACTATGTTATATATATTATTATTTACTTTCAACTAAAGATGTAGATAAGTCAGAGAACAAGTTATTAATTTTCAAGAGTGATAATTTGTATATAAAAGCTCATAAAAATTTATAATGTTCAACATTAAGATTTTTTCTAATTATAAATATCATGATGAAGTGTTACTATTTTACTCTCAAACATTTTTTACTTGTAAACGGTATTTTTACTAATCAAATATATTCAATAATTATTTATCGATTATTTGGATTGCTGCTTATGCGCATCTCGATAACAATTCCATTATATTCAGGGTGTTATAATCAAAAATCAAAATGATCAATACATAATAGACTCATAATAGTCTTCTTGTCATCCATCTGTTTCAAATTACATATTTCTTGAAACATATCAATAAAATGAGGCAGTGCTTCATCTTTTCTTTTATGAAACTTGTATCATTCTACACATTGTACATTTGTTAGATACTTCTCTGAATATTATTTGCATCTGGTCTTAAGAAGAAGTTATAATCACAATACAGGACTGACATTATGGCTAAATTCACTTTCGCAAATGAATTAATATTTCACTCTATAAACCGCAAATTTATTTTATGACCAAAAAAAATGGTTAATGAATGATTTTTAGTAATTTTTTATTGTTGCTTATGCATACGTTAATGGTGATACTATATACATATATATATATATATATATATATATATATATATATATATATATATATAACTCTGTTATTTTAATTCATGTATTTAAATTCTGTTAAATTAAATATGCTTATGTTGAAAGTATATTATATTTTCATTCCTTAATTATTGTATGCATTTATCTGCCTGTTCTATAATGCAGTAATTCTATTAAGATACAGAGTTGAAAAGTGTGAAGTTTACTCTCAACCCTAAAATACATGCTCAATTATTTTAAGATATTTTTTATCCTCTGGATATTTATACAGGCGGATATTTATTTTTATATGTACATACTTGAGTTCTTGTAAGACAATTCAATTGCTTTTAATTTTAATTGTCTTACTAAGAAGAGACTGAATCAAAACAAATTTAAGGCTCATTCTAGACGAAAAGATCTACACAGGCATACTTTATTGTATGTGTGAACAATGTTCTCGAACGTACGTATCTATTGAAATTACAAACAGTATTGGATGATGTCTTGTCTCGAGATCTCATCCAACTCCTGCTGATCCTCACGAACTTTAACTTCGTGTAAACAGACCGCCAAAAATCAATGCATGCTTCTGTTTCAATGCGGATGACAAGGGTCCAATACAGACTAATTATACGGTTTTGTTTGTAGTATGACGCCCGTTACGTATCATATCATCTATTGTGCGAATTAAATGTTCGTCCATTATCATTTTGTACGCAAAATGATAATTTTGATACTGGCGTTTTGTGTACCGCCTTTGACGATGTTGTCATATGTCTACACAATAATAATGTAGATAGTTGCGAACAGTTAGCGACGATGTGTACAAAGTTCAGGTTTCACTAACATCAAGTTGAATGGGCTGATTCAAAGATATAGACTTTGTTCGTCTTGTACACGTATCGATGTAGTCAGTATCCTATGGTGTCTTAAAGAAGAAAGTATTATTTGCTTTAATGGAAAATAATTTTTTTAACAGATTTGAGTACTGATTGATAGATGTTTCATTAGATCATTTATGAACCAGTTATCGAAAGAATTATTTTTCAACATTACAACACTATTTTTTTATTTAAAGAAATTAGTTATGTATACCAATAGAAACTATTGCTAAAAATATAAGAAAAATAATATAAAAAGTCATATTTCGATATTTCTTTTATACAAATTAGTACATATTTGATAATTATTTGTTCGATAATTAAATCATATCAAATCTATCAAACAGTTTGTTGAAACATAATTTTGTAATGCATTTTTTGCATATTATAGAGAGGTTTCATTTACTAAAGTCAATTTTATTTTTATACAACAATATGTAAGTAAATAAACAATTTATTTATAATTGTTAGAAGAAATAACCAATTGATATTTCCTTAAATATATTTCTCTTGATATCAATTTGAGTAACACACATTAATTTAACGAATTGTTTAATTACTGAACGCCTCTGTAAGTTACTTCGGTCGGTTCACCATTATGTTGTACAAATAACAAGTGACATAATGTACGGCGATCACCCCCAATTCCATCGAAGGCGTTGGACGTGATACATTAGCTTGGCACGATTGGATAAAATAGCAGTCACGCATTACAGATAATATTGTTCCATACAACAACAATAACGTGCTTTACTAATTTTTCAACGTTCATAAATTATGCGAATCGATTCATTTCTAACTAAGCTGACTAGAGTTAGAACTATGTTCTTCGAATAAATAAATACACAGATACACAATCAAACATACATATATGTGTGTGTATATATATAAAGATAGATAGATTTATATGTATTTTCATATTGTATTTATTTTCAATTTATTTTTATTCCTGATATTGATTGAATCCAATTAAATATTTAAGTTGAAGTATTTGATTTTTATTTCAATTGAAAACACGTACGTTATTAAAAAAAAACTTAAATGGAAAAAGAACAAATAAAAAAATACTACAGAAGTAAATAAATATTTCTATTAAAAATATAATATTGTCACGTACACTTTTTCAAATTATATCGTTTAAAAAAAGCATGACTAGAGATTAATGACTGTTATTTTACAAAAAAATAATTAAAAATTAAAGATAATTGTAATTAAGTAAAATACAGGACTTTAATTCATATATCTATAGTAAATTGTAATTCTAATACTTAATGACATATATAAGTTGTTAAACAAGAATCTAAATAATGGAACTTAATTTCGTAATATAATTAATTATATTTTCAAACCTCATTGATATCCAAAAAATTCTAGCATTTAAATATATTTTAAATCCTTGTACTTTAAATATATGATAACTGAAACTGATTACTGAAACGTTCTTTAAATTAAATGTTATTATTTAATAAGTATTTTAATACATGATAATAATTTTTATACCAAATACATGTTTATATTTTTATAAATGAATTTTAGTTTGTCTATAAAACACAGACATTTTATGATCATAAACGTTTAATAACTGTTTGAGATTCTTCAATAACCTAAAATTTCTTGAGAAGTTGTGTACCTTCGATGTGTATCTGCAATCCTTCAACTAATCGCGATCCTTTCACTAGTTATAATCATTTAATAAGTTGCATTTTTTCAAAACTCGCGATTTTTATAAAACTGACTCAATTCGCCCGATTGAACAATTATAAAATCCAAATAGAGTTTTCGTCAGCCCTCCAGACCCTTCTTGAATGAACTTTCTAGAAAGTTCTCAAACAACTGTGAACTTTCAAAGCCAGGCTTTCTAGGATTTTCCAAAACTTTATCTGTCTCATCTTCTAGAAGATTCTAAAACTTGTCTAATTTTCTGGAGTTGTTTGACGTTTACTTTATTGTTGAATCGTTTTCCATTTGCATCTAAGAAGATACTTCAATTTTTTTAATCTGAATTTGTAATTTGAACGACTTTTATAAATAGACAAAATAATATTTTTGATCAATTTCATTCACAAATTTCTAACAACGGAAATTTATAGATAAAAGTGACTTACATAAATAATAAATGATGCATTTCAATATTAAAAACGTTTCTAATTATCTTGAACTTTCTTAAATCCGCTTTATATTCAGTGACATCAAAACAAATTTCATCTATTATGTATTTCATTAAACATTTTCAATTAAAATTGAAGTGTTTTCTTTACTGAAACGTTCTGTAAATTAAATGTTATTGTTACTTTCTACGCAGAATTTTAATAAGCATTTTAATTAACTAAAAATATAAAATAATGAATTAAAAGGAAATGTTTGTGCGACTATATATTTTTTTTCACGCTATACTGTCAGTTAAACTCGACCACAATTTAAACACAACTCGTTGAAAAACAATTAAACATTCTTTTTTGTTGTATTGTTTTTTTTTTTCATAACTAATTAGTGTCTCAGACAGCACCATTTAATGTAAGTTGTTTAAAATATAACAAGTATAATTTACCACATTGTCGCAATAATGAAATGAAATAAACATTAAAAGCAAAACGTGGATACTTTACATATAACTATACACTCGTTCTGCACGAACAAACGGCCAATATACAGTCAAGTGTTCATTCATGGAGTAAAGAGAATTGAACTAATACGTTTGAGCTGTAGTTATTGTTCGTATAATTAATGATCAGTTCGTGAAACAAAACATAACCAAATCATACAATGGATAATCGATACGAAAATAACTGCTGTTGAAAAGATTTTATCAGAGGGTTTTTGTAAATAAAAAAATATATGTGATCAATTTAAAAGCAAAGAGATATTTAAGAAGTGAAAAAAACTTATTCTATATACAGGTTTCTATACATAACTTTCAAACACTTATGTGTGCTTAGTTCGACGCTTAATGAACTTCTGAATTCCGTCGTAGAAAATAATTTTTGGTCTCTTGCACTATATTTTAAACTGAAATAAATTCGTTTCTTACCCTTAAATACTGAACAACTGTACAACCTGTTTGATTGTAGTGGGAACGTGACTCATGTGTGACCCTTATCTCTCTTGCAGTGCAAGTATTGAATACTCAGTCTCAAGGATTATGCAAAAATAAATTTCTTTAATAATTTCTCATTATTAATTTCAAAGTCAAAGTATTGTTCTACTGACTCAATTTTAACTAAAACTATATGATATAAACGTGATTATGCTTGTGATCTCGTTAAAGAATTGTCTTTGTAATCTTCTTCTTTTTAAATGACTAGAGTTTCTCCCTTCCACGACTAATTTCGCCGATTTTATATCTTATTTTATATTAGAAAGAATATCAGTATCGGATTGTTTATAAACTTTTGCAAGTTTTTATATTTTTAATAATATAAATTATTTATGATTCCATACAAATACAAAACTACGAGTGAAATTCAATTAAAGTTAAACACTTTTATGTTTGGAATAAAAATATTGAATAGAACATAAAGAATCATTAAAGAATAGATTAAATTTATCAAATAAAATATCGAACTATAATTTCAAGTAGATTATATATATATATATATATATATATATATATATATATATATATATATATATATATATAATTCACGATATTTAATTATTTGAATTTTATGTTTTCTCTATAATCAAATATATAAAATTACTTGTATATACAGAGTGAAATGTCTGAACTTAACGACTATGTTCTACACACTAGTTCATTTTATAGCCATTTTTCAAGTAATATAAAATTGAAAATGCTATAAAATACATTCTTTGCGAACATTTATAACAATATACAATTAGAGTACAGACAAACGACCAGTTAACTTATAGAATCGTCGTTAAATTAATTTTAGTGTATATTTTTATTTTATTTTTTAATCGTAATAGACATGTTCGATAGTTATTTGAACGTTTCTTAATTTAAATAATCTATTGAATTATATTTTTTTTAGTTTACCTTGCTTTATTTATTTTGAAATTATAAATATAGATGTTAATCAAATAAATTATGTAATATATATATATATATATATATATATATATATATATATATATATATATATATATATATATTATATATATATGACTTATTTGATAAAATTACATTCTAATGCAAACAATTTCATTCAACTCCTCCGTTGTATATGAAAACAACTTCCGAATCGCCTCATACATGTTTATGGAAAGTTTTTAAAACTTCAGTACTGGAATTTCGATAACATTATCTCTTATAAAAGTAATTTTACAACAATGTTCGTTCCAAAGATTAATTAAAAAATGTTTCAGGGGACATAGAAAGGATGTCGTATTATTCAAACTTAATTTTTTTAATATTCCAATTTTGTAATCCTGGTTATTGAACGATGTTATCTCATAAAAACTGAAAATAAAAATTAATTGAATTCTGTCTAACATATTATTACAATTTGTGTATTGGTCTATGTTTTGTTATAAACATTATTGGTTAAGACCAAGTTATGGCTTCAGATAAACTGTATGGAAATGTAATTCAGCTTAGTTGTAGCTTAATACGTGGTGTGTTGCCAACTTAAACGTATTGAATTACATATGTTGTCTATGTCAATTGTGTGGTGTGTTGTATAACGTTAATTGTGATTTAATTACTGTAATTATCTTTATATACTTGTAAATACAAAATTACTTACAGAACTACATTATATATATATATATATATATATATATATATATATATATAAATAGATAGATAGATAGATAGATAGATAAATATAAATTCGATATTCTTTCAGAATAAAAAAAATAGATTTGGTTATTATCTCAAAGAGATTGATTTTCAATCATATATACTGTTTTAATTACATCCTCAATCTAAAAATGTAACATACCTTCAATCTATATTTTTCATTAACGCCAATTTCATTTATATTATGAAATTTTTTGAGAAAAATCTGGACTATTCCGTACTTTGGTGTTGTCAAGATGGATGGCATTGCCATCCAAATACATACAAGTAAGAATCAAAAATGGTTTATTGAAAATTTTCGATCAGAATAATATTTTGATGTTTGTGTAGTGGAAAAGAAATTAATTTCTGAAACAATTATTTCGTTTAATTTTATCATTTTCATTACTTAACGTATTACATTTTTTTTAATCTCCTACAATTGAGTTAACAGATATTTTTAAGAATGATTCCCTTTCTACACCTTTATATATATATATATATATATATATATATATATATATATATATATGTATGTATGTATTTATGTATGTATATAAATAATAATAATATGTGTCTACATAAATGTGAATATATAAGTAAAAATGTGTTAATCTAAAAATGAACATAGGAAAAAAAAGACAAAAAGATCGTTTTGAATAAAATATGTATCTAATCGATAAACATATGTGAAAGAGGATATGAGAAAGCAGAAGAAAATTTGGACAAGATACATAAAAGCGTATGCATGGTTACCCACCCTAAGCTTCGAGCGCGTTGTGTTGTAGATGTTATGACATTTTTCATTTCAATGCTTTATATTCACACGCTTAGCTTGTATACAGAAACACAAATCGGAAAACAGATTTGCTTACAAGAAAATATAACGAATTTTACAAGAAGTTCCTGCGCTCTATATATATATATATATATATATATATATATATATATATATATATATATATATATATATATGTAACTTCTTTATACAATTTACAGAAGGATCGGATAATAATTAGATTTTCAAAAATGTACCAGCTGTAAATTTATTTTCAAATATTCAATAAAATATAAATGTTAATTTTCCAATTGGGAAACTATATGTGGGTATGATTAATTGAATAAAATTCTTCGTTTCATTAAAGAGGATACATTTCATTTCGTTGTATTCTTTCTTGAAAAAAATAAAACGTTGAGAATTTATTTAAAGAGTATAAATCACTCTGTTAGAAAATATTGGTGTCAAGTTAAGGGTTAGACTACGGACAAGATTTTTAATTACCTCTGATTACATTTAACTGGTTAAATATTTACAAGTTTTTCCCTTCAAAATATTGAAAATAATAGTACCGTAGGGAGTTGAAATCTGTGTTTCGTACACTTAAACGTGTGTCTGTTATTCATAGTTGAGTTACTTTTATTCATCCGTTGGGAAATGGGCTTTATGAAGTAGGGAAGTAAAATATTTTAAATATATTTCTTTATGAAATAGTACTATTTCTTTTTTATAATTGCATGTGTGTCTGACTGTATACTATTTTTTATTTGATACGTGTTAAAATTCACTCTAAATTCACTTTCATAAATGAATGTTTCAATCCCCTAGTTTTTAATTCCTCTTCTTTTTTGATATCATTATCGAAATACACATAAACATCAATAGAAAATTATTCATAATTATCTATTGAACATTATTGAACAAAAATAAATTGTAGTTTAGGAGTTGAAAGAAAAATTAGTTTTGAAAATATTTTTTATTGCATTTTTAATTCTTTGCAATCCTACCACTCTAGTATTTATATTAAATATAGTGGTAAATAATAAAAGGCTACATGACTGTAAAATCGAACATTTACTGTTAACACAACGATATCAAATGCTTGTCTACATTAAAAATGTAACATAAAAAAACCTTATCTTCACTAAACAGCAAACGGACAACAATCTAATGATGTCTTAGAACATTAAACGGATCTCTCATTTTATACAGCGTTTTATAGATAAAAATCAAGCGTCACGTAAGAATATCGTTTAAAGAACATTGTACGTTTTCTATATAGCCATTGTTTAAACGAATAATTCAGTTGTATATATATATATATATATATATATATATAACCATTTTAATTTATATAATTTAAAGAAATTTGTGTATTTACATATGCAGGGTTATATTCCTAAATATTTCTATAGTAAAGAAATTTTAAAATAAAACTTTCGAGTACTGATGAAGCTCCATTGTTTATCTAGTGTCATCATTGTATATTTAAGCTTCATAAATTTCATTTTATTTCTTATTCTTTACATTTTCCGTTCTCGAAAAAAAATGGTAATACTGTTGGAAAATGTATAAGGTTCTTGACTCTTCGATTCAGTCCGCCTCTTAACTCGCGACCGCTGCTAAAACGATATCGCTACTATTGGAGTCTAGAATGAAATAGGAACGGAAGAGGGTGTAGTATGACGCGTCACGAATAGGACGCCAAAGTGGAAAGTTGGGTTAGGTGGTAAACCGCACTTATCGCTCGACAAAGAAAAAACACACACACGAAGTTTGAAATCCTTTTCAAGTCATCTCCTACATACATGCCGTACATGGAGGAGTGGTGCGTACGTGTGTGTGTGTGTGTGTATGTACAGACAAGTAACCTGATATTAAAAAGCGTAAAAAATAATATCTGAAACGTGTTGAAAAGTTGTTGCTCTCGTTATATCCATTAAAATAAAAAGATATTTTGTTTGTATTGGTGTGTGGATAGAGAAATATGAAATTTGATAATAATTAAAGGATAAAACTATATATATATATATATATATATATATATATATATATATATATATATATATATATATGAGGATGCTTAAGGATCAATGACTCGAATGCTTAGAGAACAATATTAATCATCAAAACAGCAAAACGTTTTTTTTATCTTAACTCCATCACTATATTTATGGGACAAGTATGCATTTAATATTTGTCTCTATAAATATAAAATGAATTAATGATGTAAAATAAATAAATAGCTAAATTATTAAAGAAAATAAACTTAATTAACAATAAATGCTGATTTTTTATATCAACGAAGCTGGTAATATGCAGCCTTTCGGCTTAACGTCCACAGACTGAATGTGTCATTTCCAGATGTTTCTTTTTCCCATAGATAATTAGGTAGTTAAGAATTGTAGCAACAATCTGGTTCAATATTAAAGATAGATGCTAGTGGTACCATAAATATTCAAATCCAGTTCTCGTTTATCGTCATAAAATGCATTCTTTTCCAGATACTGTTCTATTTTGTGACACTTTTAATACACTCAAGAATATTTGATTTGTCCTTGTCTGTCTTGTATATACCAACTAAACTTTTCAACAGTCTTCTGACAAAGATAGTTAATTATTCGTCATATTATATTCAGAAGTTTCATCTAACTGTAAAGAAAATTGAATTATATTTTTTTCGATTTCTCATAATCTTCTATATATATATATATATATATATATATATATATATATATATATATATATATATATATATATATATATATATATATCAGAAGAAACTTTGAAAATGTATGCAAGTAAAAAAATAATTCTTAAAATATAACATTCATGTTTACAATTTTATTGGATAAACAAGTTATTAAGAAAATAATCATAATATAATATAATTTATTGATATTTATGACTATTCTAATATAATACTTGAAAATAGATGAATAATCAAAAAAGTAAAGGTTTTTTTCTCGTAAGGTCTTAATATTCTGAAAAAAATACAATTAATTTAATTAATTTACGTGCGACGATACATTATTTAACTTTTATTATAATATGAATGGATATAAGATTTTATAAATATATAAAAGTGAATATTTCAATTTTAAACAGAACCATGTAAAGCTCAAATATAATTTAAAAGTACTCGAACATGTTTTTTAAATTGGAATTTTAGCCCGACAAATTTTTCAAAAAAAAAATCAAACCAATCGAACAATAAAATCCTCATAAACCCAGAATCATTTATACAAATGTATCTAAAAAGAATAAAATGACTGTTCGGTGTATTCAATACGTACCACAAGTTCATTCAATTTAAAATAGAAATACGAATACAATGTTTCATACAAATCAATAAAGAAAAGTTACTAAAACGAACATAAATGTAGATACGGTAGCATATGTACCACATACTTGAAAGATATAACCTATTTTACATTGTTTCCATCATATACTTTAGGAAAAAAATCTAAACATATATACGGTCGATGTTTTATATAGATACGACGTTGAAATTTAAGAGTCTCTGTGTTTCAGAAATGTCCTCAGATAAAAATAGATAGATGAGATCGATGGAATAGTTTTATATTTATGTTTTATTGTCGAAGAGGTCATATTTCTTCATAGTAAATATTAGAAATTTATATACGGTGTTCGTAAACATAAAAATTTCTCATGAACAAAAAATGTAATATTACACAAACCAAAAATTAAAAAAAATTAAGAAATAAAATTCGTAAATAAATAATCGATTAATAAAAATTATTTGCAAAAAAATGTAAAAATCATTCCTTGAGTACAACTACGAAGAGTGACTAAAAGCTTCGTATAATAATTGATAACTCTTGAATGATTTAAGAGATTGAAAGTGATAAATACTGTACCTTAGCACTCTATTCATTTTTCTGATCATTTAACTTCATTTTTTATAAAAATAGAGATAAAATGAAATCTATATTCGAATACTATGAAAGTTCCCTTATGAGAAATGATTTATACAAAATTTTCCAGACATGTAAACAGACTTTTTGAGGTTCCACAGTTTAGCTTGCGGTCACCGCTAACCAATCTTGTATCTAAACATCGTAGACTTGACGCTTGAAATACTGTTCCAGGTCGTAGACCTGTGTAGCATCTGTTAGTGCAAGTACTTGATATGAATGATCTATGTGGCGGAGCATTCAACAGAACACAACAGATTTACCACAAGACTGTACAAATGAGATAATCCATCAAATGCATTCAGCAGAATCTATGATATCCAGATAAAAGATATTTTAAACAAACAAATATTGTGGTAGAATAAAAAACATTACAGTTTGAAAAACAACACGAATTCAGAGAATTTTCAATTTTACATACTGACATTTGAATTAGTTAATATATATATATATATATATATATATATATATATATATATATATATATGTATATATATATAATAAAAAATATATAAAATACTAAAATATAAATTGTTAGTTCACATTCTCTTTATAAAATCCATAATTATATTTGATATACTTTGAATTCGTGGAAAATAATATTTTCACATTGGTTCCATGTCAAACCCATATCAACTTATTTCTCTTTATACAATTGAACTATTACATTTATTTATGATTATATGAAATATGAAAATAAATACTGAATATTTGTATTCTGTTATTTACTTTTTATAGTTATTATTCTCTTATTTACAAAACTTTATTGTAAACAACCGTGCTTATTAAAATGAACATAAATATATAATAAATTACAAAGTAAATAGTAATTTCTGTTCTCGTGCAAACTGGATGTATACGTGCAAAAATGTATACATGTACATTTAGGACAGTCGTTCTCAAACTTTGTGATAAATAGATTTTGATTATTTCCTGGTCGTTTCTTTACAAAATTTATGAGGTTAATATTTTACAATAAGTAAATATGTCTATTTCTTTGATAGTAAATTTCATTACTAGTTTACTGTAGACTAGCTTATATTTATTATTAAATGTTAGTTTTAATATAATGCTTCAAGAAATTTTTATAATTTGCTACCATTTGTTATTTTAGTTTTAATTAGATTTCTTATAACAATATAATTTTCAATGCTGTAACTTAATTCATTTTCACAAATAATTTTTTCTCTTCTCAATAACCTGCCAACTTTCTGATCAATAATGTTTGAACGTTTTTTTGATAAGTAAAAATATTTTTTTTTAGGAGTGAGTGAAAAATTCATTTGTAATATAGATTTTTATTTATTCAAATTTTTCAGTCCTAATCTGAGAAATAGTTTTTAAAATATCATTTATAAGAAGATTAAAGATCATTCGAAATATGACTTACACATTTCACTAACAAATGTATGGATGGTGGATGAAAAGTCTCACATAAAAGCTCATAGCTATTTTATTTATCAAATTATTTAAAATACATAAGCTGTCATTTCCAATCTAAACTAAAAAAATCATGTTTTAAAATGAATCATCCCTTTTTTGAAAAAGAAATTAATATATTGAATTGATTAACTTTTATTTTCTCATTTTGTTTAACTTTCTATTGTGTTTCGTATTTTCGTACTATAGCTAAAATCGAATTTTTGAAATAATTGAAATAAATTATTCATTATTTTCTTAATACAATTTATTCATAACTTGATCTAAAACATATCTTTGCATAGTATTTAATCCTATCATCTTCTTTAATCTGTTTAATCATTTCTATATTGTGATCTCTGGAAATTGTTTTTATTAGTTTCCAAATTTCTGTATTGTTCATATCCGTAGCTGATTTTGACTTATCTACTTTTTTCATTGTCGGCTCGTATTTTACTTTCACATATAAGTTTATACCTTTATTTAAATTTTTGGTATTCCTTTAAATCATTCGTACTTTCTTTATCTATGAAGTTTATGTTATTCTTATGTTTTACTTTTATGTTACGCACATTATTTATCTTATCATTCGTTTCGTTTTATTTTCCTCTTCTAAGTTCTGACTATTACGTCATTTAGTTTATAAATATAATGATATTCAATAAAATATGTTTTCCTAAAATATGAATTTGATGTATTTCCTTAATTGATCATTAGTAATTTATATATATATATATATATATATATATATATATATATATATACATGTAACGTAAAAAAAACTGTCCGAATATATAAGAAAATCAGAAGTACCAGAAAGATTAATGCTATATGCACAGCACGGTTCCCCTTCACAAAGCAAGTTCAGACCTTCAAACATTTCGAATATAAACATATATTTGCATTTTATTCACATTTGAACATCAAAACATGTTTTCCTCGTTTGAAATTTTCAGATAATTTGGCACAGACGCGGCAACACGTCATGTCCTGGCAACATTTATTCTTATTATAATAATCAAAACTGTATAATTTTCCTAATTTGATATCGTTTTTGTTTCGTCTTATTGAATTTTATGAATTGTTCGCTGATTTTAAATGCAAATGACTATTGAAATCTCTTCGTCCGATAATCATAAACAATACCTTACGATTCTATGAATAGTGGATGTAATAAATTTATCAAGTACATATAAAACATACATGAGAGTTTGTCTTTTGAAATAGAATGTGGATATTTCCATTAGAATAGAATGTTACAATAAATATATTCCGCTCAACACTTGAAAATGCCATTGTGAAAACGACTGATTTAACGTTTCTACATTTGTCGTCTGACCTACATTTGACTGTATAATTTAATTTTCACGTTTATCTTTATACACACACTTGCTTATATATATATATAAGTATGTATGTCCAAGTAGAGATAGATTTTTCTATACCTTAGCAATCTGAGGATGATATACCATCGAAATCCTCATAAACACAAATCAAAAATATTCAATAATCATTTGTTGAAAATTTTGAAGCAAAATATTTTTATATTACTTTTAAGATGAGAAAGTAATTCCTTTGTAAAACCAAAATAACTCAATAACCAATTATAACTCTCCTTATAAATCAACTATCTTATATTGTATTATAATCGTGTCACATGTCGATTAATAAAAATATATTCACTAAGAGAATACAGGTTTATCAAATAACTGTGAAAACTCAAAATATACAAGAAAAAAATAAAATTATTAAATAATTTAAAAGAAAATAAGATGCAAAGTAGTAAAAAAATTAAAAAAGCTTTAAAGAGCAAAAATTTAGAAAACAGTCATATATAAATAGTTGAAATATTTATGGAAAAAATATAGTAAATAATAGTGAAGAAACTTTTGTTCCCTATAACTTCATTTTAAAAGTATTGATTTTTTTATATGAATTATAAAGAAATTTGTGTTAAATAATTTCACTATAACCATCGCAGATTTAAATCTTAATAATAGTAATGTAGGCCTTCCTCTAAATACATTGAAAAGAATAGGACATGCTGATATTTTTTTCTTTAAACTAATCGTATTTTATGGCTAGGTAAACTTATTATTCTTTTAAAAAAATGTATAAAACAAATAACATACAAATAGTATATACATCAATAGTAAAATACGAATCTGTACAAAAAAAAAAAATAAAAACAATAACACTTAATAGTGTAAATAAAAGAATCACAAGAATTTAAAATCTTTTAAACATACTTAACAGTAACATGAAATTTAACCCAGTAATATTTTTTAAACATTATTTACTCTTAATTTTTTTAATCTTGCACGATCAATGTCATGAACCACACAAGTTGCAACTTTTTATCTGTACAGTTTTTGTTGCGATTTTTACGGTCACATTTTTTGTGTATATCACTCTTGTTTACTCCTTTCGACGGACCGTGCGTACAAAAAAAAACCTTCGGACATTACCGCTTATTGTTTTGTATTCTATGTTTCGGAGATGTTTTGTATAGGTAGTCAAGTTTGTTACTTGAAGACAAGAATGTTAACGCCGGATAACATTGTTTTGTCTAGAGAGAGCATGTATGTGTGTACGTGTGTATAAACAACAAGTGTACTTACTTCGAGATGAAGAATGTTACTGTTAAGTTTTGTGTTTTAGTAATTGAAATAATAAACATCTATTTTTATAATACAAATTAAGTTGGGGTTGTTTAAATGTGCAAATTTAAAAATTAGATTGTTTGTATTATATGGTTATTGATATTTTTAATTTAAAAACATAAGACATGAAGATAAATTTAGTCGCAATTTCAAAATTTCATTGGTATATTTACAATTATTTTTACATGATGGCACTACAAGAAAAATTCAGTAATTATGACCTTTTCCAGATAAAATAAAATTATCCGCGGAATGTGTACTTCTGATGAAGATTTTACTCTTTTTCACATCTGTAGATACAATAATATGTATATTTTTCTGTCAAAAAACCCAAATAGATTTAAATTAATTGCAGTAACATTGCAGATAGATTATAAAACAATAAGTTACTCGCAGACAAAGAGAACCCCACCATAGCAGCTGCATTATTGTGGCACACAGCCTTGACTCTCAATTCAGACAATGTTCTGTCGTTAATTTATATATATATATATATATATATATATATATATATATATATATATATATATACACATCAGTGATGTAGACATGTTAAAAACTTATCATTTATTTTGTCATACTTTTTGCAATTAGAAAAATACAAATAACTATTTTCGAACGAACTGGTGTTTTTAGGTGAAAAGCACTCACTACTTCTTTATGTATGTATATATATAGATATATATATATATATATATATATATATATATATATATCTTATATGTATATTTGTATATCTCTTTAAATTTACAAATGTTCACTTTAGTACTTAACTAAATTTTTTAAATTGTTGTCTGTAGTTGAAAATTCAAGCAATTTACAAAATACTATCACATTTCAAAATTCTGGTACTAAACTTTTAAATAAAGACTTAGATAATTGATTGGACAATAAATTTATCTCTTAAGTTACAAGTGCGTTTCTCGACACAACTTCTACAATCTCCTTTTTCTATCCAACGACCGTTTCTCAACTTACAAATTTTTACATAAACGCACACTCATCGCGAATCGATCGAACGAGACACTGTTAAGCAACGAACACGATTCCTTTAATTCCGTTATAAATTCGCACATTGTAATAATCATGTAACAATATCTGATGAGTTTCGCTCGATCGAAGTTGAGTAGAGAAACTTATCTTCCGCACGCGTAGCTATCGACCTTGATAAGCGAGCCGAAAACAACCCTTCCTTCTTGTATGTAACCAATGTTCTTGTTGTAGATTCGATTGTGGATCGGGCGTGGGTGTCGTCCGTTCTGAAGAGACGGTGCTTCTTAACCAGTGGAATAGACTCACGTTGTATCGACACAGATGGGACGCGTGGCTACAACTGAACGGAGGGAAACACGTGAAAGGACGATCAAAGGTTTGTGTTAAGTTTTCTTATATATTACTTGCATAACATTGTTTGAAAGTTCATCAAACGGACTAAGAATTTGTATATTTACTAATAAATATTTGCGTTCTGCATGAAAATATTCTATCAATCCTAAATAAATACATTGACATCTTTATATCAATATATATATATATATATATATATATATATATATATATATATATATATATATATATATATATATATTGATGTAAATATTTCAATGTATTTATTTAGGATTATTATTCATTATTATTAAGATATATATTTCTTTTACATATATCTTAAAAGTACGTATTCATTATTTAAATGAAATATCTAATCGGATTTAATACTTAATGTCTTTTTTCTTTTCAAAATTACAATCACATTTCACCGCAACCAGCACAAATCTATAAAATTACTCATAAAAATTTTAAGAAATCTTTAATTCTAGGTATTCATTATTCATTTAAAAATAATATATATATATATATATATATAATTTATTATTAATTTTAATAGAGCTTTTAATTTATATTCAACGGTTTAAATTTATTATAGAAAACCAGTGCCAAAAGTTACACACCTGATATATATATATATATATATATATATATATATATATATATATATATGTATGCATAAATTTGCTACTCATGCCTTCAATTATTTTTTTTCTCATTTTTTTGTACAATATTTTCTATTATATAAAATTTAACAAAATTTAAATGAAAATAAAAATAAACAAAATAACTAGTTTCTAATCAGAAATATGATATTTACTTTTCCATCTTTAGAATAACTCTTTACCTTAAAAAAATACTATTTTAATTACACAAAAATTTATATTAAGATCACTATTGAAAGAAAATTTAGCAGTGAAGTACTGGATGTTTTCTACAATATATATATATATATATATATATATATATATATATGTATTTCAATAGAATAAAAAACAGTGTGCCAGTCATTTTTCACTGACGAAATGTATTTTCAGATATGATGTCAGTTCGCGACTGACGTATTTTTTATTATATTACATCACACTTTCTCTATCATAAATCATAAATAATTCCAGAAACGTGTTTAAAATGTTCGAAATTAAATTAGCTTCAATTTGATTCTGACAGATGACAAACTTTTAAGTTTCCCATAACACACGCCTTGAATTCATTTCAAACACGAATTTGTCCAGATACATATATGAAAATATATACATACTGAAATATTTCAGTAAATAAATATATAAATTCGGCTATTTGAAACGTGTTTATCAGAATTGGGTACAAAAACTTTCCACATTTTCTTAATATTATCATATAAAACATATTGTATTTTTGTTAGTTCTAGCAAAAATATAATCTGACAGTATCAGAAGTCAGGTTGATACTATTTTATAATAAGTATTTGTTGTAATAGTTTAAAGATAGGTGGACATCTCCTCTGTGCCAATAGTGATAAATAATTGATAATATTTTTTTTCTGATGATGAAATACATTTATTCTTATAGTAGATTTTCATTTAAATTTCTTTTAAAATTATTACTTATCTTCGTCGATTTTCGAAAGATATTACTTAAAATAAATATCATTTTTTTAATATCGATCAAAAAAAATAATCCGGCTGTTCATATTTCCGTTGTTAAATGTGTTGATAGATTTTTTTGTTAGGTTTACCTGATAGTCCTCCTAGTCCTTTTGAATCACTTGAGTTTTTTTTCTTTCCTATTAGTTTCGGCACGTGTGCCGTCCATCCTCATGCAGATGTTGATTTTAAATCTGATTTATGTTCTATTTATACCTGTTTTACATGGAATGTACTTTATAATTTTAAAGTATAGAATACCATGTTATTATTTGTGTTTTCTTGTTTAGTATATTATTTTCATTTATTTCAAAACTTACAAGAATATTTAATTTTATTCCTTTATTTCCAATTGTTATTGTTTAAATTATATTATTTATGTTATCAATATAATTTTTCATTCCTGAATTGTGTTCAAAAAATGTAAGTAAAACAAGTACAATTAAGTGTGTATATGTATCTGTGTACTTGTATGACAGTAAACACTCAAATCAAAATTACATTTATAAACGAACGAAATGTACTAGTGACGTTACAAATATGCATAGTTTCGAAAATGTTAGCATTTCTGCTTAATTAAAATTTTATGACATTGTTTATCCAACGTAATTAATGTGTCATCGCATAAAGGTTTCAGATCAAACGATTCAATTTATCACACATTTTTTTGCAGCAAACCGTGTTTAAAATTAATGTATATGCTATAACTAATTTGCGAGCGTTAAAAAAATGACACAGACGCAATTCGATTTTGATTGGGACAATTTTTTTCAGACATCTATCTAAAAACGTACATATAAATGTAGGTGGGATTTATTTATACAGGTGAACTCCGCCTTTCGCAAGTCACTACATGTCCATCAGTATGAAAGAAAACGATCCATCATTCGACGTACCTATACCTGACCTACACCGACTTTTCAACTTTACTCGGATATATTACAAATTTAACAGCAATTATTTATGTAACGTTCTCTGTCAGTGTTTTATGGAATGTTTGTAGCTCACTATTTCAGTACGGATTTTTTTTCGCCGAACATAAATATCGACTTCATGCACGTTGGTCATAACTAACGTGTATGAAAAACATGTATAGGGTTTAAATAATGTTTACTCGTATCTGTTCACATGTTAAATCATAAATCGTTTAAAAGATTATTCTTTTTTTATCATATTTCTGTTTCTTTATAAAAAAAATAATATTTTTACATGTGGAAATAGTACTAGATTGTAAAATAAATATTTACATTATTTTTTCATTTTTTTTTTATTTAAAACTTCAATTATGAAGAAATAAATCTAACTCTATCGTATAATTTAAGCTTTATTAGTTTTTGCATCGATCAAGATATCAGTTAATAATATTTAATATATGATTACTTTGTAAATATACTTTTGTAGAAGGTAGAGTTGAGGAATCGGTAGTGGAGAGAACATAGGATTAACCATCCTTTAGCAACACAATAAATCGAATTCGATCCCCCAACTCCACTGAACAATTATTCGTTTTTTTAAATATTTCTACACTCAATATCATTATAATTGTATGACTTTATATTTGTGATCGTACAGATTATCCTGGCTATCTTTATCCTCCTAGCTCTCTTATGTGTCTGTTTTTTATTACTAGTATGCTTCAGCACGTGTACTATCTTCAAGTAGTTTTTAAATAACTAGAATTTACCTCAAATCCACCTAAGAGCTACACAACTGCTGAAACTGGCAGTGGAAAACAATAACTCAGGTGGTCTGAAAGGACAAAAATCACAAGAATAACGCATCAACGGTATCACATACGTGCAGTTATAATTTATATTTTCTTATCAACTTTCTAATGCTGACATCAGTTTTAGAAATTGTGATACAAGTCATAAAACCTGTTATCGATTATAAAATTACTTTTTATTAATTCAATTTTATAAAGCTTAAAAATATTTAATGTGTACAGAATGGTGTATATATATATATATATATATATATATATATATATATATATATATATGCATATGCAAACTCTCTCATACACATTATAAAATCATAATTAAAGTTTGAATAAATAGACAAAATTGACAAACAGTTTCTATTGAACCAAATTTAATAACTTGCAAATACAGTGTATTGAAAATCTGCTATAGAATAAATATTATATGACTAATGATACAAGCAGTATTTAATATTTATATGTTACGTATAAATCGATATTTATTGTACCATACGAATATATGTGTGTGTTATATCAAACCTCGTATGGTATGTGTGAGTTTAATTTTCGTTCGCTGTTATTGGTACCGTAGGAATTCATTAAAAATATTTCCTGTCAAATTTCACACGTTTCTATAAACACTCCGCCAATTCAACGTCGGTACTAAAGTATGTACCTTCGTCATCTTCACCACAAATAATATATATTAAATCTATTTGAATTTCTATCGATTTCGAATCTGCAGATTAGAAATTCGACACTGATTAGTTGTGACTTTAAGTTAAGATTAGATATATCGTCCTTAGACATCAAGTATAAATAGCATAAACCACATCTGGATTTATAAATCGTTTATTTAAAGCAACTGAAGATTTCATTGCAGTGTTAATAAATATTTATCACTAAAACGACTGATTGAATCTATAATGTTATCAATAAATATTTTACGAACATTATTAATTTTTTTAATTCATTTCTATCCAATTAGTGTCTTATTTTTCTTTAGAGCTGATTTTCAGTACAACAAATCGAAACAAATACCAATCTCTTTTTTTTAAATCTGCATACAAATTATTTAGTTACAATATTGAATACATATTTACATACATAGACACACACACACACACACACATTTTATCTATAAAAATAACCAAATTCGTTATATGTTATCTCGAATAAGGAATATCCAACATACAATATCGTACAGTGTCAGTCAAAATGTAAGAACATCTATGTTGTCTATTTTCTGAAATTGTTTTCCAATATTTTTTATACAAATATACTAAAGTCGTAATCAAAAAAAAAACCTTATTAACCTTTCTGTTGGTTAAAGCTCGATCTGACTGTACTGATTCGGATTTTATTGTATATTTCAACATTTTCACAAATGAATTCTTTTCTCACCCTACACATTTTTTTAAAATGACTTATTGAATATTTTGGACCAAAAATTTATTTGTGGTTTGTGGAGTAAAAAAAAAAAGAATTCATTTGTAAAATTGAATTCAGCCACAGTATTAAAAATAAAGGGAACCTGAATAACTGACCCGGAAATTACGATTTAAACATTTCCAATAGAGGAACAAAAATTAGTTAGGAACTTAATGGTACCAATAATAAATAATATATCTAAAAATAATCGATAAAATCAACAAATAGTTAACACAGTTGAAAAATAAGCAACCAACCAATGGCATGATAATAACTATAGCAGATAAAAAAAACATGATTCTAATGATTAAAAATAAATTAAAGAATGGCAACGTATCAACGAGATTCCAGGTATAAAAACGATCAATTATTATTTCTTTGTGTTTAGATGATATTTTTTTGAAATCCAATTACTTATATTCTAAGAACATTATCTATAAAACAGATTTTTTATTTTCTTCGAGTTAATTTTATTTGTATAAAATATACGAATAGATTTCTAACCAGATACGTATTATAAATTAAAATAATGAAACATCGTCTTTGTACAGTCGGATAATATGTACATTAAAACAATTATGATTGTACTAAAATTCAGTTTAATTAAAGCACAAAGATTTCCCAAATAACTAGAGAAATATCAACGTATCGCTACATTCAAGATTAATTGAACGTTCAAACTCGACTTGACCCACATAAAGACCACATCAAATTGGATAGAGGCTAGAATGTTTACGGTTGAGTCGTGAAATTAGTTTACAACTTACTCACACCCACGAATATCAAATTTCTTCGCTATTAAAACGTCTAAAATTTTCTAATGTACTTTGTTCATTATTTGGTTGTTGAAAAGTTATTGTCCTTATTTAATCATCAGTCAATTACACACACATGTTTTTTTTAGAAATGGTTCTTTTTCTCATCCCATAAACTAAAAACTTTTTCCTACGCAAAAAGTGTTCACTAAATTATTACAGTCATCTTCACTTCATTTATGTATAAAATAAAAACATAAAAATGCTTATAATCAACAGTTAAAACATATTAGTAATCATTTTTTAACCATAAACAATAAGATGAAAATTTTTGATCAAAAATGTTCAATCCTCAAAGTACCAAGATGTAAATAAATCTATACCATGACCCATTGAGAACGATGGCTATCTAAATGCGGTTAAACTATAAGCAAAAATTTTCAATAATTATTTATCAAAGATTTGCAATTAGAAAAAAATATCTGAGGTGAGAAAATAATTAATTTTGAAAATTAATTTACCTAGAGTTCCAGAATTGTATTTCGACTCGGTTCTATTCTAAACTGTATAATTAAAAAGAATCATTTTCAATATTTCATTTTACAATAGAACCATCAGTGAGATGTAATTTTATTTAGAATTTCAAACTTGCCAATAAGTTTATACTTCAATTAATAATAAGTAAATGAAACTTATATCCTTACCACATGCTTTGCACTTACTAACTTGTCTAAATTTAGAAACATAAACTTACAGGTTTATATCTCTATCTTGAATCTGTATTACATTAAGCTACATGGAATAAACTTCACGAACGTTTAATATATAGAATAGATTTATTGATCCTTACATATATATATATATATATATATATATATATATATATATATATATATATCGAGTGATTAAACTCTATCTATATTCACTACGATTTTTTATATAGAACGCAATTTCAGATGAAAAGTTATGTCGCAAATCTATTGTGACAAGTTCACAAACATCTTCGGCGACCTCATTTCGAACCGCAAACGTTCAAACTGAATCACAATATCTCCACGTAATAATCTTCGTCTTAACGCTACATTTCAGATAAATAATTTCATTCTGTGAATGATATGAACACGGGTGAGGCGGATCTGCAATCCCGCTGATTACTGCTTTTAAATCATTTTCATTTTATGTCTGACACACTAGCATCACATTTCGCGTCCATATCGCAGAAGAATAATAAGCGTTTTTTTAAACATTATTGTACAGTTGTATATATATATATATATATATATTAATTTAATTCAGATAAGCTTGCAAATAAATGATGTTGATCATATCCATTTTACACAACGAATACTTTAGTTTTATAGTAGCATATAATAGATTATTATTGTTAGTCATTGACGAATATCACCATTTAGTATTTGTAAATAACCAGAAAGTTTCTGTTGACACACGTAATATATTTAATTTATTATTAATCCGTTTTACATACTCAGGGAAAGTAAGGATCATTTTGTCAGAAGTTTCAAAATGTATATTAATCAAACATGCGTTTGGATAGAAATGTAACAACTCAGTGGAAATATCTATTCATTAAGTTTTAGTTGAACAAAAAAAAAAGAAAAATCTCTTTTTGACTGAAGAATATAAAAAAATAACGGTCTAAAGTGAATAAAATATTTTTACCACAAAATATATCCTGTTCTACGAATATCCTTCGGTAGGGTTTGTTTTTCTGTTTCAATTATTTAAAAAAAATCCTTTTTGAAACAAATACCATCAGTATTTCAGTTCTAACAGATGCATTAAATAATGTTCACTGAAATTTCAAATAAAATAACATATTTGGTAATGTGTGCTAATTTCCAAATATTTTTTAAAGTATGTATCGACCAAAACACAAACAGAAATCTATCATTGTAAACGACGTCTACTGAAACCACAATCTATTCAACACGTTTAGACTCTTTTACACACATATCCATTTAAATACATATATAATATATATATATATATATATATATATATATATATATATATATATATTCGCCAAATATTGGAGAAAACGTTGTGCTAATACATTATCCAGTGAACAATCATTTGTCAAGTCTGACATACACAGTGACGCGCAAAAGATAGGCAAGGTGATACATTGTTGTATGAGAATACTGGCTGTTATTTGCGTTGTTTTATCTAAATCTCACATATTACGAACATGAATGATGTTTATCTAATTTCTTCATTGATTTATTTTAATTAAAAACATTCTTTTCTTGTTAAAGGTTGCGATTTTATCTGCGCACGCCGTTTTTCTTCATAAAACGCAACACTGACAAATTAGGTTACTTAAAAATTAATAAAGTCTGAACGTTTGTGTTACATGTACGCCGTTATCTGGGCTTGGGTTTCCTTAAGAAAAGTAAAACGAAACGATAAAATCTGGTTCGCTATACATAAACTCTTGTAATTTAAGGAAACCATAAATAGATTTAATAATAAATGATGCGTTGAATAATAATATTCCGATTTAAGAGATTCATTTGCCACGCTGCTTCTTATACCCCGAATGGTAAAAAATATAATTTTCGTAAATGAATTTCTCGCATACTCCACAATCCAAACATTTTTTTCCTAACAAAAATGCTCAATAATTGATTATATTGACTGTTGCTTATATGTATTTATTTTACAATCATTATCAGACAGCTAATGGAGAGAAAACTCACATACATATGCATAAACAACGGTCAAGAAAGATCAAGTATTGAATATTTTTAATCAGAATAAAATGTATGATTTATGGACTGTATGCAATATTCATTTATGGAAACGAATTTATCCACATTCCCAAAAACGATATTGTAAAGTATATGACTTTAATTGTTTAAAGATTGTGTTAAAACATTTATAAGACTGAAAAATCTTCACGTCAATCATATAGACTGATAATAGTTCACATGTTGGGAACAGTTATTAACTCGATAGAAAGTTATAAATAATTCATCAGTTAAACGACAAAACTTTATGAGTCAAACTCTTGTTGAATCAACTATTGTTGTTCAACTAAAATTTAATAGTTATAACGTATCTGAATACTTAATAACAAGTTGAAAGGACGGAATCGTAAGATCATTTCTTGTACAATAAATTGTATATGAGTGTAAAACAATTCTTGACTGTATTCAAAGAAAAAAGAAGCAATTTTAATGAATAGAATAATTAAAAATAACAAACTAAATTAAGATATTAATTCTAGTTTGAATACTAAATGAGTGAGTAATTTAATACACAACCGTTAATTATTCGTCATTTTACTGTAATTATTTGATAGTTAAGTGTTTGCATAATGTATTGCATCAGAGAACGACATCATAGATTATAAAGTTTGATGAATGAAATTTAAACATATTATTTATTCATGTGTGATTTTATGAACGTCGTATAATGTGTTTGTTATACTAACTTTGTTTAACATTTTATATATGAATTTTGTTCTATTAAAATATATAACCGTTACAGATATTGAACCAATAATTTGTCTATGGAACGTTTAAAGTTTCCAAGTATTAACATAAACATATATTGATCGATTTCAGTTTATTTTGAAAAATGAATTCAATTTTTCATACTTTTTTTATACTCTCAAATACTGAAAACATACAAAAATATATAAAGAGTATTAATATATAATTTAGAAACCAAATCATTGTTTTTGTAAATTGTAGATCAATCATATTTTTCCAATCAACTTTATTAAAACAAAAAACTTGTTCATTTAAGAAAAAAAGTATTTTATCTAACAAACCGACCCAAACGTCTGGATTTTTCTACTTTTCCCGTTATTATCGCTCGTTAGTGTAATGGCATCATTGAGATAATCTTTCCTGTTTTTATCCTGTCAAATGTCGAACATATTATACGGGTTGTCAGATAATGCAGTTTCGTAAGTCCACTGTTTTCAATTACTGACTAAAGCATATTTATAATAGTCTTTCGTTTCTCTTTGATTCAATAGAACAAAGTCTTGACGGATAACCTTTCCGATTTATTCGTTATCTCTCGCCAATCGATGACAATATCAATTGTTTCTGTTTACTGACTGTACACCTGACATTTATCTTGTCGATGAATTCTTAAGAATGTAATTTTATCCTATTTAAAGAGTTTATTTCATCGTAAATTACCTAAAAGTATAAGTATCCTCAACGATGTCCGATAAAATAATATAAAGTCCTATTTATAATAAACTAAATACTTCTGAAATAAAAAAACTACGAAATTATATTGAAATTAGGATTTATTTGTAAATTAGATATTAATAAATTTAAGTAATAAATGAAATAAAGCAGTAAATAAGTAATCAAACACTGTAATATATATATATATATATATATATATATATATATATATATATATTATTATGTAAAAATAACATTTGTTAAAAGGCAAATAGGACCTAATCCTTCAGTACTGAACTGAATATTAATACGAATTCGTTTTGACTCAGTAGTTTTTTCTTGTCGATATTTGAATTATAGTTTATTATCAAATCAAATTTGAATCGTTTAAATATAAATGTTTGATAATAAAGAAACATTAAAATTGAAAGGAACATAATTTGACATAAACGACGTACTAAAACTGTTTTTATTCCGGTCGATTGTTAAAATGAAAACCGTCTTCACAGACACAGCTCAAACAATAACGATAATGCAAAAAAAGACAACAACACGGTTATTAATTTTTCAGTTTGCGGAATTACACGGGATCCAAAATATCAGAAGTCTGACAGCGGGTATTTAACTCAAATATTAACATGGCTGACTGAAAGCATGACACAGGGCTCAGCCCGACATACCTTTAAAATATCTCTCCCTCTCTGTATATTTGAATACCTTGATAATAACAGTACCGTTACTCCTTTCATTAAATAATTTACAATGTGGGGAGTCGGTTATTTGTAAAGACTGCTTTATGTAAATGGCGGATAATTCAACAAGAAACACACGTCGAAAGTATCCTTTTTTATGATGGAACATTGTAATTATATTTTTATTTGTTGTGTGTGTGTGTGTGTGTTTTTCTTTCGTTCTTTCGTACTATATTAAAACGACTATTTAATTGACTGTCGTAAAAAGAGCATTGACGCAAGCAGAAATGTCTAAATGTTCGTGACGAATGATAATGGAATATACTTTTAAATTGAAGCATAATAGGTACAAGTTCTTCATGGCATAGTAACGTACTTTCGGTACGTTCTCGTCGCATGTAGACTGACATGACAAGTAAATGATATTACTATTTTGGTTAGTGCGTGATTAAACTATATTAAATATTGAAATTGTAATTTAAATTATTCTCGTTTAATAGTCAAATAATATTAGTAGTAATTTAATATTACTATGAATAGAATATTCCTGATAATGAAGCATACATACTAATATATATATATATATATATATATATACACTGTGTTAATTGATTGTTACTTTTGTTCGTACTCTCTAATGACCAATGAACATTTATTGGACATTTTCGCTTAGAAAAACATTTGTGGTTTGTAATTTCAGTGAAAAAAAAATTCATTTGTGAACATATTCGTTTCAACCAACAAAATATAAAACTTATTAGATAATTAATTTTTTTTACAGTTGATTCTTACACTAAGTACCAGGTCTCGATTCCATTCTAAACTTAATTAACCGACTTAATTAACCCACCTGATTTTGAACGCGAATACTTCAATACATGTTTTTATGTGTTCAAAAATTATTATAAATTTATATATCTTTAAGAGTAATCTATATTTTCAATCATACTTATGTCTGTATATATATATATATATATATATATATATATATATATATATATAATGTTATATGGATATAATATTCGACTGAATACACTGAAATGAACCCCATATAGTCACGAAATTTGCAACCGTTTCTATCGTAATTAACACATTATATATTCATGGTCTTAAATAATTCAAATTTAAGACGCTTAACAATAAAATTTTAAATCCGACAAGCTTTATCGTTGCAAATTAGAATTCACTTTCAGTTCTCCGCCCGTCTTTATTTGATACAATTTAAACAACATATTAATTACTTTCAAAAGTTATTATTGAAATTGTACATATCGTACAGAATCATCATAAATTTACTTAAATCGAAACGAATTTATTTTTTTAATTATAACTTTGTACTTTTGATTATATATTGAATATTATAATATATTGAATTGATGATATTTTAATATAAAACATTTTTAAAAGTTGATACATGAGAAACGAATTAGTATTATATAAAAAAATATTGTAGTTTGAAATTTAATTTCTAAGTAGCAAATTTGATGTAAAAAAATACATGAAAACATATATGTTTCAAGTAATCTATTCCAGATATAATTCTCAAAAAAGCTCAGTTCTTCAGACATGCTTCTTCGACAACTTGATTCTTTGAAAGTACGATTATTCAAAAATATATTTTTTACAAAAAAATACAGTTCTTCGAAAGTACAATTCGTTGAAATATTTTTTTGAATATAACTGGACTTGACCTGATCTCGCACCTAACCAGACCTGACCGTATCTAACAACAGCAGATTACATGTAATCAAATCAGATAGGACCCGATCAGTCAAGACGTGACGAAACTTGACCAGATCAAAGCTAACCTGAGATAATTACATATAAATGTAAAAAAGTTCTTTAAAAAAATATAATTTATAAGATTGTATTTATTTTCTTTAAAAACATAATTCTATAAAAAATATAATATTTTGATTTTTTATGTAATTTAATATTTTTAATTAATTTTAAAATACATATTTTATAATTTATCAAGATATTTTATAAAACAAAAAATCAACGTCAAATATTTTACGTGCTTTTAAATAATGGTATATATATATATATATATAGTGCTTTAAATAAATTCGAACTTATACTATATTTCTTGAAAAACATCATCAGTGAACAAATTTGATTAAACTCGACGAACGTCTTTTATTATCTGTTCATGATGTGCTTTCAGTGAAGATTAATATTGAAGTAAAAATATATATTATATATTAAATTTATATTTAATTAAAATACTCTATTCTAGTTCCAAGTAAGAAAATAATTTTATTGTAATTGCCCTTTTGACAGTTTTGATATACGACAGACTTTTATTCGAGAAATCTATCTTTTATATAGATTATTAATAATAATAAGTAAACTGATAGGTTCTACCTATTCCTAAAAGTAATTAATTGAGATTCCTTAGTACTTTGACATATTCAATTCAATTTAAGGAATCGATTTTACTTATTTTTTTGGATTTACAGAAAATGTTTCAAATTGGATAAAAGCGACTCAGGGTTAATCAAAGTTGATCAAATACGATTAGGCCTAATTAAACCTTATGAAAATCAATCGAATCAACCAGGACTGTTTTTGCCTGCTTATTACACTTAAAACTATTTTACTGGTTTTCATAAAATTTTCTATACAAAATTTATAAACAAAATTTGGAAAACAAAATTATAATAAGTACATAAATCGTCTAAGTAAACAGTTAGATATTCGTATTTTAATAGTATAATATCAAAATTTGTTAACAATGAGAAAGAATTATTAAAATTAGACAAAGGAACTTGAAACGAACCAAACAAATCGATAATGCAAAGTTGTAATTTCAAAAAGATGTCTTTAGTCGTTCAAGAACATTTTATAAGAAATGATGACAAAAATTATTTATGATAAAATAAAATGATATAAGATGATAAAATTAATTTATTTAGGTGAGTCCTAAAAATGTTTTTATAATGATCTGTAGATATATGAAACAAGGATTAACGTTCGTAAAAAAAGATTAAAATTTATAATAAAAATTCTGATAGATAAGAAAATTATATTAAAAAATGTGTACATAAACGTTTCTATATTTAATTGCACTGGTGTTGTATTGAATTCGCTCATTTAATTCAATTTATTCGACACGTTTAACGATCATCGAATAAAAAGAAAACATTAAGAAAACAGATCTGTGATTTACGATAAATTCGAAAAATTGATAAGAAGATTAAATATGCAAAAAAATCACATTATCAAGTCTCTACTTCTTTTTGTAAATAATTCTCATGGCGCATGTCCCACGGGGACACTTATGTTCACGGAGAGATAGACGAAAGGACGAATATTATCAAGAATGTTTTCAGTACGCGGAGATAAAATTTGAATTTTTTTTCTTATTGTATATCATCTCATAACATCTTTACAAATTGATGCTGAACGAGTGCAATTAATGTCTTGTTAACGAAGTTAAAGTATCACTCGATGAGTATTTGTAATTCGTTTCCTCGCGTTCGTTTACAAATAAATTCAGAAAAAAGTGTATCGAGAGTATTAAAATATTAATGTTCTATAAATAAAATACGTCCAATTATATAGCAGTACACTGGTATATAAACAATATTTTCAAATTGAAATACGCATTAATGAGCATTTTTTCATAATTAAACTATTCATATCTTTATATATATATGAGTATATCAGCTAGCCCATTAAAAAATAGTAAACATTATAAGTCTAGTTAAAATGTCCTCTTAGACTTTTGTATACACACACACAAAATCTATATTCGTTTTCATCTGTGATTTATGAAAAGAATACACAGAATTCGAAAGATAGAAATATCCATTTATACAATAATAAAATTGTCAGAGAATATAATCGATTGTGATTATGTACCTTTATATTATACGGAAACATAATTGATAAACATGTTTTCAGTTTTTGAACATTACTTATATTAAAACATTTTCTGGGCACACACGCAAACACCGAATAAGCACGGAACATTTTATTAGAAGACACATCGATTTTATCCCCACAACTTGTCAATTTCTCATTCACTTCAGTTGGAATAAATGAAAACTTTGTGAATTACTAGTTTTTTATCATCGTACATTTCATATACATACATACATTATATATATATATATATATATATATATATATATATATATATATATATAATTAAACATAATTGATTAAAAAATCGTATGATTTATGGATAAGTGAAAAATTCATTTATAAAAATAAATTTAACCGCAGCAGAAAAAATGTACTGTAAATTAATTTCTTTAATAAAAACAAGAAATTCTGTTTTCTCAATGTGCAAATCGATATTATTAACGCTAATATATTAAAATGTACTGAAAATGTAATCAATTCCTATTTTTATAGAATTTATTTTTATCTTCAGTTCCTTTTGTTAGAGCATCTACTGTCCATATTTTTTGTTATTATTTTTGATTTTTCTTTATCCTTTCTGAATATTAGTTGAAATTTTGTGTGCATTTACTTGGATATCGTTTAGTTCGAAGTATTCTGGAATTCAATCTTGTCCTCGTATATATATATATATATATATGTATGTACATATATGTATGTTTTGTGTACATGGGTTTGTGTTTTTGATTTACGAACTTGTTGAAACACTTCTAATAGAGGTTCATTAGGATTCATAATCAATTAAAATGCCTCACAAGTACATAACAGAGATCTGCGCAAAAGTAATGGCATATTTTCACTGTTTTACATGGGATTTGTATCCGGTGCATTTGTGGATCAATTGTAAAGCTTACTTGTTAATTTCGCCAGCATAACGCACAAGGGAGCCATGTCAACACCGCGCTTGGCCACGTAAGCCTCCTAAAGCCGCGTACCAGCTATTAGAGAACGACGTATTCGAATAGATGCGACCCTTCCGATTCTGTCGAGTTGATACCTAGACTCGAATGCGGCTCGTAGATTTTAGTGCGCTTCCGTCGCCTATAACGTACGCCCCCGCAATCCTAAGTTATCCAGACGGTGTTGTTCTATACTATGTTGAAATATCGTCATATTTTCCCCTCCAGATTTCTAATTTTACGCGTGAACTAAACGTGATTTATCGCCACTTTGGGATCGATACGGGATGTCTTTTAAAATCAAAAAATATGATGACGATTTCGTATAATGGTCGCAGAAGTTCTTTTACTTCTTAAAGCAATGTCGAATCTTGTAGCTATACATGTAGGAATTTTTATGTACATTTTAAGTACAGATCAGTCAGAAAAATTACATTCTCGAAGAAGTGAAATGTATAAACACTTTTTTCAGATTTTCAAAATCTTTTTTTGTATTCTGCTTCGATTGACTTATTGTATTTAAAAACTTTGACTTATTTTATTTATTATAAAATTTTCAAATGCAAATTTTAATAATTTT
>CM068323.1:23532845-23620345 GCA_034766995.1 Acanthacorydalis orientalis
AACTTATTCCGTCCACAAAAGTACTTTCTTGTAGTTTAAAATTGATCTAATGCTTGTTTCACGTCTTCTTGTCATAAAACATCCTATGCATAGTAAAAAAATAATTTTTGATAGTCTAATAAATTTTGGACGGCCTGTAAATTACCACACCAGAGTCCTCCAACTTGGTTATTCCGCCTCTGGGTTAACATAGAATGAAATCTTAAAATAGTCAATGAAATGATAATTTGTTCTAAATAATAAATTCATTCTTTCTTATCATTCCCATAACTGCTTTAATAATTATTAGTACATCCCTGTTCATTGATTTTCTAGGTTACAAGAACCCGAAATTCACAGATAACACAGAAAGAACGATACAACACTTAAATTGCTAGTAGTTAACGAATGAAACATGTAAGAGGCAGAACTGTTAAAGACGCCTTAACATTTAGATGGAAATTAACTGAAAATTATTCTCATTTCATACTAGAAAATATTACATGAAAATGTTAATATAGGAATTAAACCATATATACATATATATATATATATATATATATATATATATATAAGTGTAACACTTCGTATTTTATTTTCAGTTTATTATAAACGGAAGTTATAAAAAGTTTCTAAACCGTGTTATAAAAGTTATACGATTTTTCCAACCAATAATTTGCAATGTGTGAGTAACTCAGATTTAAAAAATGCGTCGGTTACAAACACGCTATATTTTCTTCTTCTTTTTTAGAACTCGTATTACTTTTAAAACATAAGTTCAGGAGAAGATTCTAAATAGCTTCTTTCAAAATAATGAACAAACTTTTCGATTATTTGATATTCGGTAGGTACAGATACACACCTGTACCATCCGACTAAACTGATATTTCGTATTATATATTTTCAAAATTAAACAGCTTTTAAATATTTTTATGTAAATTTATAAAGTTTCATATATATATATATATATATATATATATATATATATATATATATATATATATATATATATATATATTGAAAAGGAATGATCTTTATAAAAATAATTATTAAAATAATAATCATTGAAAATTATTTCAAGACAGAGTATTTCCTTCCTGCGGAATATAAATTCGTTTCATTTTTTTTTTCGTAATATCTTTTAAATTAGTTTTCAGCTATTGATAAATATTTACAAACAAAATCAAAAATGTCAATGAAAAATTGAACTCAATACCAGTTTTATATTTAAGAGATTTTTAATATTCAAATAATAAATAGAAAGTAATGTACAGTATCGTAGAAAATAATACTTCATTAATGTTTGATATCTAAGACATAATTACTATTTGTATGAAATTAAAATAAACTATACACAATCTCTGCGGTTTAGTCAGAGGTACACTAATAATGAATCAATAATATAAAATATAAACTCTGTCGCTGAATAAATTATGCAAATAATAGTTGTGAAATTCCCTTTTCCACTTGTGATTTATACCAGCAACCTATTAACATAAACCGCAATTATATATGACCATACACACACATGTGTGTGAATATATAACTTAAAAAAGAAACACATTTTTTGACATTTTTAAACCCATTATTGTGAAAATTTTAGCCTGACTTCATATGTAACAAGATAAACAAAGGATTGAATTTAAATTTTATCTCAATTGATGATTCAAAATTGTTAACAATTAGCTTACAATATATTTTTTAATTATTGCTTATATGTTTTCCGATACTACAATAACCTCATTCTTAAAACGATAAGGTACAGAAAAATGTTCCACTTTTACTATTGTTGACGACTAGTGTTAAATATATAGACAGGCTCTTGTATATAACATAAAGACAAATGAAACACATTGTTTTCAAAATGTATTATAAATATGTAATGTATGTTGGTAATATAATATGTTACGAAGTCATATACGAAATGTAAACATATATATACATTAATTATAAACGAAAGGTAGGTGAATGTAAAGTTGAAAATGGAATTAAGGTCACATTTCATATTAGGCATTCATTTAGAATATTATTTAGTCACGTTTTGGATGTAAAATATAACCGTAATGTTAAATGATTTCGTTAATCTATGAGGAATAAGATTCTGTACTCTCAAACATTAATTCAATATTTTACACAAATTAATTTTAAATCCACTCCACAAAGAAAAAACATTTTTGATCGAAAATATTCAATAATTGATATTTTTTAATTATAGTTTAAGCCTATTTAGATATCATTGACATCATCTCAGAGCGAGGAGATATCTAAGTACACCTCAGACTGGAATTTGAAATGACCAATAATCAATTATTAACCATTTCGATTGGAAAAAAATGAGTTTAGAATAATATTTTCATTTAAGTAGTGTATTTAAAATTCATACAAACGAAATAATTTTGTGACTAATAACAAAAATGTAAAAGTTAGCATTAAAAAAGACATTATATTAAAACCACAATAAATTATTTTATTTCTAAAATAAACAATAAATAAAGGTTCACTATAGTACAGTAGAAAACTAAACTATGGGGTAATTAATGTTCGATTTCCTTTTTGCAGGGCCTTTTCTCGAGAATAACATTTCGAGAACCGTTATTTATTGGTGGACCTGGGAACACAACTGGTCTATCCGATAAACTCCCTGTTTCGACCGGTCTACGCGGCTGTGTCCGCCATCTCGAGGTCAACGACCACTCGTACCGATTCGCTTTAACGCCCAACGGCGACGCGTCGAAAGGATTCGGAGTCCGTAAGTAACCAATCTGCATTTATGATTGTTTCTCGTTTCACAATTAAACATTGATTAAACGAAATTATGTTGATAACGTGAATAAATTGTGTACATTCTTAATGAATTCTTTCAAGTTTCCTCATTTTACATTTTCTTTTCTCTAGTAGTACTATTTACTTTTCAGTTCTTTTTTTTAAAAAAAAAATGTACAATAATTGTTCTACGTTTATAAATGAATTGTTCATTCACTCCACAAGCAATAATATTTTTTTTTTTGATTAAAAATATTCAATAATTAATTATTGATCTTTATTTATGGATACTTAAGCATCTTCAGAACGATAAGTTACAGAAAATATACATATTAAACATTATTGATTATCTTTTTTTATGTAGTTCGTAAAGTGAGTGAAACATTAATTTAACCATAGTTCTAGAGTTATTTTGTAAATAATTCCAATATTAAAAAGCTTTGAAATTTTATATTCATATCATTTGTGTAAATAGAATAAAAGTAAACTAATTTTTATTTTCATAAATTAATTTTTACTTTCTGTAAACTAAAAATAATATTGCTTGTGAAAATAATTAATAATTTATTATTAAATAATTGATTTTATAATTGGTAATGTCAACAATCTTAGAGCGCTCAACAACAAATCATTTTTGTTGTATGTTAGTCACTATTTATATTAACCTAATCTAAAGTCTGATATATTTAGCTTCAGATTTGTCTTTTTTCAGAGATTTTTATAGGTAAATACATTTTTTTTCTAAAAACTATAAAAAATTAATCATGAATTATGTTAAAACAGTAAAAATAATCGATTTGAAAATTTACATATAAATTAAAAGCTAAGAGACTTCAATTAAATTACTTTAATTGTTTTACAACCAATCTGAATATATTATTTGAACAATTTTTCTCAAAATAATAACACAGTAAATTTGTTATTTAAAAATTACTATTAATCAATTTGAAAAGAGGAATTTAAATAAGTTCTCAGGACTGTTTGTTCAATATATGCACCGACATGAATAGTACTCTCGCATACTTAAAAAACAACACTCAATATACAAATGAGGTACTCCATTATACATTCCACAATAAAAATTGATGATATTCAGACCAGACAATCATCAGTTATTTCAACAAGCACATTAATTTTCTCTTTTTGACAGTGTAACATTTGTTACAGAGGAATGTACAGCGGACCGCTGCAGCCGCGTACCGTGTCAACACGGCGGCAAATGTGTGACAAGCACGACCATCAGACGTACCGGTAACGGCATCGACGACGAACTGTCCGAAGATGGAGAAGAAGAGGACGAAGACGACGACGACGAAGGTGGCGCCGTGTGCGTTTGTCCTCTCGGCTTCGCTGGCGATTTGTGTGAGACCCGTGTTGACTTACAAGTTCCAGCATTTAATGGGTCGTCGTATTTGCGTTACCGCGGTCTCGCACACACGGCACTCTCGTGGCTCGATTTGCAAATAACACTGAAACCGGCCGCAGCACACGGAGTCGTGTTATATAATGGCCACCATGTTGACGCTACAGGAGATTTTATGGCTGTTTATATGAACGATGGGCATCTAGAGTTTGCTTTCGACTTGGGAACAGGATCTGCTATAGTAAGGTAATATACATTGTTTAATTAAATCTTATAACTAGATCCCCATTGATACATTTACATTAATATATATGGAAGTCATTTTTTGGTTGTCTTCTTAAAAAGGAAGCAACACACAAACAATATATTAAATTTTCGTAAAAATCAATAAGCTTTATTTCTTTATTTTCATTGCGTACAATAATTAATAATTATACGTTGATGATACTACATCACAAAGACTGTTGTTAATAATAAAATGACTAGCACAAAAATGGTGGGCTTTTCATCATTATTCGTTTGGAAATTACAAAAGAGACAGGTAGTTGAATAGAATAAGTTTATATCTTTTAATATATAATCCTGATTTCGAAATAACAACATGTCCTATATAATTATAATTTTTTTTCATACAAAAATAGCAAAATTTCTTACATAAAACTGTCTTTGCAGAAATTTCTATTTTTTTAATTACAAGATATCATCAATATTTTCTCTCTGTATATCTGAATTATTTATTACTAAATATCGCTTAATCTAAATAATTTTTACTATACATCGTACAAGTTTTTTTCATTTTTTATGAATAATAAAAAACCGAGAAAAGTTATACAAAACTTTCAACTTGTATACGAGTTTCATAATTCCCAAGTGAACATTTTGTTATTTGCTTCCGAAAAAAATCTCTTGAATTTCAAAATGACACCTTCTGACAACAAAATCTTGTTATAGAGCGCCACGAGCGATACATGAATGCTTTTAAAACTCATACTAAAATATCTAAAACATGTTTTGTTCGCACTAACAAAAAATGTTGTATTAAGAAATCTGTCTGTTTGATTCTAATTAATTGTTTTTATTTGTTAATTTATTTTTTAGTAATGCATATGTCTGAAATTTTCTCGAAATCTTATATTTTTATTGAATGGAAATCAATTTTAAACGCAACATTTTATTTATTTTGAAATAATAACATTAGTTAACAATAGCCCATTTCTGTTATTTGAATTCGAGTTATACTTTCTCACGTGTCATTTTTCTTTATTTTTATCATGCATTTTGATCAAAAAAAACGTATATACGTGTACGTTATTAGGTTAATAAAAATTCAAATAAATTGGATTAGAATAGAAGATTGGACTTTTGGTTAGTGAATGCTACAATGTTTGTACAATATATCGTACACCGCAAAACTGTAATCAGCTAATAAATTTAAAATACAAGTTCCCTATCTACCATTAGATATTCCACGTAGCTGTTATATACCACCACGTACATGTTATAAAAAGTTGCGCCAAGTGCAACATACGTAAAACTGCGTATTTTTTTCATCTTACTACTGAGTAGATTGTATCATAACAGTCAATTGATAGCTATTTTTTTTGATTTTTGTAATACATTTTTAATATATAGCAAATACCTATACATACAGTGGCTCATAGACAAAATGCCACTATATTATAATTAAATAATTAGATGTCGACGGTACTGAATGTGAGGATTTTAATACATGGGTTGTATTTCTTTCTATGTGCACTACTTGATTCCATAATATTTACATCACTTTCCTACCTACTCATTTTAATTAAATATTAATTGAATATTATGATAAACAGTAAATATCAAAGTAAGTTGTAAAAGATTTAACCATAATCTTTCTAGATGATCTTTCACTAACGTTACCATTAGTATTTTATTCTAAAAAATGACTGAATACTCTTAACAAATACTCTGAATATTTATTTTTCTTGTACAGATATACTAATACAGTAACAAATGTATTTTCACATTAAATGATATCTTTAATAATATAGTTTTCGAATCTTTAACAGATTCAAAATAATTTAAAGATTTAAAATTATAGAATACTATGATGGTTTATAGAATTAAATGTTATTCTGTAACGAAATTTATAAATAAAAACAATTCAATCAACAAAATCCTTAATTTTTAAATGGTTTTAACATAGATTGTACATGCATTTGTATTTATTAATTGCAAAGATTATGCCAATTATTTTATCACGAGGCTTTTAATAATTATATAATATATTCTATTCCTTTTATTTTCACATTTCGTAATAAGAACACGAATATAATAAACGTTTTAACTATGCCTCGAACTTTTCAAATAACCATCTTGAGTTAAACTAATATCATTTCAGAGACGAGTGTTCAAATAACGAGTCGAATAGTCGTTTTGCAACAAGTTTTTTTTAATTCAAAAAGTAAAAAAAGTGTAATTAGTTAGTTTTCTAATCTCGATGATTACATACTTTGTCTTTTAGTAAACAAAGACAATTTTAATTAAATTTAATATTCTGTACGTATTATTTCAACTTTGGTTGAGGAAAATGTCGAAGATTTTTCAATTAATTTAAGAAATAATATAAAATTTAGTTAAACAGCTTTTTTTGTAAAAGAAAAAACACATTATATTTAATTTATATATGTGTATATATATATATATATATATATATATATATTGCTAAATATTTTTTAATTATTTTCGAGAAATACTTCCTATTCGATTTACTTTTTAATCTATTTTATTTCTGTTCTACTTTAAGTTTGTTATCGTACGATGGAACATTTGGTTTTAATATTGAGTCATTTCATCCAAATATAATGCTAACTGCAAACTTACTGTGTTTCCTTATATTAATATCAGATTATAATAATTTTCTTTCACAAATAAATATCTCACTTCACAAACCACAAAAAATTTTAATCATAAATGTTCCATTATTGATATTTTTTCATTTCTCATGCGTTTCGATGGTGATGCCTTCATCTTCAAGGAATTAATGTGCAGAAAAATTTGCCAGAGATTTTTTACCTTATCCCTCTAGGAATATTATCATGATGGCATCACTCTATCGAAATTGGCATAATCATCAATCAGGATAAATAATTATTTACTGAAGATTTTTAATCGGAAAGGTTTTATATTTTTAGATATAAGTAAAAAAATCATTTGCGAAAGTGAATTGAGCCACAGTTCAGTAGTTATTGTATAAAATAATATTGATCTTACTTATTCTATATGTCGTCAAAAATATATAAATGAATTCATAAATAATACATACATTTGAAGGTTTAAAAATTAAACATTGGAAATGTTACTTATTTTGTTCGTTTTCACTATCATTCGCTGCTTCTGAATTTCATTTCTCATTAATTAAAATGACATATTAATTCAAAAATCGAACTGTAAGTAAATAACGAGTCTATTTATAAATAATTACGTTTTAATACCGATTATTTAATAAAACAGATTAGCACTGTACTTTTTTTTGTAAAACAAGCTGTTCACATCTGATAAAATTACTATTTGATACGGTTATTTTTTGCGGTTGCTCTCGTGATCGACATTAGGAAATAACAATACGATTTCTCAGTACGATATTTTTAATAACGATAAAAAATAACAACAAAACGTTATTCGAGGTCACACCAACTTTATCGTGTTCTGAAAATACTCGTAAAATTTATCACTAAACAGCAACTAAGTATGTAATGTTGCTCGTCATATTATCAAAGCGAACTAAAAGCAAAGTTTGTTTTCTCCCTCGACTATTCATGATCGCAATCGCCTTCCACTTCATTTGATTCGAAACTCTACTGGTTCTTAACAAGAATGTTTATTGCTTTTTATGCGGCTTAAATGAACCGATAAGATACTTTCTGTTTATCAAAACTAATCGTGTTCGTAAGTAGTTTTGAGTATTGGATCGTTTATAATTCTATATTTATTTGTAATTAGCATTTTTCAATATTATTATATATACAGGTCTGATATTTTTGAACTACAATTATCAGTAAATTTAATTTATTAATATTCATTAGATGATTACCTTAAATATTGTCTTCTTTGTAAACCTACCAAAACACAAGAAAACTCTTACCAGATATATCACATCTTTTATGTGTGATTTCATTAATTTATCTCTTTATCTTCTTATTGATCTGTATTTCTCATTATATATATATATACATATATACAATTTAATCAATGTTAAAAACGTATTAGTTTTTTACATGTACTTGTTTTAATTTAAAATATTCATTTGTACTTGTTGAAATAAAAAAAAATCCATGTTAATTTAAAAGCACAATGACGGGCAATAATCTTTTGAAAATAAATACATAAAGGATACCTGATATATGATATATAAACCGGAATATCGAGACTAGTTACAAAAAAAATATTTCCTATTGTTACAACATCAAACTTCATTTTCAATGTATGTGTATATCTTTATACACTGTTAATGAAAAATAAACACACCCTACTCAAGTGTACAACATTCGATCTGATAATTTAATTTATACATTCTAAAGTAAAATAGCGTAAACGTTTATGTTTCAACGGAGCATGAACTATTAAGATGTAATTATAGTGTAATTGTGATTGTAGCTTTTGCGTATATTATGTGATTATATAGTTTTCTTCTCGAAATTAAGAAATTTTAGATTGATTTATAAATAATGAACAACAATTGATGCTTAATACGTTCATCTAAATGTATTTACCTTGCACTTGTGTAGAAAAAACTACATATACATGAATATACAAGCGTGAATGTAAAAAATATTGAATGAAAATAAAACGTTTAGTGTTATTTATCAAAATAATGAAAAATTAATTGCTAGAATTCCTAATTTTTTTTATTTATATGTATGAGTGTTTGTACACAAATAAATCAATACTAGTATATTACCATGGTATAATATTTAATAAAAATCAGACCTGAACAATGTTTCTTCTGGTGTATATATATATATATATATATATATATATATATATATATATATATATATATAATATATATTAATACATTTTAATGTATAGTTTTATATAAATTATAATTTTTTATTAGTTTATTTCTTTCCTTTGATATAATATATAATGAAGGAAAGTTTACAATTGTAGTATAAATAAAATGTAATTTATTTCAAAGTGATTTATGATTAAACTAAATCAATCAATAAAAAAGACGTCTAGGTTTTTCAAAAATGAAAGAATAACGTATGTACATGTTAGCTGTAGCTTTTCGCCTTTCAATTGTATTTTTAAATTGACACGAACAAGATATTCACGTAAAGTTCACCAATTGTCTTTTTGCAGAAGCGAGCAACGTTTAAGTTTGGGTGAGTGGCACGAAGTAAAGATCTCACGTACCGGCCGACTCGCTTGGCTGCAAGTTGACACGGCTCCAGCCACCGAAGTATGGTCTCCAGGTGCATTCACTCAACTCTCGTTGCCACAAAACTTGTACATCGGCGGCGTCCCCAACTTTTCGATCGTCTCGCCGAGCGTCCGTGTACGCGTGCGTACCTCGTTCGTCGGCTGCATACAGAAAGTTGTCATCAATAACCGTCCACTCGGTATTTTAGCCGAAGCACTCGGCGGAGCGAACGTCGACAATTGCCCACATCCGTGCGTGGCACGTCCATGCGGCGAAGACGGAACGTGCGTACCTAATCTTGATTATTTTACATGTCATTGCAAGCCCGGCTATAGAGATGCACAGTGCAGTCAGCGGGGTGGAAACTATGAGCGCGTCGTTGCTAAATCGAAAGTCGAATCGATTCCACAGATACCGCATTTTTCTGGTCACAATAGTTTTTTACATTTCACCGATTCGGACACGATAGAGCGTTTGACCGGCCATCGTACAGACATCAATATTAGATTCAAGGTATCCGACGGCGACGGTTTATTACTGTGGACGGATCGAATGTCGTTAGGTCTTGAAAAGGGGGCAATCGTCCTTAGACACAAACCTGTTGCCGGTGCGAAAATGTTGGTTTATAATTTGACGCGTGTCGACGATGATCTCTGGCACCGACTCCGTGCCGTCTGGACTGAAGGTGGAGGATCTCTCGAAGTGGACAGCGCTCCTGTTGTGACTGCAGCGTGGGCAGCTTCCGCTCCCAGACATCCTCCATATTCAGGGTTATACGTTGGCGGTGCTCCGACTTCAGTACCCCACCGTGGCATTATCGGCTGCGTTGCGGACCTAGTACTGGATTCTGAATATCATGTACAGCTCATAGCAATGTCGGCGGTCGGAAGAAACGTCGGTAGATGTAATCCTGGAGTGTAGATCTCCGTCGTACGTCATTCAAAATCAATTTAATCTTATTAGAACTCGAAGTATGGTGATGACGTTGGTGTTTTTTAAGCAAAAAAAAACTATTGAATGTGTTCTGACTTAAAACATAAAAAGGTCTAAAATATGGTGTGATGATAATTACAATGAAAAATGCTAATATTCACGACGATAGATGCAGATGACACGCAATTTGTATGCCACCGTTCCACTCCGAAACAAACAGACTATTTTTAAATATAAATATTTATTATACTTACATATAAGGCTGACTTTAAAACTCTTCTAATAACTGTATCAGTACGTAGTTAATGAAATTGTGAATTAGAAGCTGTAATCTATAAGTGTGTATAAAAAGTAAGTATACTTATGTGAGTCAGCAACTCGCTCGCGTGCTCTTTGATGGCATATTCGATGGCAATATACTATTAAAAATTTTACTCCTCGACAAAATTGCCAACTCGTAAACTCCCCGATTATCGATCGAATTTACCTAATTTACACACAACACAGAATCAAAATTCAGCTCGTCACGTTAATATTTACAACGGTTTAAATAATCACTTTTTTCCTGTTAGGTGATTATTTGCATTTTTATCAACCATTTTTTACAGTACTTACAGATATATTTGATATTATTTGTTGCTAAAAACATAAATCATCCGAAAGTAAACAACTGAAAACATTCAATTAGCTTTTTAAAAAAAGATACTTCAATAATTCCAGAAAAAGACTACAACATATTTATATTTACTCCTCAAGAAATGTAATACTGGAAAATGCGAAAATCTCAAGCCTATTAATATATTTAATTGAAATTTAATAATCAAAATAATTAAATGACAACTCAGCTTATTTTCTTTAATATTCGACTTTTTAAGAACGAATAATACTTTAACATATTTATTTTCATTCATTCTAAAATCCGAATCAGTTTTCTGTTCAAAGAAACCATGAATGAAATCAAAACTAAATACCAGTTCTATAGTTTCGTCGTCAGAAAACAATTCCAACTTAATACAAAAGCAAGTTGTCGACAGTAGCGAACAATTTTTCATACAGAGATATCTAAAAATAAATGATTTCGTTATACAACGCTACTTCTTGCATTGAATACAGTCTTGATTAATGAACGTTGCAAATGAATTAGAATGGAAAACAATTAGATAATCAGCAGTGGATTGCGAATTATACTCGTATTTATGTCTTAGTATCAAATAATCGGTGCGTCATATTAAATTCTATTCTCTAGGCATCTTTAACCGTTTCCTTAAATAAAGTATTTTTTGAAAAAAGGTATTATGGAAGGAATTATTAGTATTTCAGATGACTCAAACATGTAAAATATGATATTTACTTTTATAACAAAGTCAAAAACGTGATTATATATTATTTATTAATTATCAAATTCAAAATTTCCAATTGAATGAAATATAAATATATTTCATTAATTGATTAGAAAGATATAACTTTAGTTTCATTCACGAATCAAAAGTAGTATTTTAATTCGATATTAGAATATCTTGATATAGGACAGTAAAGACAGCTATTGATTTAACAAATCCTTAAATATAGGAGAGAACTTTATCGAACAGAAAAATTAATAAAACAGATCACATTAGTCATCTGTCCACGAAATCATGCTTTCAAAAAATTCCAACGATATATTTCAATCTTCATTCTTGATTTGTTACAGAAGTAGTACTGATTAAGTTTCAATTCACATCAAAAAATATTTAAAAGTTTATAGTTTAGATGTAATACAGAAATGACTTAAAATAGGGAGTTACTTTTCAGATATCTGTATATATATATATATACATATATATATATATATATATATATATATATATATATATATCACAAACTTTTAAATCACTAACGAGTAGCGTTTTCTTCGAATACCTAATCTACACAAATCTCTTTCTGTTATTATTCCCTTGCTAATAAAAACTAACGAACTTAAAAGAAATAAAAATCAGTAAAATATATGACCTGCAATATAATTTAAATTTACAGTCTATAAAAGCGTTATCGGTTTTTCTTCCCATTAATTGGATCAAACATTAAAACGTTTTCCAAAGTCGATCAGTATGTATGTAATTAATGAAACGGTTAATGGTAGTTTAATTTTTATTTTACTTTTATATATCGTAAATTCGAATTAGTATTTTTCAAAAAAAAAATACATTGTTATGTAAATTGAAACAACTCGTTCAATAATAACACCAAATACAATAAATAATGGGCACTAGTATAAAAATGCAGTGATTGTTAAATCACTCATTTCACGATACGAATATACGTTTAATAAATATATAGTCAATATGAATAGAATGTACAGATTTTTGAATGATTATTTAGTAGTTTAGTAGAAAATCTATATTTTTGAAAATCGATTTTAAATAACATTAACGTAACAGACCTATAAATGTAATCGAGGCACAAATTAGATATGTAGATTCACTGATTCATTCGATCACCTTTGAAGGTACGTTATGATGTTGTAAATTGTTTAGTGCCTATTGAAAACTTTTCAGTAAAAGATTTAGTGTATACAATTCAAAAAAGTATTAAAAATATTTCGCACATTTTTATATAAACAATTATTAAATCATAATTGCGCTCTTAATACCTATCATCTTGTTAATGCACTTGCCTAGTGGTCTTCATCATTTTAGATCATTCAAGTTTTTCGTTTCTAAATGCTAATTTCGCCATTATATTCCATCTTCAATTCGAGTTATATAAAATCTATTTGAAGATAAAGGTACCATAACCAATGTAAGAAAATAGAAAAACAAATAATTAAAAAGAGCTATGATTACCAGTTCGTTACTATCCCGATTACATTTTTTACAAATTTTCTATTTTAAAAAAGCATAAATGTTATATTCGCTTACATTCTAGTAAGCCTTATCTTAACTATGGCTGAAGACATTAAATTTACATTTTAATCGAAATTAAAATCAATTTAGAAGCTATAAATATATCAGAATATTATTATATTTCAGTTATAATTTTAGGCTCTATACCTCTATGATCTCGTTTGTGCATTGTCCTGGTAATCTTCGTCCTTTTAGAAGACTTGTCTTCTGTTTTCTACTAATATACGTTTCGGCACGTATAACTTATTCGGGAAGATTTTAGATTCTGTTTTAAATTCGTTTATAGATATATTTTGGATAGATTGCGATGTATAGTTGTTAGATACGAAATGAACTTTAAAGAGAATTAAAATTAATAATTTAAAATCTACCTGAAGATAAGAAACGGGTCAAAATTTGTAGTGGAAAACAGAGACTCGGGTATTTCAAAAAGATGAAGACCGCCAGAACGATATATTAGAATATTATTTTATATTTTTTGAAAAGAATTGATAATTACATTTCATTACATAGTTTTTTTTTATTTTTAACAGAACATTTTATTAAATAATTACAGATCCGATTGTTATAAAAATGTGTGAAATATTACATAGAAATAAAACGAAATAATTAATAAATCAGATAATAAAATAGACTAATGACACTGCCTATAAATGAAATAAGTCTACAAGTTCTCCATTTATTCAAGACTCAGACATTTTCTGTAAATTATAATCTATTCAACAACTTTATACAATTGTTTCCATTATATATATATATATATATATATATATATATATATATATATATATATATATATATATATATATATATATATATATATATATAAATTAGAAAAAAATATTACAAGTTTTTACTTTAAACAAGCACTGATTAAAATCTTTACAATAAAGAGTTTTTACTTATCAAATAAATGATGAATAAGTACAGCGTCAAAATCTAATAAGATAATTTTATCAATTTTCGTGGACTTTTTTAATATTTACAGAGTAGAATATATAATAAAAGTAGTGTATTTCAAACATTTCTTAATTTTGTATTAACAAGAGAAGTAAACTACCTAAAAATAAACAATGTGGAAATGGAATGATAAAAGCGTTCTACTATAAACTACTCTCTCTCTCTCGCTTATATATTTGAATGATTATTGAATAAAAACAAATTATTTGATATTACACCTAGCGTTTTAAATACTTTTTCCTTATGCAAACAGTAAAAAGATTCGATACAACAATACCACTCAGTTGAAACGAAATCGAGATCATAAATATTTATTGTGTTAATCCATTTTTATTCTTAATTCTGTTAATTTCTTTCTATTTCTATCTTATCTGACTTTGATGATGACATGTACATTATTTTCTAATTATATTGTAACTAAACTCGAAATATATGCCAAACCACATAACTAATGAATACGATATTTACTGAAAAGAAAAAAGATAGGGATACCGAAATACTGTTCATATGATTGTTTAATAAAATAAAATAGAAAATTAAAATAATTAAAAAAGCGTACATCATTATATTTCAAACCGAAAATCAATATTCTACGAATGAAGTGGTTTTTCATGTTAAAAGTGTTTCTAAAACCTATATCATCCACAAAACCTATATCAATACTACACTTACATGACATTTTATCCCACATATATACAATTTTTTCAAAATGAATAATTTTCTCTGAATTCAATACGAAAAGTCAATTAATATAAATGTATATGTGTGAGGACGAGTGACGGTAATTAATTTATTGCACACAAAATCTTGACTTGAAAATATTTAACCGTCTGTTTTAAATAATTAGTTATAAATTAAATAATTACGTGTTGAAAATTTATTGAAATCATATTCAAGATAAATATTACCGATTACTGTTATATTTTTCACAATCAGTAGAATTTGTTTCATATCTTCTGAAATACTTCACAGACACTTCCATTACATTAATCCCTTTATATATATATATATATATATATATATATATATATATATATATATATATATGCGTGTATGAAGTTTCGTTACAAAACAACATTTTAAAACTATTCTGCATAACTTAGAAGTTATGTGCCATTACTGTCTACAAAGTACCTGCACTGTAACAACTCTCCACACTAAGTGTTATCACATTTAGTGTGATGCAAATAAGTTGAATAAGTTTGTATTATAGTATAAACGTCGTTTAAACACTGCTTAGATACCATCTTGTAGCAGATTTCAACCTAATTTGAGATTATCATCATTCATCTGATATACGAAACGTAACACTGTATACGACACAATTGTTTTTTCGCAAAGAGTACAAAACAAACATACAACGTGATATTTCTGCCAAGATGTTAAGTAAAAATATCTGTATGACTCAAGACAATTTTTTTACAAGAATATTTATTTCAGTCGTACATATTGGATAATATTAATCATTCATTCTAACATTTTATTAACATAACGAAGCGAAAACTGAATGTGTTATATTTAGAATACATTACTTACAATTTTTCACAAATTATTATTTATAATTTTCTATAAAAAAAGTCTAAGAATTAATAGGAAAATAATTGATTATATTATATGAAAAGTTGTAAGTAATATAATTTTCAAAATTATCGACATATGAAGAGAATAATACAAATATGCTACATATTTGACAATTACCTGAAATCTAATAAACCTTATAATGGACTTGAAATGAAACCCTGGAAAGAAACCAAGCATCTTTATATCTTTAAAGAAAATCATATTTCAACAGCAGTATTTTGAGTGTATTATACCGTCCTCAATATTGAAGAACACTGCATTCATTAAACAATCAATAAATTCAATACAAATACTGTCTTTACTAAATATAAATCATATTATTAACTTGGATAATAAATAAATCGATCTGGTGACCAATTGCTTTTTAGTATATCGACTTAGGTATGCTTGAAATGAAATAAATATTTTTAAAATCGTTCTTTTCAAATCAATATTATATAAAGATCTACCCAGATTGTTTTATATATATAAAAAAACTGATTTAGAATTAATAGAGAAAAAACAGCTTTAAAATAAAATGCATTGATTTCACTTTTGAACGAGATGAAAATAAAGTACTAGCAACAAATAATATCAGAGTTGTTAATTGAAAATAAATCAAAACTATCTTATTTAAAATATAGTGTATAGAATGAAGATATGTGCTGAAGATAACATTTCGTTCTTAATTTTTTACACGTCTACATTTATACATTTACAACCGTAGAGAAATAAAAAATATACCTTTCGGGGACGAAAACAGTACGTATACAACAACCAAATAGAATAAGAGAAAAAACTTGTCCCACGAGTGAATGAATGTCATAAACACATTAACACAATTTGCTTTGGCACATTTGTTGACTGCTTTAGTAGTATATTGCCATATCCTAGTGATAAAGGCGCGAATAACCGCACCTAGAGCCTCGATTCAAAAAAAAAAAATATATATATAAATATAATAACAATTTTTAGCACTACACATCACTGCTCGGTGTTTTAGTTCGAGTTTATTTTGTAGTACATAAACAGAGTTGCCCTTCGAGGCTCACGACGTGCTTTACCAATCTCATGTGTTTAGATCTCCTGATATTTATTATTATTATTATTATAAATAAAATGTTAGTAGTAAGCCTTATTGATTCTGAATAAATACCGTATATGTAATGAGTTTTGAATACGTTGAAATATTAACAGAAATTCATTAATTCTTCGATAATCGATCAAAGGCAATCTATATTTCAAAATCGATTTGTGATTCAAGTCAATTTGTGGATGTTTCATGTATTCTTGTAATACAGTATGAGCTTACAATATATCAAACGACGTAATCTAAACAGTTAGTTTAGTTTTCTCTAGTTTCATTCAAATGTTTTCGTCTAGTTTTATTTAGATTCGCATGGATCAATTTCTTTAATTTTTATCATTCATGAAAACATTCATTCATATACAATAACTCCACTTACGTTTTTTAAAAAATTTAATATCACACTGTTCAGGTAGAAAAATCTATTTATCATTAAAAAAACACAACAATTAAACTAATTAATAAAAAAGTTTCCACAATAGTATACTTTGTCACTGTGTCTAAATTTTCATTCACAAATGAATTATGTACATGTTGTTATTCTATTTCGATTCCAAATTAATCAAAAACGCAACAGGTCTAGTGACTATCTAACAGTAATGATTGACTGTTTAAGGTCTGGCAAAAAGTGTCGACTGTACAACGAAATGTTGACTTCAACAAAAGCACGATTTCTATAATTAATGACTAAATAACGAAAAATCTTAATGCCACTAATTTAAAACGAAATGTGTGGGAGTTTGTTTAAAAACCGATTTAATCATGAACAATTTTCCATATTTTTATGTTACTACTATTTCAATTTAAATATTACCCTATTTTTCCGAATACTGGCTACTTTATATAAAAAAGATTCTATTTTAAAAATTAGATCGTTCTACACTCTCGCTCTCTAAAAAAATACATTTAAAAAAAAACAATATAAATGAAAAGTAATTAATTTTTGAACAATATTTGACCAGAAAAAATATATATATATTGTTCTTAGGATAGTGAAAAAAACATGTGTGAAACAAAAAGCTTTCGAATATCATAAACTGATATTTTGTGAAAATTTTCAAATTAACTTTTAACTCACAAGATAGTTCTGTCTCTATGGCTGAATTCATTTTGAAAAATATAAATAATTATTGAGTAATGAAAAAAGTTTCATTCCCGAAAATTAAAATTTATAATAAAAAAAACTGATTTTCTTATTTGATTTCTTACTATATTACAAAATCATTATAAAACAATCTTTTTTATATAAAAGATTGACATTTTTCCATTATCTACATTTCCACGTACGACCTTTCAAATATTTTTATAATTAATATTTATTTGAATGGAGTATTATTTCATATTTCACCACATGAGTTGATTTTATAAATCGACACTGATTAACAGATAATTCATTCTATCTAATCAAATGTTTTTTTAAATCAATTTTCATTTCAATTAAACTGAAAATCGGTTTGTATACCGTAATTTTGTTATCGAATTGAATTCTGTTTCAATGTTTTTAAAAGTATTTATTTCATCAAACTTGTTGGTGTTCCATTATTTTAAGCTGATAATTTTACTACTTAAGTAAATCAATTTACTTCCATAAAAATATATTCTGTTTGTTTGTCTGTAATTATTTTTAGATATTGATTGAATTCTATTTTATATTTAATTACAGTATAATCTACGTATATATATATATATATATATATATATATATATATATATATAATGTGTGGTTAAAAGTACTATTTTTAGTTTTCGCATCTCTTTTAAATATACAAATTTCTAGTTTCGATTTCCAAAACTTATATATTTCGAATGAGCTACGAACAAAATAAAAAAATCATTAACTGATTAAATAAATTTTATATTTTAATTCCTTCTTTGAACGAAATTAATGTTTGGATTCTCGCAAATATATATTTTATGGATAATTGAATCGTTCCATATATATGTGGATTCTATAAACAAATCTATAATATAACTTCTGGTAAAATATTTTGTCATCGTTATGATATTCTTCTCTGAAAGTCTCTCAGGATAAGCTCCCAAGCATCTTAATTTACTTGTATCGTATGAAATTCGTAAAGATGATCTTAGCTGTTTGAATATTTAATTTTCATTCTATTATGATTACAGGCGCGTATATGTACAATTATTTCTTAAGGAATTTGAACTAGAAATAACTGGAAATCCGAATCTGTTAAATAGTAAAAATAGATATACCAATTAACTGTATTATTTTTCGAGAGGTGTTTTTCCTTTTAAAAAATTCTTTACACGACAAAAGTTTCTTGGAAAACATGAACTAGTACCCTATTTTATTAAAGCCACATGCCCTAAATATATCCAAGTTTTGAAATCATTTTTTTTAATCTAAGATTGATATCAATCACTATTTATATTCTCAGATTTCCATGCTCATTTTCAGAGAAGTATAGCCCGATGTTTTTTTTTAATGTAACACCACACCAAACAGTATTATAAGTAGTATTCATTTCTTAGTAATGGATTAACTTTTAGACTGCAGTGTTTCTATATCTATTCTATAAAAATATAATTTCTTAGAGTTCCCGTTATTAATTAAACATGTATTTTTTGATAATTGATTTAAAAATGAAATTATTTCATAAAGGAAAATATTAACGTCCTTACTATTTTAAAAAATAAATAAAACATTGTACCCAAACAAGGAAAATAATATTTTAATTACTTTTTTTAAAGTATTATATACTTAATAAAGTTTTATTTACTGCTAACAAAAATCGTCTCTAAATTAATTTCACTCTTGATACTTTTTTGTTGTACTATTGACCTACTTTCTTCTACATACATACATATAATATATATATATATATATATATATATATATATATATATATATATATATATATATATGTAAAATGAGATAATCTAAAATTAACGTCCGTAAACGATATTTAATATTTATTATTTAGAACAGGTACGAACAGAATATAATACAGACATCCACATTTTCTATAAATCTCTACATCTACCTTATTTAAATAAACAAATATGTAAGTTAAAATAAAACTACCAGCAGATAATCTAAACATTCGAGTCGTTAAACGGTTTTTTTTATATTTATTTTAATTAAAAAATGTTATATTTTTCTGTAAAGCGGTCTGCGTATCTTTAATCGTACTCTTTTCGTATTAAATTCGTGGGATTAAAAAATATTTAAATACAGGCTTTAAAATAACAATTGTTTGTTTTAAATAAAAGTTAAAAGAGATACTTTTTATTTAAATTCTTTTTAAGTATATATTCGTTATAATTTTTATCATTTATATTTTTATTAAAACTATAATATATAATATATATATAAACTAATAATTAGTATTATACGCTTAATACAGAATACGTTAAGTGTATAAAATTAATTAATGTATTTACAGTTTTGAAAATGTATGTATTTCTAGTTATTTTTCTGATATTCGAATTAAGTTCAGTTTCTTCTTATTTAAATCAGTTTGATATTCGTTTCAATCAGATTTACAGATAATCTTTTCTGTGATCATATCGATTCTTTTTTCTTAGTACATACATATTTTCATTCGCATTACGGTTCCTATTCAGGAAATATTATACTTGGATTTATTCAGAATTAATATAAAATCATATTCACCCATACGCTTATTGTTCCATTCCAGTCGTTAACCATACCATTATATCATGAAAACATCCAGAAAATGATAGCATGATTACTAACGAACAAATGTGCCCAATTTCCTACCAAATTAAACTTATGTACACTATGAGTAAAAAAATGTACATTTCCATTTTATAATTTAACTAGATTTAAAATTAATATATCTGTTCGTTTGAAAATCGCTATCATTATTCAAATTTGAAACATATTAGTATTCATTCCCCATGTGTATTTACAACATTCATGTCATTTTATGTTTTCTCGTGTTCTTATAATGAAGCTTACCAGCTCTGCGTTATAATTATTTGCTTCGTTTCATTGTTTGGCCTAGTTTGTACCCCATTTCGAAACAGAATAGTACGTGTATTTATAGAATTACAATTTGAATCGTATTTCTTTTTATACGTTATTTGTTATTTCGGTATTATGAGTATACATCACATTTTTAATAAGTAAACAATACCATTATACATATTTTTATGTTAGTTCATTCGGATATGTGTACGGAATTAATTCAGTTCGTAATTTATTTATTACAATTTATATTAAAAAAGTTTTTTCTTAAGAATAACATTGAATTCGAAAACCACCAAAGAATACAATTATTGATTTTATTTCATTCATGTCCAATGAAATATTTTAATCAATATATTTCTAATTATTCAATGTGACTAAACATAGTTTTATATATAGGAGGTGTTTTGTTTATTTTTGCGTCATGTAATCAGAGAAGAGATAAAACACAGCAATAACTTAATTAAAATGAACCTGAATTCATATATTTTGATTGTTCTCAGTCATATTTATTCTTAATAATCCGCATTGTATATATATATATATATATATATATATATATATATATATATATATACAAGTAAATAAATAAGATGAATTTGAATTTATCATTGTTACACTTCGTTTAGAAATGTATAAAATATATGATTTTTCAGTATAGTCGTTTCTTATTTCAACTCACTCAAACAAACGGTTAGTAAAATATTTCAATATATCAAAGACACTTTTAATAAAAGAGTAGTTAATTATAGACCGTACTGTGAAAATCTGCTTCTTCTTTGAACTCACTGTCGCTTGCACAGTACGTATTCTTATTATTTTTTTTAATTGGTCAAAATATGTTAAAATCATAAAGTATGAAAGAAGACTGTGGTAGATGTGACAGAATAAGAAATTTCAATTCTTTTTCGATGTTTTTAATATTAATTAGCACGCCAATTAAATTCAATTTGGCAAATAAATAAATCAATATATGGAAAACACAATTTCTAAGCGTTCTCGTTTTTAACAAGTACATCAAGTATGAAATTACTTAATAAATAATAATTGTAACGTTTCAGTAAACAGAAATATGACAATCATTATTTGCTGGATATTTTTATATGAGAAATTTGTTTAATATTTGGGGTATTTATTTAATGTTATTACTCGAATATTCTAAGTATTTTTTGTATCAAAAATATTTATAAATGATATTATAGTGTAATATTCATCTGTTGCACTCTATTAAATATCATTTTTTTCAACGTACTAAGACAATCTTTAACCACTACCGTTGTAAAACATTTCATAAACAATTTACACAATTTATAATTATTTTTATTCACAATATTTTCCGAAAATTACATTACTATATTCACAATTTAATTACATTTTATTTGAGTTAATTTCTCGAAACAATAAAAAAATAATGATACTTAAATGAAAATTACTCAATTGGAATACCATCTCTATAAAGACCACCATTTTCTATTGTTGTAAAAAGATTTCTAGTTTTGGAAAAATTAAATATTCATATATGTAATTAATACTTGGATACATAACTAGTTTCTTCACCTGTAAAAATGAAAATTCATCTTATTTGCAGACTTATCTTTATGTATACGTATATATATATATATATATATATATATATATATATACATATATATATATGTATGTATATGTATATATATAACGTTTCTAGAAAAGTTCTTAATATAAGAATAATAAAAATCCTTTTCTATAATTAAACAAGCTCGTAAATTACACTCGTGTGCTAATAGCTTTTGACACTAACACGCACTTAACTCCCTGCTGTTTATTCATTTATCCATAAAACTTGTATTCATGCAACGAATATGAAATACACTAATATAAATAGCGATTTATATATTTTAAAAAATCGAGATAAAAGCAAAGCTTTTGACATATGTGCCAGTTATGCGGTCAAAACGGATAAGTTCTACAGCAAGGTTTTATATTAAGCTCTTTTAAAATTTATTTTAAAACATACAATGGATTGTTTAACTATTTATCTTAAATATGTATTCATGGTGAAGGATTTTATTCCTTTAATGCAAATTATTTAACTGGCCATTTGTTTGCATATTCATCTTATTTATTTTAGTATTTTAAAGCATTTATGTATGTGAGAAAGAAATTGTTTATCTTAAATGCTTATAAAGTGTAATTAAACGAATTGAAATGAAAAAACTTATATCAATGTACGAAGAATAATTCTAATGAATATATGTTCAAATATTTGTTCTTACATTCTATTTCGATTAAATCATGTTACGATTTTTACAAACAAACATCTCATAAAAGTGTTTCAAAACGGACATCTAAGAGAAAAACATAAGTATATGAAACTATGTTTCGTACAATAATTTTTCCAGTCATGATTTTAATATGTACTTGTCTCTTTTCATACAATGTATATTGATAGACTTGATAGTATTTAATGATAATATATTTAAATTTCAAATGCACTAGATTTTATTTAAATGGACGTGACGAAGTTCGTACGATTATTGCAGGATGGGTGCAATGTATTTATGTCTCAAATATGGATGTAGAATAAGCAAATAATATAATAAGCGATAAGTGATTGTATTAATAATTATTTTCAAATGTGTACGAATGGCTCAAAACATAAACTATTTTCAAAATGTATCATGTTGAGGTATATCTTCGATGAGACCTTCTTCAATGTTAATAATTGATAGAAGTTTGACTAGTGTGATGTTGAATCCGCGATTAATATTTTAAATAGTTTGGTTTTAACTAATTTCATTAATATTGTATACATTCTCTAAAAGCAATTTAATATACATTTATTTTTTAACACAATTTATATTCCTTCGAAAATTATTAAAATAATTATGAGGATAAAGTGAGGTTTATACATATATGTGAATTGGACACTTAGTATTTAGATTATGGTCTCTAATTATTTGTTGCGTTTACCCAGTATATTTCTTCCACAAGAATCAACATGGAAAACAAAATATAAAAAGATGTATATCATATACTTTAATAAACATATTTACTTGAAATTGTAACTTGGAACAATTTAGTCATAATGTACGATTATTTTAAATATTTAATACAGGGTCGAATAATAAAATTATATATATATATATATATATATATACATTTTTTTAATAGTCAAAACAGAAGAAAACACTGACTTTTACAATGGAAATCACAATATAATTCTGACACTGACTAAATTCAAATTAACACTTATGACCAAAGTCAAAAAGTTCTTCTTACAAAAAATACTTAATAACCAATTAATAAAATCTGAACTGACTGGTCCTATTTTGAAAATTACTGGTCTATTTAATTAAACAACGAATTTAATTCCACCCTTAAAATATATGTATACGACATTTTGTCACTAATTACATTTAAAATTCAATCATTATTTTTATATAGAATAACTTATTATTCATATAGCACAAATACACACACACACACACACACATATATATATATATATATATATATATATATACTCTTCCTTCTGAACCAAAACTTTTTTTATCTCTCGACTTAATATTTTTAATATTTTCTTTAAACAAGCGTGGGTATGTAAATATATAAATTGGGAAATTAAGAAAAGTATCTGGTGACTATTGTGTGTTTTTGATGAATAATTTGGCTTTTTATGAATTAAAAGATAAGTGTTTAAAAAATAGATATATGATTATAGAAGTTCTTTAATAATCGCCATATAAACTTTACTATGGGTGTTAATATCCATTTTTCTATATCGCACTACGAATGTAATTGTTTTTTTTTGTAATAATATATTTGTGTATATCTCAAAAAATATTCTGTCAAATATTTTGTTATATTAACTACAATTCTCTATATATCTCGAATTATTTTTTTTACTTGCTGACTAGGGTTTTCTAACAATTTTTCGCATTATATAAACAAATATTTCAAAAACATTATTGTTATTAGATTACATGATATTTATTCTAAAAAAATCATTTTAATTTATATAATTCAAAATTATTATTTGAATAAATATTTATAAAATGATTTCATTGAAAGAAAGCATCACTAAATATTCGTAAAGATGTGAGCTGTAAAAATTGGTTTGCTTATTATAAATATTTGTACAATCGCAGTTAATCACTTTTACAATACTTATTTGAGACAAAATAAAAGTGTCGGAATTTAAATCCATCCAGCTTAATTTAAGTTCGTTTCACAATGTTTTAGTTTTAATATAGCATAATATGTATGTAAAAAAATAATCATAAGAATTCACTCTCTCATTTTGAACATCGTGTAGCTTTAAATTAAAAGAAAAAAAATCTATATTCGATTTGTGGACATTTTTGAAACTCGTATAAAACTAATACAAAAAAAAACTCAGTCGAGTTTATATTTGGAACGAAATCAACTCAATAAAAATTAATACCGCTTTCAAAAACGTTCGCAGATCATCGATTCGTCGATACATTTGTAATAATTAAAAAGAGAAACCATTTTAAAAAGTTTGTTTGAATAATTGTGTCTGTATTTCATACGGCTTTCAAATTGTATACATATCATTTAGTTTACATACCAGTAGCCAGATTTTGTATGTTCTCTGTATTGTATAAAATATAGTTTGAAATACAGATTGTCATTCATTAAATCATTTAACAGTTTGAGTATTTCTTTATATCTCGTCTGATAACAACAAAAGAAAATACAAATAGGATTGATTAGTCTTATCATTTATGACAAAAGTCTTGTATCGGAGATAAATTAATAAAATTTTAAATTACCCGTACTAATACTAAGGTTTTATAATGCATATCACGGGTAAATATTTCTTCATTGTAAGCAGGTTTTAAATCATCACCCATATATAAAATTTGTACATTCAATTATAACTTCAATTCGTGGAAAGTACTATTATATACAAATATACTTTCAGGGGAACTACTCAACTAAACCAACGATTCAAACCGAACTCCACGTTTTTTAACAGGTCATTTGAGGTCCACAGTCATCATATGAATGTTGAAAAATATTTATATATTAATTACGTTCAACAAAAACGTGACGATAGTATTTTTTTTCAAGTAATCTTATCAATTTTATAAAAAAAAATATTCACAATATAATAATAGAGATAATTGACTTTTATTAATATGCAATGTTATGAAAAAGACTTACACTTAATGATTTGACAGAGCGAGATGAAATATTTAGTTTATTGTGAATGAAACCAGTCATCATGATTTAAAATGTATATAAATGTTGTAGTTGAAAGGTAATAGTTGATTCCGTCACTAGTTTTCTGTGTGTTCGGCTCATAAACCAGATATAGCAATGTATACATCATATTTTTATTTTGTATTCTTTTTAAATATCATATGCTTGAATTTTATTAGTACAGTGAAACTTTCACGATGTGAAATCGTCGAACATCTTTTGCAACATAATTTTCCTACGGAATTACTAGACGAATGTGAGTATTTATATATTTTACAATATATTTACATTTAAAAAAAACGGTATATAACAAAAATAAATAATTATTTTCGCTTCAGGATTATTTTGAATAATCATCCAGAATAATAGATCTTAATTTAAAAAATGTTAATTGAAACATTTACAAATACAATACAGTATTTGAAGCAAACAAAACCAGAGTATAAAAACATTAACCTCTTGACCAAAATCTAACTGAGCTCTTTTTTTAAATTAGATTTTTATTGCATATTTCATATCAGCGTGAGAATTATATTTCCCGACACCGATTTTTATTTTATTCTTGTCTATACTTTCTGTTTGTTGTTTTTTGCAAATCATGCAGGATACATGCTAGATCATTTCTTGTAAGACTGGTTTTAACTTTTATGATCATCGGATAGTTTCATTTGAAGATCTGATAAAAGTTAAAACCAGTCGTAGAAGAGACAAACTGGCACGAGATCCTTATAAAGTATTTATCCATAAGATCCATCCTAGCTAAACGATTTATGTTCATAAAAAATATTTTATTTAAATTTTCATATAAAATAATTTAAAAAGTTATTTTGTTCATTAAAAAATTCGTCCAGCTGAAAAATAATAACAATGATAAATCTGCACAATATAGTTCTGGAACTGAATCTAAATTCACTTTCAAAATTAATTTTTCCACTCGCTCTAGAAACCACACATTTATTTTCTAGACAAATATGTTAATACGTGATTATTAGTCTGTTTTAATTACTTATGCGCATCTCTTTACTTTTCTTAAAACTCCTATTAGTTTTATATTACATACATTAATACTATATGATAAATTATTCTTAAAAAATGGATTTATATTAAAACTAGTTCAGTTTCATTAAAATCTTTTTTAAAATAAAATAATAACATGTTAACTTCTAATCGGTATTAATCCATAGGGATTTGTCTTATTGAAAAAGAAAGTTCACGCAATACACATGCGGTTGGAGGACCCAATAAAAATGGTAGTTTTGATTATGGAATTTTCCAGGTAAATATAATTTTATGCACCAATATATAATTTCATTTCCTACAATATAGTTCTGGCACAGTCGTCTAATTCACTTTTATAAATATATTTTTCGCCTACCAAAAAAAATCCCGATCAAAGTATTCAAAAATTGACTATTGATCATTTTTCAGTATTTCTTAAGTGCATTAAAAAAATCCCATTTGTATATACAATATATATATATATATAAATTAAATAATATATAATTTATGTGAAAATATTTATCAACCAAGATCTTTTTTTTAGATAAACGATAGATATTGGTGTGGTCACGAAAAACCAAGTGGTGATTGTCAAATAAAGTGCGAAAATTTAATCGATGATGACATTGAAGATGACATAGTTTGTGCTAAAAAAATATATAGACGACATAAATTCCATGCTTGGCACGGTTGGGTCAGAAAATGTCAAAATCAGACATTGCCTGATTTATCTACCTGCTTTAATCGTTAATTCACGGAAATGTATTTTTCATTATGTACAAAAGGACAGTATTACAACCTTATTATCTTATATGGAATAATTGTTTTATAATTGTATTTATGAATGGTCAATAATAAAAAAGGAATGTTTGTGAATATAAGGATACGTGTTTTTGTGTTTTAATCGAATTGTATTTTTTTTTAACAAATATATGTTACTAGAATGAAAAATGTATTTTAAGTAATTTAGTTTTTTTTGCAATAAAAAATGTATTTGTTAACAAAAAAAAATCAATAGATGTTTTTTCATACTAGGGAAGATCTACAAATATCCAGCTGCAGAAATCGTATGACTACACATATTTTTATAATTAAATATTCAAATAAAGGTGAGTATAAAGTAGATTTGTATGTTAACAATATCCCAATTACGATATATTGTAAATTCTGATTGTTTTTATATTTTCAGAGATTTTATTTTCAAATGTATCTTTCAATAAGAAATAAACGTAGCCTACAAATTATGAATAAAATATAATTACTGAAATATCATTTTTGGTACAGGGGTCAAATTCACTTTTAGAATTATACATTTTACTTACGCCACAAACAATGAACGTTATTTCCGATTGAAAATTCTCAATATTTGATTATTAAACATTATTGATTGTTGCGTTTTGACAACATTATTAATAGTCTCAGATCCCTAAGGCATAAAAAATCTGTACTGAACATTTTTGATCAGAAAAATTTTATTTGATCTATGGGAAAGTGAAAAATATATTTATTAAAGAAACATTTAATATGGAAAACGTAAAGAACATTAAATATGGAAAAACCACTTCTTTAAATTCTTTTAATTAATTAATATTTAATACGCGAAGTGAAATTAAACAGGTACGTTTAATTTTTTAATAAATTAATTATTTTTAAAGTATATAAAATCTGATGCAAATAATATCTTATGACTGAAATAGTTGAGCTACTAAACCATATGTATTCAAATCCAATCGACTTTTGCCAGGATATAAAATTTAAACAAAATTATTAAATATAAAATTATATACAGTATTCGTTTTTCAGATTATGCAGTCTGGTATCTAAAAAGAGTTCTATTTAATGAATTATTGAGATATTCTGTCGAGATTATTTGATATCTCTGGTTGCCAAATTTATTTCATTCAAATTACATGATAACGATTTTTTATTAATAAAACAATTTTAAATGTTAAATATTACACTTCTTTTTCGAAATATCTCGCTGTAGATTTGAAATAAGGGTATGTAGGTGTTATTAAAATAATTTATTGGACATTTTGTAATTTCTATTGATATACTAATTAAAAGTAATAATAAAATATGTTATTTTTACTCAAAAAAATTATATAGTACTATATAAAATACATGACACATTTCGTGTGAGCTTCGAATCTCGTACAATACGGTTACCTTATTATATGAGAGTTGGCCTTATATATACTTTGAAACAATAATAAAAGTTAATAAGATTAAATTTTAATTATTTAATTTATTATTTTAATTGATCTCAAGACAAGTGTAAGAATAAATTATTTTTTTTATCTAAAATAACTACTGTCAAAGTTTAAATGTTATTTACAATTATTTATATTATAATTTTGATATTTTTTTCAGATCATAGATTTTTATTTTATTGCGAACGATTTTTTGAAATAAAGGGAGTTTACTATATATCAAGATGAATATAGATTTTTCATATATTTATAAATTTATTTATAACTACTAACAGTAATAATATTAAAACGAATAAAATTGTTTTTATATGGTTTTCTACTACAAAATAAGCAAATGGCACCGAGATACTTTATCTATGATGGCACCACTGCCATTTTGATATTTCAGTAACGTTAGTCGACTTGACATCTTAAAAAAATCATTAATTAACAGAAAAAAGATATATTTGTAATATAATATTCAATTTACAAGTAAGATATTTTTGATTTATTTTTATTATATTTTATAATATAAAGATTAACATTAAACATTTCATGATTTAACCTCAATTAGGCATACGTTATGTCACTAGGACCATTTATACGAACACCTTTTACGGATTTAACAGCATCGGTCGTAAGTCATCAATTTTATGGACGATGTCAGGAATTAGAATTGCGTATGGTCGAATGTTATGAAGCATATGGCTTGGATCGTGGTAAAATAAAGTGTGCGGATATTATTCATGATTTCAAAGAATGTTCGCTTCAAAAGAAACAACGTCTTCGCATGCAGGTAAGTATTATTAATTCCTGTGGAATATACAACTCAACCATAATTTTTAAGTTAAGAGCCTGATAGGTATTTAAATTTTTACATCGTAAAGGTTTAATTTCATATAACTTCATTTTCTGTTTACTTTTTTATATTAATTTCATTAATATTTTCATTTATGGTCAATGATTGTAATTAAAGTAAATGATTCATTTTTAATCAATTAATAAACTTAAATATTATACAGAAATTGACCTCAATATCTCTAATTCATAATGTATTATCTTTAAAAGTACATTTCATGTAATTTATCAATTCAAATCAATTTATTCAAATATGAAACACATATTTGAGTAAATGAATAAATTCATGTTTTTATATGCATCTTTTTTTCTATAATTTTCTCATATGTGTATAGTCTTATGTATTTGTTTTCCATATCATATTATGGTTCATATCTACTCAGTGAAAATATTGTGTTTTAATTATTAGTATTTAATTAATGTTTGTGATGTTGATTGGAAAATTTTCAAAGCCCAATGATATATTTATTTATCTAAATCGATATGTATCAAAGTGCTTATAAGTTATTATCAATTTAGGGTTAAGTACTCATAAATATGGTTAGTGCTTAAGGTAAAAATCTTACAAGTTATATATATATATATATATATGTGTGTGTGTGTGTGTGTGTGTGTTGTGTGTGTATATATATATATATATATATATATATATATGTGTGTGTGTGTATGCATGTATATGCATACACACACATGCATATACAATATACAAATTTTAGTATAAGTAAGAAATGCCAAATTATACAAATATTTTCATATAGCTATGCATTATTTTATTCTTTATTTTTATTGGATGAGGAATATATGTAGGAATGTAAAAAGTTAACAAAATCATGTCATATTCAACATAAAAATTTTAGTATAAATAAAAAATGTCTAATTATATTTTCATATATATATATATATATATATATATATATATATATATATATATATATATATATATATATATATATATATATATATATATATATATATATATATATTGAAAAAACAGATACATGTGTTTAAAATATATATATTTCTTTATGTATTCTTGGGAAAAATTATTGTTATATAAAATTTTAAAAGCAATCATTTTTTCATCCATAAGTTTTTCACCAATAACTATTTTGTATGAAAACTATACTATATGCTTGTTTCAGGCGATGCGAAATGAACGAAATAGACAATATGCAGCTGGTGAACGATCTAAAGAAAATCGTTATGGAGAATCACCAACACTAGATAGTTATTGACTTTATGTCTTTGTTAAAATAGATGTTGATCTATTTTATTTATTATACTAGTGTCATTGCATAGAAGTAACTGATTTAATAAATTATAGTATTTCATAATTAAGTAATGTTTATTACTTACTGAAATATTAACCTAATTCTATATTAACAACACACAAACACATACATTAAAACTGTTTGTAATAAAGAAATCAAACTGTTCTTTTAAACAGAATATTGTTTAAATTTAGAAATGGTTGTGATGTTTTAATTTATAATTATATATACATATATATAACAATCATTTCAAATAGATATTCGATATTGGGAAAAATATTTTAATACAGATTTAAATGTATTTATGAAGTAAATAATGTTCAAGTATTCAGTATAAATTCTTCACTTAGTTAACGAACAGCTAATCAAAATAAAATTATTAAAATTATTTTTGAACTCATATAAGAGAAGAGGAAGAAATTACTGATGTGCTATTTACAGTAAAATTAAAAGCTATCGAGTAATGGATCATAATTACATTACACTACTTAAATGACAAGAACATAATTCTATCCTAAAGAGACATACATTGATTATAAACAATCCGTATACATGATTCTCACTTATTTATTATACAGAAAACAATATAACAGGTAAAGTGTTTGAAAATAAATCATTTTTTTATAAAAACCTTAATAATATTTCTGAATTAATCATTTTTTATTCAAGGAAAATTTCATTTTCATAACAAAATTAGACTTTTATGTGTTATTACTGAAACTGAAAATACATGACTAAAAATTTTAAGAGTGAAGAATTTTTTCCTACTTTTGCTATAAACTATGGATTAGTCCAGTTTTATAAAGAACTGATGTAATATTTTAGAAAAGTATATTTTATGTAGATCTTATGATTTTTTTAATAACTATTTTTTTGTATATACATAAATGTGTATATATATAAGAACAGATTACATAAATACACTAAACAGAAAACATTCTGCAGAGGACGAGGTAAATATGTAAGTATTTAATTACAGTGAATTTTTTTTATGTCTTAGATTAATACAAAATTATTATTAAAGATATATTACTTTGAATGGAATTTTTGGCTTAATTGCCTCTATTAAAATATGTATTAATATTTACATTTGATATAATAATATAAATTTATGTTTTCATTTTATTGAAAAGGGTTATACTGTTCAGGTTTATTTTATTTCTATAAAATAAATCTGAACAGTATATTTTTTTATGATTGCTAAACTAATATAAATGTAGATTAAGTATTTGAGAATTCTTTTTTAGGCTGGAATGTCTAATACATGAATTAAAAAAAATTCTGCATGAGAATCAGAAACAGTACCAGTTTTTTTTAAATGAATACAAAAAAAATAAACGTGTAGTGTTGAAACTTTGAATGTGTTATCACAGATACTAAACAAAAAAAATGTATTAGTATGTATACGAATATGTATTTGGATTTATATCGCCCAATCATTGTTCATCATAATATCTTCGCTTTCAAATCGAACCCAACAAAAAAAAGTGATTAATAATGATCGTTTGAAATATAGAGCTGGTATTGACTGGCAACAAAAACAAGTTATTCTGGAAACGTAGTTATGTTGTTCGTCAATAGGTGTCTACGCCACGCAAAGCGACTCTTTCGGCATCGGCCTCACCTGTCACGGCTGTCAGATGAAACCGCGTTGTTTTCAATGATAGCGTCATTGCTCAAATCAGTTTAAATTTTTGCTATTTCATATGACATATTGTTATTGAATTCGGGTCGAGTGAATTCTTACTGATAATTTGACATTGTATATCGGTTTGTTTACTAAAAACGAGTGAATACGTGAACATTTGACAGTTGGTTCAATTGACAGGACGCTACCCGATAGTTGTGTGCATTTTGTGTTTAGTGCATATAACTTTTGACTTATATTTGACATAAGTGCGTGTATTATTTGACTTTAACTGCACGTGAAAATTCATATAATATATATTTGTTCGATTTTTCCACGAGCGTTTCCAGTAAAGCCGGTCCTATGATGAAAATTAAGACACGTAAGTCATTTTTTATTTATTATCATTTATTTTTTTCATTCTCATACGTAAATATGTCATATTTGTGTACGGAATATGTTTGGCGCGAATTTAAACATCTATATTAGTACACAGACGAGTGACGCCATGACATTTATACAACTGTCATAGATACACGTTGTTTTGACAGATATGAATAGTACTTTTTTAATTAAATATGTAAATGGACATACAATATCTTGTTATACTTAAATTAACATCGATGGTTTTTATCATTGATACAGTGCAAACTGTATTCCGTACGAAATATAATTAAAATATTTACTTATATTCCATTTTCTTCATACGAAGCAATATTTAATTTACATGTCTATTTTCTTGCGTGTTCTCTCAGAATAGACTGAAATGTCATTTTCATACATGTAAACATGTCTGTAGTATTTGTGTACATCTGTAAGTTTAAAAAATAAATTTTGAAAATTGCAAACCAATTCCAAACAAGATGGCTACCAAGCTGCGCATAATCTCATTGCGCGTTATTACGAAATCCAACAGCCAGTCTGAGTGCTGTTCGCTCGTTCTTTCGGAATGTTGAAACTAGTTGTTCTTTGACATCTAATGTTCGGATTAAGAATTTACAGATTTAATTTGTAGCTGCGTTATTTTCACTCTTTCGTATCATTTTTTCTTCGTACGCTCTGATTTATTTTCATTCGTGTACATAATGTATTAAAGTTCAGTTGATCGTCGTCGACTGAACTGAAACACATTGGAACATCTATAGATAGATATCAAATAAATATTTGTAATATTTTTAAATTGGAAATTGTGTACACATTTAAATTGACAATCGTCCGTCTATTTTTTATTCAAATGTGCATTGTTTACATCGCATGTCATTTAGAAATCCGTCTGTTATATCACGTATGACGTTCGTTTTTTTGAAGGTTGTCCTTCATTTGTTTGTTATGTGTGGCCTTGAAATGGTTACACATCCGCCCTAGAGAATAGTCATTGTTTCGGTAATAGAGGGTCGCAAAATATTTGTACGAATTCGAAGGAGATTATTTCACAGGAATACGAATTATTTTGCTGAAGCATAAAATGTAGAAATATAATTACGTATAGTTCAAAAATTCTTGATAATTTTTCACCAAATCATCAAAAAAGATTTGTTTGAATTAAAAATTAATACCGTTTGTATAATTTATAATCGTTATTTGATACTATTTTTTCAATAAAATTAAATACGTTTTAAAATTATAATCAAGCACTGAAAGGAACTTGATTACCAGACATTTTTATGTATAAACTTGATTTATAACATTCACAAATTAATTCTTATTGTCCCACAAATCACAAAAAAAATTAGTCAAAAATGTTCGATAAATGATCATTGATCAATTTGAATTGTTTCTAATACGTTATTTAACGTTGTTATGATGTAAGGTAACCCATTCCTATTTACTAAAGATGTGTGCTTTTGTTTCGTTTTTTTTTGCAAATTTTGAATATTAATTCAACTTATTAATTCTTTGTTTATGCTTTTTAATTATTTATTAATTTCCAAATCAAATTAAATATAGGAATATAATTTATTGTATAGCACTAGGATATTAATCGTCTTTACAATTAGTAGTGTTTCGTATGTTTTTGTCTCACATTGTGTATATAAAACAGTCTTTCTATACCCAATACTAATTTATACATATAAGAAAGTGGAAACAAACGAATGAACAAAAATATTTTTCTTTAATGTCATTACAAAATAATTAAAATATATGTACTTGATCGATGTGAGGATGTAGGTGCGGTTTGGTGGGGAGTGAAAAATTCATTTTTGAAAATAAATTCAATTACAGCGACAAAAAAATTATTCTACGTGTAAAATGTATATCAACTACATGTTTGTATTTTTAATTCATTGTAATTTATCCTACATTTTTTATAAAAACTATATTATTACAAAAGGAAAGAATAAATAAACAAGCAAACTAAACATATTACTTATATTCATATTATTTTCAAATGTGTATGAAATATTTTGTGTCAGTCATTTTAGTATCATTTATTTTACACAAGAATTTGTAAAAGCATATTTAGCTGATGATGCATTTCCTTTCTGCAATGTCATATATATTTATTACTATGTAATTGTAATGAGGAATAAAATGATTTTAAATAAATACAGTTTATAATATATATATATATATATTAGGATTTTTAGGAGTTAAAATCTGGCTCTTCAAGAATAATATTATTCGCATTTTTTCTCGTTTTAAAAATATTATTATATCTTTTTTATTGAAAAAAATATATAATTATTTGCGGAAAAAATGTATATTTTTCCGCATAGAATATCCAATTTAAATATATTATTTTTACGTATTATCTTAAAAAAATGTTCAATACACTGTTATTGATAATTTTCGATTGTTGCCTGTGCGTATTTCGATAGCGATGCCATTATATTTAACGCCCCAGTTCAAATCCTTGGCACTCTGAACGTGTTGGCATCGCCATTATTATATATTTTTTGAACATTTTTGATCAAAACAATTTTCTTATGATGAATGAGACGAAAAAAGAATATATTTTTGATAGTGAATTGAATCACGGTGCCAGGATTGTCCTGTGGATCTTCAGAGTCGAATCCCTTAACTCACTTTTAAATTATTGATAACAATATCTACGTGTTAACTTTTTTTTTCTGTTTAGTTTTTTGTACTAACGAGCTTTATTCCTGCTCTGTATCTCTTTTATCTGCACTTTGATATGTCCTGGCAGTGACCGTTGTTCAATTAATAAACTGATGTTTATGAAACGTTACAGTAGAAAACTAAGATATATCTTCCTTAAAACATGTATTTTATTTTTCAGCCTTTATCTTAAGAGAAATATCAAAATTGTATATATATATATATATAATTCTCTAAAGTATTTTAATATTATTTACGTGTTTGTTATAAGCAAATAATATCAAAGATATGTATTTAGTAAGACTCGACTTGTTGTGTATGTACTGCACCTAAAAATAGCAGTGTCATCTCGTTACTGTGAATCTCGCTCGTCGTAAACAGACAAATGTTCCTCGATACAAAAGTGTATATACGTACGTACGTATTGCTGTATATACAATAACGGGGTCGTCTCGTTACCTACTGTTGGCGCACCTGGCTGCCCGTCACACCGGCTCTCCCGCCAGACGTATTGCGCAATCGCGCAACTTTCTTTTATCTTGTCTGTTGTTGACATGTTTGTTAATATACATAAACGTAAATACGCCGCATTCATTATCGCACTCGATATTTTGTTCCCGTTGCACTTTCTTTTACTGTCTCTTTTTCCCGTCGAAATTAAACTCGTGCATGTATTAAAAAAATTATACGTGCGGTTAGCAGTTCGCACATATAATATTTAGCCCACGTGCAAATTGAAGACAACACATGACCATACACACCCACACACATCATACACACACACACCCCCATATATATATATATATATACTTACAAAAGTCCCCTGGAATTAATTTTTTTCTTGCACTAATGGTCATAATTATCGGTTGATACGCCTTAGAACTCCATATATCCATTGAGCCTAATTGAATAACGTATAATGTTGAGTAGCGATATCATCCCAGTTATACATTTCCCCAAATTCTTCTACTTATGTAATGAAATCTTGAATAGGAATTCAATTTCCGGAAATAATCTTGCATATTTTTAAAGTATCGTGGTTCTTACTTCTTTTTTCAGTTCTAATTTTGATCACCATAGTTATCTTAAATAGCTCTCACCACACTGTTCACTTCTTCCGGTAAATTTTGCTAATTGAAGGCAATAAAAATCGTTTTCAACGATCATTGTATTTTCTTGCTTCTGATATCGATTTTCTTGGTTGGCTCATTCGTACAATAATTTCGACAGCACATTTTTTAAATAAAAATAAAATTCTTATTTACATACAAAGATACATCACAGTCCTAAAGTTGTTTTTTTGTAACAAGCGAATGTCCTGTTGTGTTATCAATCTATTATTAAAAAAGTAATGCACACTGATCTTTAACCATTAAACAGAAATGTATTTAAAAAAAAATTTTGACATAATTGTAAAATTGCAAGCAATATTTGACCCTAAATTTCAAAAATACTAATAAAAACTATTTCCTGATGGATGTTTCTGTAGTTACAAAATAGCAAAATGAATAAAAGACGAACTTGCAACCATTTCTAAACACACCGCTTTTTCCATCCCACTCTGTGTGTGTGTATATATATATATATATATATATATATATATATATATATATATATATATATATATATATATATATATTTAATGCATTTCATGTTCAAACAGAAGCTGAAATTGTCATATTATTCATAGTTATAAAATTTAATGATTTTTTTTAATTCCTGCCAGAAAAATATTTTAGGCGTATAATTGGATGACTCAAACGTGAAAAAAATTATATATATATATACAGATTTTAGTAAAGGACATTAAACGTTATCAAAGAATCTGATTATTTATTGGATTACTCTTTTGAAAATGTTATGAATAGGGTTTTGTTTATTACACAATTTAATTTAATATATGTTTTATATATAACATCGTTATAAATTGATTAAAATCAACAACAAAAAATATTATTTGAACAGAGAATATTATTAAGCAAGTATAATAAAAACATTGTTTATATTATGAAATGAAGTAAAAATTGAGCACATAGAATTGAACTTGAACTTGAGAACCATATCTGAACATTGCGAGTATTATCGATCTCTTACAGCTAAAGCGTAGATAGTTCGCCCTTGTTAGAATGTCGTATTTGAACTTTTAATATAAATTGTTGGAGAAAATAATGAACTTGTGAAAATTCAGAATTTCATTAAAAGAAAATATTTTTTATAAATTTAATATATTCATTCTTTGACACTTAAATATGTCTGTGTAAGGTGATAAGTTTAGTCATAGTGCCAAGGAAATGTAATTGTTATTCACTTATTGCTGTTAACAACTGGATTCTCAACATTTCGTCGCAATGTTCAAAGATCCGCTTGTTTGTAGTGAAGCTTGTAATAAATATAAAATTCCCTTCTTGATATATCATACTAATTAAATAGAAATAATAGAAATTATACCAAAAATATATCTTAATAATTCAGAAACGTGCCACAAATATAGCTCAAATAGACGTTTGTTTTTTTAAAGCAAGAAATAGATAAAAAATAATAACTACAAACGTTTAAAATATCTTTATTTAATTTTAACAAATGGGTATGGTTGATATTTTATAGAAACAATTGTTTTTCCACAAAGAATTTTTTTCCATCGATGCTTTCTCCGTTTGTCTTCTATATAAAATACCAGAGTTCAAATAAATACACAAATAATGTTGAAAGTGTTTATTTAATAAATAGAAATATTTTCTAACCTTGATTAATTGCATTACATTAATGATAAATATACGAAACAACTAATCAAATATGGACATATATTTTCTGTACCTTTTATTCAGATATTTTTTTTTGGTATTGAATAAAATTGATAAACATATACATAATATATAAATGTATGTTTATATATATATATACACCATATATAAATACCTAAATGGATATAATCGTGTTTTTTTCTATCTATAGTTGATACGAATTCAAACTCAAGCAGCGTTTCGTATGTTTTTGCCACTCCTTATTTATTCTTCAGTTGAATATTTATATTGTTTGTCCATTAAATATCACTACGAAAAGAAATTCATGTCCTATACGTCCGTATAATTCCGTCTGATTGATATTACATTCTCGTCGTTTACATTAATGCAGTTTTCGGTTTTGTTTCTGTATAAGTATTATTATATTAGCATTTTGTTTTCATTTTCACAAGTGTGTCAATTTATTTGTACAGATGACGGATAGAAAACAAAATTTTGTACGCTCGATTTAAATAATCCGTATTGTAAACATTAATAATGCTAATATTTGTTTTTCGCTGGCCATTTTCGTGTACGAGATATGATATCAGTCACTGAGAACGAAATCGAACGTTTTTGAATTTGGAAATGTTTTATTGTGAGTATTCTAACGTTTATAAATATTTAATGTTCGAGGAATAAACAATTCACTGTAATATATTTTACAAGACGCTTCCCGATAGTGGAATTTAAATTCGTTTTATATTTGTATATTTGAATATTTTTTATTTATTTATACGAGTGGAAATATTTCCAATAAAAATGGATATTGTAAATTCTAATACAGGGCACGATTGTTTGGTATTTGTTTTAAACATGTTAATATATATATATATATATATATATATATGTGTATGTATGTGTGTGTGTATTGAGAAATGACATAGGTTAAATTATTATTTTTCCACTATCATTTTTCAAAGCACAATGAATATTTGTTGAATTTAAAAGAGCATTATTATTAGTATAAAATTTCATCCACGTCAAATAAAACCCATACAAGTCTACATACTTCAGGAACTGTATGTGTTGCAAGATACTGAACAATGATTCAATTTATAAAACTTTTACTATAAGTAGTAAAACAATCTGTTGTTTTTGTAGTTTTCTGAACTTGGTCTTATGTGTTGTATTGTTCTGTTATTGTGACCACGTGTGTTATCTTAAAACGTTGTACGCCTCACACATTTAATATCCATTTATCGATTATTTTTATAGCCATAGTTCTTGGGGATATAATAAAATAGTAATTTATGCAAACAAGTTTTCGAAAAACTGTAGACAAATTCATAGAAAGTCGAATGATATCGACCATAAACCCGACTTTCAACACTATTTTTACAAATTATATAATCGTGTGCCCTTTTGGAAAGTAATTAGTGTCGTCTCTCTCTTTTGTACAAATAAAAGATTCGTGATATGGGTTAGTGAAACTGCATTTTGTATTTGTATAGCATTTTGTAAGTGCGCTTTTTTATTTCAACAACTGAGATATTTAATATTTGAAGTATCTTCCTTTGTATATATACAGGTAATAATTTCTATATCAAAATAAAATACCGTAATTACATAATACGTATCTATACTGAGTTTATTTAAAAAACAAATAAATAGAATAGAGTCAGTTATAAATTATCGTCAGACGTTGAAACGTACGCTAAACGTTTTATTTAAATCTATAAATTACATTGTTAGTGTTTGCAGTATTGATTATACTTTGGTCGATATATTTTACACGATTCTCTATTAGTTTGATCTTAAATGTAAAATATACACATCGAATCAATATACACAATTGTCGGGACGTAGACGTCATTCGTCATATTTACTCAAATACATTGTTGCTAATGTATGTCGTGAGGTCGTAACTTTGTATACTAGCATTTTTATTTCACAATGCAAACACATACATACTATATATTATCAACAGTTGCATTAATAGTACTCCAGAAACATGGATATTAGTCAACAGTTTTCATCTTTTCACATTTTATGCACGTATATAAATTTATTTATGATTTTAAAATAAGTTTTCAAGGTTGAAAATCTTTAACGATTACAGGATATCGGTCTGTTTATATGAAAACGAACCTTGTGTTCATTCAAGTTTTTTTACTTAAAGCCTGTTTATTAAATAAACTTTTCAAGTTAATTTAAGTTCGGTTAAAAGTGCATACAATGGTTTCATTTACCTTTGCGTTATATAAAAAAATCTACCTAAATTTAATACTAATTTACACATACAGTGCAGAGGAAGTAGTGGACTAAACATGAATCCTCTGTCTTTACGACAATCAGAGAACACTGTAGTTGCTGATGCTGCTCTCTTTGCACAAACAGCAATGTGTGCTTCTCTCGATCTGTTATTTCGTACGGCCAATTTTGTTTTAATTTAATTTTTAAGGCCTACAAATTATTTTCATTCATGTTTTCTTGTACGTACGTCCTTCTGATTTCACTTTTCTTATAACCTATCCTTGCTCGTACAATGTTTCCAACGTCCAATTTCAATTAAAAATACTGCCTTATTCACATAGCTAGTTATATCAAAAAGTTTTAAGTCTTAGAAAAAAAATTAATAAATAGAAAATGTTCCGTTAGGTATTTTCAGTATGTTATTAAAAAGAAGCATACATACTGCTTTCTAGCCATTAAAATTAAATATACTTGTTAAAGAATTCGTTTAGAAGAATCTTAACATTTTTAAGAAATATTTTTCACTGATCTTTCAAAAGACTTACTAATAAAGAAAAACTGTAGTTAAACACATATTTTCATTAAATTCTAAATAACTGTATATATATATATATATATATATATATATATATATATATATATATATATATATATATAGGGATTATCTTGTAAGCTAGAATATATAAAGCAACATTCTTTTTATGCGTCTATTAAAGAACATACAATTATTTTATACGATTCTGAACAATTTAACACATTATATGCGTGAAATAGAGGTCTTCCTTTTTATTTTTTAATGGTAGAACGAAAACCAATTTTAATGAACATAAATTTTTGTTGATTTTATATCGAATAGCTATTTCATGCCTTTATCATTCTTATACAAAAATGCACTTTATTCAAAGTGTTTTATTTATGAGTCTGTATTCGATTTGAAAGGATTATAGTTTTTTTTTTTGTATTTAATCAAATATACTACTTTTATAATATCTGTCATTAAGTTTTTTCTTGTATATCTTGCAGTTGTATTAATAGTTTCAACTTTTATTATTAAATTTGTCAATAAGTTTTCACACATCGAAATACCATACATTTTTTTATGATCAAAGAAGTTCAATAATCGATTATTATTCATTTTTATTCGTGCTTTTACGCTTTTCGATAATGATAATATAATCTTCAAAGTCCTAAGGTACATAAAAATCTGTTTCATTGTTCAGTAGCTCATCATTGTACGCAATACAGAAAAACTAAAAATTAAATACACGAACCAAAATGATTAAGATTATCAGGATTATAGAGGAAATCCAGAATACAAAATATGAAAGTATTGATAAATATTAGTAACCATTCCTTATTGTTTTCGTTATTGATAGAGCTCTGTTGTTGAAAATGTTAAACGTCAGCACACCTAATCATTCATGAAATAAATTCTACAAACTTTTTGGCACGCAGCAAGTCAGTTGTTACAAGTACTGCCAGTGATACGAGTTATTTTTATGTGTTTGAACCCACATGTATATAAAAAAAAAATAATAATAAAAATATTTGAAGTTATTTAACCGACAAAGTCGTAATACATGCGTTATTTTTATTTTTTCTGCATGGCTGTGTAAAAATAACAGGATCACTTAATTGTACTTTGTGTTTTTTTTTCAAGTGTCTCCTGAAGATGACTACTATTTCACATGTTTCTATTTTATTTTTCGTTTACAGTAATTTTAATAAAAGCTTGGTTGGATGTTGCATAGAATCTTTCAGGATATGTAGAACCTGTCTACAAGTTCAAATTAGGTCGTCTCATTTGACATGAGTAACGAACAAAACGTCGCTGCTGTCAGATTTAGGTCAGTGTATTTTAAAAAAACTTGTATTGTTGAATATAGTGTATAGAAAAACGGACAGTATAAAGAAAATAATTTATACGAGACAAGACGGCAACATTTATTTCATAATTTGAACTTCTTTAATCTGGCAAGTTAAATATTTATCGAAAATGATTAACTCTTTTTACACATGTGTAATAATTAATCGATGTCTAAATAAGAACAGACATATTCAGCATATTTATATTATTGTTATTTCCGAACAAAACGGATCTTTTTATTGATTAGAAAATGTATGTAAATTTGTCTCTGGTGAAAATTCTTGAAGATATTAATTATAAGAAACGTATCCATTTGCTTTTATAAATTGACATATTTTTGATATTCAATGTGTTTATTTCTCAAGTTATAGAAAAAAATTAATTTCACAATATATTGTTTATTCAGAACTGAAACGAAAAGTATATATAAATATTAAGGAAAAATATATACACTTTGTGGAAGGAAATTTTGAGTAGTATGTAAAGTAAAATAAAAAATAGTCAATAAATGATTATTAATAATTTTTATTCTTGCATATACATATTTACATGTCGATGCTCTTGTGTATAGATTTTTTATTTCATATTTTTTTGTGGCTAGTATATATATATATATATATATATATATATATATATATATATATATATATATATATGCGTGTGTATTTGTGTGTGTATGCATAAATTATAAGATTACTTGCGATATTTTTCAAGACATTTATTACCTTCTTTCATTGTTATTGGCTATTTAATGACGATAGTTGGCAACAGATCATAGCTTCATTTTAAGTTTTTGAACATTGCGTTATATGACATTTTATAATATGTATAGCACATTATATATATATATATATATATATGTCTTATAAAATGTCTGTCATTATCCCGTTGTCAAAGGAATACAAAAATAACTTAAAATAAAAATTAAAAATACTTCTTCTTCAAGACGATAATAGAATGAACTCATACAATTAAATTGAGCTGTAAATCGGTCATTTGACATACAGATTATTTTTTTCACCTTGAAAAAATCATATCAAAAATAAACCATGTGCATGTGTATATATATATATATATATATTGTTTTGTACTTATAAATCATAAAATATTGTAATATTCATGTACATTTTGAAAGAAGGATTGTACTTAATTTATAAATGTTTTTTTTTTTAATATATATGTCCCACTTCTTATAGACATGCCACTTCTGAAAGTTGTCGTACATTTATCCCACTCTTAAAAGTTGTTAAATACCTATATTACTCTTCTGAAAATTTTTGCATATCTATTGTTAAAGTTTGTGATATATTGAATTTCATATAGCTTACATCTAGGGTGAAACGCGTCTCTTCAACCTCGTCGTCGTTCTAACTGTCCCTGGTATACGTGCCACTTGAATCGTCTCGTTCACTTCGTCACAGTGTCCTGTGTAACAGTATTTTTATTTAATTACAAATTTTATTTCATATTCATATTCTTTTATAAGAAGTCATTTGAAGTAAAATGTGTTTCATACATTTTTTCTAACTATTTTTTAGACACTGTCTAGAAAATACAACAATAAAATTTGAAAATATGTCCATCAGAATAAGGACTTTTTATTTTCAATTGTATTTTAATTGTATATTAAAAATTGTAAATACTATATGGAATATATGTTAATTATGCAAGGGTTTATTTATCTCTATTTCATTTAACGATGAGATTAAAGAGGCACATCTTAAGCACCAAAGGCCTGAATTTATATATATATATATATATATATATATATATATATATATATATATGAGTGTGTATATTTTTATCGAAATATGTACATTCTTTAAACTCTGAACTAAAACAATCTTACGAACTGTACTAGCTATTTTTTATTTTCGTAAATCAGTAAAATGTAATAAGTGCATTCTTCAAAGTAACTATATCTGTAATGATGAAAATTTATAACAAACGGCAGTGAGTTATCGTGCACACGTCTATTATTTCATTTAAAAAATGCGTATTGTCTGTTATCTCACCGAGAACAATATTAGAAAGGGGGCATAAATTAAATCCATACATATATTCACAATACATGTAGATAAATCATAAAAACGTTCCTTGTCTCTTTTGTTTTAATATGTTACAACGACCCCGAGTAACATTAGAATAAATATCACAAACGCCGTAGTAACGATATGCTCTGGTCGTTGACTTATTGGTCTGTTCAAAGACAAATAATATGTCGAGACAAATTGTGTAGATCCTAAAATAAAAATATCTTAGGTAATCAAACATATTCACTTCGTTGGCTGTCAACCAACCGAACAGAGACAGTGAAGAAGCTGATAAAAATCTGGCATGTTTCGGTTTCGCGAACCAAACGCCTATGTCGTCATCGAACACTGGACCAGAAGGTGTTAATGTTCGTTTGACATTTATGTGTGTGCTGCGTTAGATGTTTGATTTTTTTTTGTATGGAAGTGCAAATAAAGTAAGGTGTTTTTTTCAAAAACAAGATCTGTAAATATATGTGTGTATGTATATTGATGTTCATATTAATTTGTTATATTTTACATACTGAACTTTCACATGAATCTCATTTTTCATATCTAAGAGAAAACCAACCAATAAAAAATTAAAAGATTCTCTTTTCTTACATTTAAAAAATAATTATAAAAAGCAAACCTATTAAACTTTCAAAAAAATACCTGTTCATAAATAGTATTATATCAGAAACACAGGTTAAACTAACAGTAATTTCACTCAAGTGTTTGTGATAGCTTTTATATTCAACCCACAGCCCCAAACAAAGTGGTTATATTCATATGGATTTCTTATAATGAATAACGAAGAAAACAGAGGAGTATCTAAAGTCTGATATGTTATAGTTTGTCTATTTTACATCCTATCATGGGAAATGTCAACTAGTATACTATATATATATATATATATAAAGAGAGAGAAAGACAACCTCGTTTAGCGCTGTATCAAAACGCTGTTTTGATATAACGCTCTATGATATTAGAAACCTTAGAACCTAATGAAATATGCAAAGTAATATGTACACAAATTTTTAATTCAAACCTTTGATTTATACTATTAATATTATTTTGAATAGTTGCATAAATAAAAATAAACCGATGAATTAATAAAAAAATATTTCTTTCGAAATTTTTAGACCAAAGACCTAATTAAAAAAATAAACTATGAATTTATGTAATTTTTCTCCTTTCTATCCATTAAAAGATGATAAGGAAAATTAAAAAAAACTGTTATTTTCTCAACAGGAAGAAATTAAAACTCAATAGACAAGTAGATAAATTCAGTGCAGGTTATTTTTATAAATGTTAATTTATTTCAAAGAAAGATTGAAAAGTTGCATGAAGTCTTAAATTAATTAAAACTTGTTTTATATATATATATATATATATATATATATATATATATATATATATATATATAAAGTTGTTATGTGCAGAACTGTTGTTAAATTCATGAAATGTATTATTCATATATCATTTCATGAATTTTAATTTTTCTTGGAAATTCAATAAATGTACTATTTGCTGTACAAGTTCATGTCGCTATAACAATGATTAATCAAATCCGTGTATATCTGTGTTCAACAGATGCACGTTTTTTTTCTAAAATACTTTGCATAAATGTTAGTACAATGAAGAAACTGTTTGTACTGTTCTCTTTTTCGAACACATTTACATTACTCATACCTTGTACACACTTCTTATTCATACTCGAGACGGAAATCTTATTGACGTATTTTACTTTTAAATAGTTCATTCATTTATATATGCAAACTTCGAAAAAAAAACTAATTATATGTGTTTCAATGTTAATTTTTTTTATGTATCTTTTCTGGATCAATCTTGAATTCTACAGTATTTGTGAATTTATTTTTATCATTAATTTGGTTTCACATACCAAAAGAAACTCCCTTTCTCATAAAGCAATAATCCACTGTATATATATATATATATATATGTGTGTGTGTGAATATTGCACAGCATAAGTATAATTATGTGCATGCGAACATGCGTTTCAATTTTTATACATGTTATACGATTTGTAATTTTGCCAGAACATGTAAAAGTGTTTCAAGTGTAATAGTGTATATCAAAAATAATATCTTCTTATGACGTTTGTTAATATATTTCTAGTGTTTCGAGATGATTCGGTGTATTTTGATAAGTTATAACTGATTCTACTTTAACATTATTCCGTTTGAAAATGTGTAAATATATTCATGTCAATTTATGTGTCAGTTATTTTTTAGTATTCACGTAAACCAAATCAGATTGGGCATAGCTAATTATTTTAAAGATTATAAGATACAATTTAAGCTAACACTTTGTAAAAGCTCGTTCGATTCAATAACACGTGTCTTGTTTATGAGATACGCTTAATCAGAGATTATGGAAATTAATGTTCTATTAAAAGCGCGTAGGGTAACATCATTTTGTTACCAATTTCTTGCAAACGTTACTGGGTATTTTCAACTAATGACCTCTATAATAGTCACAAGTATTCAGAAATAGAATTTTATATATATATATATATATATATAGAGAGAGAGAGAGAGAGAAGGAATGGAAGAACGCGATTTAGGCATTGTTACATACTAAAAAAACGTAAGCTTGTTGTTATGACCTCAGATCCACGAGCGTTTCTTATCTTTCGAGTTCGTTTTTTACGCCACTTGATTAATGAAATGACCGTCTGCAGAGACGCCGCGACGACGATGGCTCAACGTTAGAATGATTTTTGACGCTTAAAGCGGCGATTTCTCTCTTTCTCTTCTGTAACAGTCTTCTGTAGTGAATGTTTCAGCATCGTTTTTGATTATTATTAGAACTTTTCGCTTAAATGTTAATTGACCATTTAATTTTAGTCACACACTCAGTACCTTTTAAAGAAAGATTTTTAAATTATATACATATTTTTATTAGATATATTTGTTGACTCGAAAAATCTCTCTAGAAAATTCTCTGTGATTTTATGTCGGAACTAAACTGATATTAACATTACAGGAGATGTATTTAATTTAATAATATATTTTAATATTTATTTAGCTACATATCTTGTCGTAAGTTGACAGTTCGATTTAGATGTAAATTCATGCACACGTGTCAATTGTAAACCAGCAAAATGTGTCCACTATTATCGACTTGGACAGTTATTTTATTAGATTATTAAATGGATTTATATTTATTTCAACTAAATGCATATAAAGATTTATACTATTTTCATCACTAAAAGCTTAATACTCTTAGTAAATAAAAATCTCAGTTGATTTACAAATGAATTGTTAACTTTTTCATAAACTATGAGAAAAATCTGATCTTAAGTATCTAATAATTTCAGTACTGTTTTATCGTTGTAGCCCAATTCACTTTCACAATTTAATTCTTTTTTATCCCAAAAATCACGTTTTTTTCTATCAAAAATGTTCAATAAATTATTCATGATTTTTTATTGTGGCTTATGGCCATTTCGTTGATTGTGATATCAATCTCTTTTTTCTCTTAGAATTTTTTCTCTATCTTGGTATTCAAAAAATGATGGCATCGCTATCGAAATACACGTAAACAACAATCGAAAATGAACAATTAATTGTTGAACATTTTGATTGTTGTTTATACGCATTTCAATGGTGATACCATCCATATGGTATAGAGAAATCTTTATCCTTACTTTAGCATAAATATAATTGTTATCTAGGTTGGAGAAACAATTGAAATAACCAGCAATAAATTATCGATTACATTTTGATCCCAAAAAAGACTGTTGTTGCTCGTGGGAGAGTGAAAAAATCGATTGTGAAAGTGAATTTAGACACAGTGCCAAATTTGTTATTGCAATGTCAGTCGATCTTAGTTAAAAATGAAAAATTAGATTCACATAGAGTTTTAGGTGTATCTCAAAACTAATATTAACAGTCTTTAAAGAAAATTAGCAATGTTTTTCTTGAAGCGAACATCTTAAACATTAATAAAAATCTATAAACATTTTACGTAATTTCACAATTATGTCAAAAAGTTATTTAGGTAATGTGATTGCACTGCACATATTTTTTTTTTACATTGCAGTCATAACAAGTACTTGAACCTTTGCCAAACAGTGCAAAGTTTTGTTATATTTTTTTGAAGAACATGTTGTCTTCTTCAGACTATGCATATTTTTATAAGCATTGTCTTTGCAATGCATCCCGGCTGCTTATAGTTAATAGTATCATGAGTTTACAGTATTGTATTCGGAATATTTTTATAGATTAATTCTTAATTTAGTGTAGTAAATACAAAATTATTGCAATCTACCTAAAATACATTTATACTTTTTTTGTTATATATTGATGAATATATATATATATATATATATATATATATATATATATATATATATATATATATATAAACGTTTCGAGCTTGTAAAATAAAGAGAGGAATGAATGAGTTTTCACATGTTCATGTTTTGAAATTTCGATTCATCCTTATTAAACTCCTTTTGATGTATTATCAAAATATAACCAAAATTCTATTTTTCAAATATGCTGTATTTATTCACTCGTCTGCAATCATACTTGTTCGCATGTATAAAAATTGAGACGCCTGTTTTTTTAAATTTCAATTGCAGTTCGTTAGTGTTCGTTATTACATAATGTTGTTTGCAGTCGACGCCGGTGAACATTTCTATTTGTCCGTTCGCATTCATTTTCGCATTCTGAACGCAACTGAACGTATTTGTTATTCGTTGTTTGTTTAGACCGTTAAACTAGTTGACTTTACATACAAACAGTGCCGTATTTGAAAATTGAATGGTTAGAAAACGTTCGAAATGGATGCGTATTACAAGAGGCGGTTGAAAGTTTCGCACACGAGCTAATGACTCTTTAGTGGTTTGAGATATCGAGATGGGACAAAGTAAGCTTAGAATTTACCGTTTAAAATAATTATGTCTTTTTCACGTAATCACCGGCATTGTCACTATATTTCTGCGAGCGTGTAACAAATTTCAGAGTTAATTAGTCAAGAGTATTTACTTCGAGCAATACTTCATGATAATCTTAACTTGGCATCAGACTCAAAATATAATTTTTAATAGTGATGGCGATATGTGGAAATTAGAAGGTGTCCGATCTGGGTTGTAAGGAGTTTGTGAACAACGTTAAATTTGTTCTACTTCAAGGTTTGTTGTGAGAACGTTAATCATATGGACGGATTAACCAAACAACTAATTATGATCATGATTAAACTTCTGTCACACAGAAAACTAAATATAATTCTTTAAACAGTATATGTGTGTGTATACATATGTATATGTATATATATATATGTATGTATATATATATATATATATATATATATATATATATATATATACATGTACGAAATACATAACTTTTTACACAACGGATGTTATGAATGGGTTATTGATTATCTTATAAATAATATTTATCTATATTTTACATCCGTATTGTAAACCACATTAAATTTGTGGTTGATTTTTTAGCCTCGGTTCTTTCCAAATAATTCTGATAATTAAAGGAGCACCCCACTAACTCTCTGGGTACGAAAACGATATTTTAATTAGACTATCGTCGAACTTACAAGTTTCACTAAACGTGCCATATGGTTTTAGGACAAAATAAATCGTTTCTCATTACCGAACGTTACTGACACGAATCATGTTTTCGACTTGGCACAAAGATTTAATTCGATTGAACGTGTTCATATTTACTTAAATAAAAAGCGTTTCTTTAATTTTTTTTATTATTTATGGACTGTATATATATATATATATATCCTTCGTAAATCTTTTTCTTATAATTTTTTACTAAATTTCATTAATATGAAAACGAATATCAAAAACGGCGTTAAATTAATATCGATTTTCTGTACTATAAATATTATCTGAAATTACCAATTATTGAAATGTAACTCTGGCAAACTTAGATGAAAAATGATGAACTTTATTAATATTTGTACAAAATTTAATATTGCATAAATATTTAATTTAATTCACTATAATTTCTGCGTGAAACTGTACTATTCCTAGGTACAAGCTGATCTGTTTCACCGATATTAAAAGTTATTGAAATACTTCCTTGAATAATAAATCGTATTCTTTTACGGTTTTCTTTCATATTATATGTGTATATATATATATATATATATATATATATATATATATATATATATATATATATATATATATATATATATATATATATACACGAATGTATGTCAGAAGAACAAACTATACTTATATGATTTTAAGCTATTATCGTAAAATTTTATGTACTTTTTTATGCTCGTTTCCATTTTTCGCTAACATAACATTTATATCGTAAAACAAATAAATGATTCTGGAAAATAAGATTCAATTAAGTCGAAAAAAAATATTTAATCGGTAAACATACAAATATATATATATATATAGAATCTGGAACTTTCTTCAATGTTTTTTTTGCCAGTAACTATTAGTTTTAAATTGTAATTTAACGTCTATTAACCGTAAATTATTTATATTCTATTAAATATTTATAAATATGCCATCATAAAAGTATGAATACGATTTGTTTGTTTTAAACGTATTAATTTTATAAAAATGCTCACAGGTAAAAGTGTTTTGTACGTTACTGGATTTTTATATTATTTATTGATTATTGTTTAATTAAAAATGTATCTTTAATAAAATTCGTGTTTTAAGTATACAAAGTATATTCAATCTGTATGGTTACATTACTGGATAAACTATCAGTCTTTTTCAATTTATTCCGCAGATTTTTAATTTACACGATCATATGTTTCCCTCGTTGTTTGTAAATGTGTTAGGGCGTCTGTATATTTCTTGATTACAGGTTAATATTTTGTCAGCCTATTGCGTTATCTATTAAACTGAGCATGACAAAAAATGTGTCGAGAAACAGTTGTTGTATTTGTGTGCGCAATAAAAGTTTTAGCTCTGAAAATGCACTACGATTTCGTCAGTAATTCCAAAATTATTTATAATCCAGTCGAATAGACGAATTCGAGCGATTTGAAACAATGCAAATAGCTTTATATAATTTTAAACTAGTTTTCATTAGGCGCTTTAGTAGTAATCGTTCTATGTATTTATACGTGTGTGTGTTTATTTAACATGACCTATTTTACTGTTTTTACTCGAAGGAAAGTGTTTACACATACATTTAAACGCGATACGCTAAAATGAGATAATTGGTATAGTGTGTGCATTTTACTACTTCATTTTTTTGTCGCTTGTAGTATAAATAGAACAGAGTCAGTGTAATTACTTCTTACTTCTCGCCTTTTTTTTGTTTTTTTTTATTATATATTGTGTTACCTGTTTTTATCTAGTCTATTTTTGTTAAAAATGACACGGTTGATTTAACTGTTAATCTGTTAATTATAATAGGCGATTGGAAGAATACAGTGTATGAATATATTTTTATTAAAGTTATAATTGTATGTTCTTATACTTGTAAATTCCGTTGTTAAGTCAACCAACCTATTTGTTATGTCTATTAGATTCGATCTGTACTGAAAAAAGTTCAGTTTTTAGACTTTCGATTTTTGGTCGAAAAAAACGTCAAGGGTATACCCCTTGGATTTCAGCCGAAAAATTTTAAGAAATCAATTTTGTTTTTTTTTTATTACGAATCTGTTCTTTTATGAACAAAAAGACATAAAACAAGCATTAAACCAATTTTAAACCGCCAGAAAGTATTTTTTGAGATCGTAATAAGCTTAGAATTGAACATAAATTTGAATATCAATTAAAATATCGCACAATTCTCATCCCAAGCTTCGTTTTTCGCATGAAACCTATTTGTTATGTCTAATAGATTCGATCTATACAGAAAAAAATTCAGTTTTCAGACTTTCGATTTTTGGTCAAAAAAAACGTCAAGGTATACCCCTTAAGTTTTTGCCGAAAAATTTTTAGAAATAAATTTTCATTTTCTTGCCACGAATCCGTTCTTTTATGAACAAAAAGACGTGAAACAAGCATTAAACCAATTTCAAAGCCCTAGAAAGTATTTTTTGAGGCCGTAATAAGCTTAAAACTGAACAAAAAATTGAATATCGAGTGAAATATCGCATAATTCTTATCCCAAGCTTCGTTTTTCACATGAAACATATTTGTTATGTCTATTAGATTCGATCTATACTGAAAAAAGTTCAGTTTTTAGACTTTCGATTTTTGGTCAAAAAAAACGTCAAGGGTATACCCCTTAAGTTTTAGCCGAAAAATTTCTAGAAATTAATTTTCGTTTTTTTACCACGAATGTGATCTTTTATGAATAAAAAGATATAAAATAGGCATTAAACAACTTTTAAATCCCTAGAAAGTATTTTTTTGAGGTCGTAATAAGCTTAGAATTGAACATAAAATTGAATATCGATCAAATTTCGCATAATTCTCATCCCAAGCTTTCTTAGAAATCAATTTTCATTTTTTTACATCAAATCCAACCTTTTTAAAATACAATTTTCGTTTTTTTTATCAAAAATCTTTGTGAACATAAAGACATTGTCATTTTATTATGTATTATTTTCAAGATTGAAATCAACCTCTCAGAAATATAATCTGTAATGAACTTATTATCTTTCCAACTTCCTTTTTCAATAATCAGTGTAATCAATTTTTATAAATAACTCTCATAAATAAATAAGATTTCTTGTTATATATAAAGAAAATTTACTTTAGTACAATTCATATTTATAAATACATACACATATATCTCTCACTCTCTGTTTCTCTTCACACACACACACTTGTATATATATATATATATATATATATATATATATATATATATATATATATATATATATATGTATGTAAAATTGAAAAAACGATCGTATATATAATGTTATAGAATACTTTCGTAACTGTTTATACGTTTATCTTTTCATACGCACACCTGCACACCTGTCGACCAATCAAAACATCAATTTATCTTCTCGATCTTCTTTTGTCTTTTGTTCGTTTAATGGTTGTATTCAGCGATCGTCGATTTATGACCTTTCATTCCTACGCTTTATATATGTATATATATATATATATATATATATATATATATATATATATATATAACATTTCAAGTCACTGTCGTACTACAATGTTCAATTCAATAGTAAGAAATCCTATTACAAAATTCACTGAACTATAAGTACTATTAAAAACCTTTTACAAAAACTACTATATTTAAATATATATATATATATATATATATATATATATATATATATATATATATATATATATATATGTAAGTACGTTTTTCAAGTTTCAATTGAGTGATCATAAGAGTAAAATGTTTTTATTACTCTAAGTTTTATGAATGATATAAATTGTTGAATAATTATACTGATCTTGAAACAATATCTCTCAGTGTCACCGAATATAGAAAGTAAATTAACTGTATAGATCGTTATTTTCTTTTTTTCTTATAAAAAGAGTACTGTAGTGAGGCCAACGAACTAGTCATTTCGCAACGAATGTAAATAAATCTCAAAGCCAGAAATGTAGAAAGGTAAACATATATTTATTATGCACCCTTTACTTACCCGATTATACGTGGCGTTCCCTTGAGGTATGTTACTGAATATTATGAAGATTGAGTTTGTTGAAAACTCTACAAGTACGACACAGTTTTCATATTGTAAAATTTACAAGAAAAAAAAAAGTTTTGATTTTTTCGCGTTAATATTTTCATACCGAATTTATTAAATAATTAATCGGTATTTGAATTTAAATTTTCTTTTTTTTTTACAAAAAAAAGTAAAGTTCCCAAATAAATGTTACGGCGTGTATTCAATTTTTATAATTTTTTCTCAATTAAATTTGAAGAATCTATATTTATTATATTATATATTTTTTAATTTCAGTCGCTTTGATTTAGTATCTTCAGAAAGTGTATTTTTTTAGGTATAAATGCTACTGTGTCTTCTGAGTTTTGATAATTTCTTTAAATGTAGTTTTGGCACTGTACTAAACTTTTAACTATTTCCAAAACTAGATTCCTTAAAAGAAACATTTTTTGATAACTTGGACCAGGCAAGAAGACATACGTCACAGCATTTAAAAAGCTTTCCTGAAGAGTATTTCCAAAAAGGTTTCCGTGTATGAAAGGAAAGAATAGAGAAGTTTTATTAGAGCCAACGAGATATCTAACTAATATCATTATCGATGATGATAGATAAATTATATTTTAATTATTTTATAAGGACATTTAACACTATTTATATTCTCACTCATTAAATTAATATTAGATATGGACAGATACTATTGTATAATATAAAAAAATGCTTGAAACACTGTATATTTATCGAAAAGTTCATATAGGAACGTCTTCACATAATAACTTGTCAAGTCAGTACAATGTAATTAACTAGAAAAGTTAATCGTGTCATTGGAAATTAATATATCTATTTATACAAAATTAGACAGCAATTTCCCGGTAATGTCACTGATCCAACAACTTTTATCTCACTATTAACGTAATGTTTACTTTTATATGTAACATAGCACATCGAAGTGAATGAAAAATATGTATCGGTCTAAATACAAGGCCACCAGTTGCGAGGTCATCAGGTCACGGCGTTTGACCTACACATTGTGTATACTATTAGTACAGAATTGTGACGTAAGCATAAGGTATGAAAAATGTAACACGTTTTTCACAAACGCAACGTTTTATGTTTTGAATCTAAAAAAGTCACATGTATTTAATGAGATTCAACATTGATAGTGCATTTCATGCTCTTGTTTACTTTTTGTACAGCAATATTATTATGCAGCAGTCAGATAATGAATATTTTATCGGTACAAAATAATATTAAATAATTTGCGTATTTGAATGTGCATTTGTTTACAAAGTTGTTTTTCAATGCAATAAATATTACATTCATTGTCTGTTTTTTAGTTTGATTGATATATATATATATATATATATATATATATATATATATATATATATATATATATCAATTGAACACGGTTATGGAGATCGAATAGCTAATGACTTGGACCTGTGTCTACTCGACATTGACCGGAATATCCAGCGAGTGTATAAGATCGTATGACCCTTTGTCTTGCCTGAAGTCTCAGTGACACCCTACTGATTTTCTATATTAAACTCTACACTCAGATTTTGCAAATGAAAATTCTCAACTGGTATTTGAATGTATATTGAACTCCATTATAGCAATCATTGCAGAACTAACTACATTTCCTTATTATAACCATTAGGTGTCATATCTTGGTAAACAAATTCTATCTAGATAATATATTTTTAAACATCATTCACTAAAATGATGTCCTGAATCGATAGTCTCCCAAGAAAATAATAATCTCGATGAGCTCTAAGCTCAACGTTTATTATCTGTTTCTACTAGTTTAACATCTGGTATGTCTAGCATTGCGAGACACTGAATGTTGATCTGATTTTTAGAATTTTGGTGGCTTTTGAACCTTTGCTTTTATCTGCCGTTGAGTTGGCACAACATTTCAAAACCATTCTGATCGGTCTCACTTAATTAATTTCAGTTCTCGTTTTGTTTAGATTTGTTTAGGTGTCGTTCAGAACATTAATATTATTTGTGAGAAATAAGTAATAAAAAAAAATAGATCCAGTTTTAACAACTGGTCAGATTTGAAAATTATAAAAAATAAATTGTAAGTTTCAACATTTAATCCATCAGTTTAAAAATGCATTTCGTTTGCATCGTTTGAAAATAGTCGTCGCAATTTTAAAACATCATGAGTGTGTTTCGACAATTTCTAGGAAATGAAGATACGTGCGTGCGTGTGTACGTTTTGTGCATTTATGTTTCTATCATTGAATATGTTGTGTGTGCGTGTGTGTGTGTGTAACGTCAACGCGATATATGCGCGTGTGCGAACATTACGCAACCCGACATCGAATTTGTCACATTTCATGGGTTGGCAAGATTGTCTGGACACTGCTCGCCGACTAGAAATAGCTCGTGTACGTTTCAAAAATAACGCGACGCGTCCCTCAGTTCCGAATATTCACAAAAACATGTTTTATGGATGGCATGCAAGTCCAACGGCATGATTCATGCGGATATTTTCATCTTGACAGATCAATTCACTGATATTTATGAGACGAATCTATTTATACTAAGTATGGACAAGATGCACGATAACGATATTTAAAATAATAAAACAATTAAAGGTATACCTCTTTGGTATTTCGGTCTTTAATATGTTTATAACTTGAATTGTAAAAAAATAAAAAAAATCTTATTGTGAAAATTACAACAGATTTCTCTTTACAATCAACGTACGTTCTATTCCAATGTGTGTGAAATATATATATATATTTAAACAATAATTTGTTGCCATAAAAACTGAGTATAAATGTTTAATGGAGCTAAATCGAATGTAAAAGAGTACAAAAGTAGATTGTATTGAAGTTAATTATACGACTCGAAAAATATGTACACTCTATCACTTCTATTTCCTTGTATTTGACTTCTTCCTGATCCGTTTTCATTCTAATTTCCGCGTCTAATGTATGAAAGCTTGTACGAAGCAGCATTTGATACGTCTTAATTTTTTAATTTGATAAAAACGTTTTTAACAATATGCTCATTATTAAAGTAACGTTTTTAAAGGCGGGATAAGTGATAGGATGAGATTATATACTGGATGCGTTTCAGTCTCTAATTTTTATTGTTGGTTCTTCTTGTTCATGCGGGTGTTTGTACATAGTCAGAAATGAAAACAGGATCTTAATTTCAGTACTTTCATCCTGTACTTTTATTATTTCTATAAATGATAATTGTTTAGAAACTTTCTCTTATATAATTTGAAGTTTACAGTAGAACGTCTGATAATTTATGCAACATTTTTTTTAAAAAAAAGAACAGTGAATTGTCTTTTAAATCGTTATTAGTTTAGCACAGATTTTGTATTTTTATCATTACAAATTACTAAACTTTTTGTCTCCACGTGTGGCTGTAAATCAATTTTTTGATTAAACATTATAATTCGAGTATAATAAAAAGTTATGACGAGAAAAAAATTCATTTGTCACAATACCAGAAGTGTATTGAAAGAATGTGTATCACTCTCGATAAATAATTTCGATTGTTATAGCAATGAATTCGTTTAATCGAATGGCTCGTTTATCACGAATAAAATTAATCAGAAAAATTAAACTAAATCAAATCACTTTCACCTAACAGCCTGAACCTTATACTTGAGGTTTTTGAAATTCCACTATTAAAATTATTTGATATGCAACAACCATTTGATAGCTTGTCGCTCTATGGATGATGGTATTGCCATCAAAATACGCGTTAGCGACAATAAAAAACAATCAATAATAATGTTTGTGGGGTAAAAAAAATTATTTTTATGAAAGTGAAAAGAATGTAGTTAAAAATACACAAATTATGAAGTCTTATCAAATACGCAGATAAATAGTATTTATATATTTTTAAAAAGAAGGTTAAAGATAACATTATATTATAGATATATATATATACGTTGTATGTGAGTGTGTTGTATGTGAGTTATTCATTTCATTGGATTAAATAGCTGAAATATACAAAAATTGAAGTTAATTTAATTTATTATAAATGTGTTTCAATTACAAGTGACAATTTTTTATATAAATGTTAGATAACGTGTATTAGAGTTTATGACCTCGTTGTCGATTATAATTACATATATATATATATATATATATATATATATATATATATATATGTTTGTTTTAAATTAAATAATCCACTTGAAAATGATAAAACTGTGTTAGTAAATCAAACCTTATCACTTAATTATAGAGTTTATTAATAATTATAAATTATCATACATTAGAAGATGTGTAAGAGAACGTTTATAATATCAATGTATATATAATTTCAATGTTTAAATTATATACTAACTAACGTACACTTATGAAAAACATTTATTTGGAACAATGTGTAATTAATGAAACACAAGCTTGTATCGTTTTTCACTAAATTTAACACATAGCTTTTGAAACAGTTCCTTATTTAATCAAGATCCATTGAATAATTACATATACTTTTTGGAAATACGAATGTGTTTTTTATACAAAAAAAAAATAAAATGTAACATACATTTTTCCGCGCTGCAAATATAAACACGAATATCCAAATAGAATGACATCAGTCATAGTCGTGTACGTTTAGGTCAATTTTTCCCGTAGATTTCTTTTTTTTTGCGAAACGGAAACTAAACAACAACCGTACGTTGACATTTTGGCTTGACGTTCAAGCTTAATGTTTTGTCTATAAATATACGGTTATTTATAATGGACAGAACGAGGAATGTCTGCAGACTAAGGCCTGACATTTAGTTGATAGAAAATGTGATTTTTGGCGTTCGTTGAACATCTTGCGTCTTTATGGAGGTCTTTACTTTAAATAAACGCATACTTGACCATGTTTTATGTTACGTATGAAAAGAGAGCGTTCACAAGAATGCGACATAATTGTCTGCTAGTGTGTGTGTGTGTGTGTGTGTGCGTGCAATATATATATATATATATATATATATATATATATATATATATATATATATATATATATATTTGTATATTTGTTTAATTATGACTATTTTTATCTCCATATGATTTAATTACTGTTTTGATAGATACAAACAAATAGATTTCAACATGTAATTGCTGAAATGTTAAACATATTCAAATTCTTTTCATTTCGGACCCCTTTTTACCTTGTTTAAAATAAAGGATCTTTTCACATAAAAAAATATATATTACTTTCATGCAGTTTACGCACTTTTTCTAAAACATAAACCTTCTCTTATCGTTGGTGCACAAAGATTCCTTGTATTTAATTATTGTTTTCTGTTTCAATGTTTCAATCAAAAATTTCAAGATATATATATATATATATATATATATATATATATATATATATTTGTATATACAGTAATAAATTTAGATCCAACTTAACATATTTTCGTAGAAATGAGTACCACGAAAAGTATACGTTCATGTAAATATGCACTTAAATGTGCAAATATATTCATTGGATTAACCTATACTCGAAGTTAAATAAATTACCAGACCGTTTCAGTGTTAAAACATAAATAAAAAAATAAATGAGTGTAAGCTGATAAAGGTCATGGTTGCTAACAATGGTTATTATGAAGGGACAGAAACATAAAACATTAATTCAAAAAACTTTTTAGTTATGCAAATGAATACACGATACAGCGAATCAAGGTTTATGATATAAATTTTTGTTGTGATATAAGAAATAACTATACTGTATGTTGTTTGCATTCAATTATTAACACGTTTTAAATGTTTCAGTCATTGGACACATTTAACAAGTAATTTAATGAAATGATTGTTGGAGTTTGATATATATATATATATATATATTACTTTTTTTCATTTTTTTTACATTAATTTTTAATCACATGTGTATATAAGTATATCTGTTTATATATGTGTGTATATGTATGTGTGTGTGTGTAATATTGTTATTTAAACAAATCATCTATATCTAAACAGTACATAATGAAGAAAATTAATCAATATTTTGAAGACTTTTTTTAGAAATTAATTTACTATATATTATAACTACTTTATTCATTATTAAAATAAATTGAGTAATGTATTAAAGATTCACCTATCGTTGATAAAAAATAATAATGTAAATTTTATCAAAATAAGTATGAATCCAAAGGGGCTTTACGCATACAGTTTTACCTACGAGCTTAGTTAGATTATTTTCAAGTTTTTGATTAAGTCTGTATGTGTAAACGAAATAAATTGTAAGGATAACATGCATATAAGATACGAAGGATAAAAACATACGAAGACTTGTTATGCACTTAAGCGTGTTTGCGAAATTCACTTTTCTAAGATAAACGTCTAAGATAAGTCTTGCATATGGCTAAATCTGTACGTTCTTGTACTCGGTGAAGATTGTACATATAAAAGTCGCTTTTTAGTTCAAGTCGCATTTCAATTGTACATCTTCAATCTTATTCTACTTCTAGATCAAGAGTCAGTTCACAAATTTAAACAGATTTTTTAATCAAAAATGTGCAATAATTGATTATTGAACACTGTTACTGCGTGCAGTTTTTTTTATGAAATTTAATGGAAATACTTTCTAGTGCCGTATTCCTCTGCAAAACTCTTTGCATTAGTTGGTTAGCGTAGACGCTGATCATAGTAAATACAATATGTATGTATTTTTTTAAATTTAATTTATTTAGAATACTGACAGGATCGACACTAATTAAGCAGCTGCGTCAATCGTTTTTTCAATGAAAATTGACATAAATTATAAACTTGGGTTTTGAATTCATGTCGGGCTGAGTATAACACATCAATACGTTATCTACTCAATTACAATTCGACATGTCGACACACATACATGCATACAACTGTTTTGCTATGAATATGGTACTTCAGATCCATAAAAAAATTGATAAAAGTACTTTTTTGTGATCGAACCGAAGTTACATTGATCTTTGTGATATGTTCGACAGTTTGTGTTGCTCCATCTGTTTATTACACATTACGAATATATTCGTCATATAAAATTTCAGATTTGTGTATATTATGGGGCATGTTTAAGTATTATGAAGGCCATTGTGTTACGGAAGTACTGACAGACAGACAAACAGCCATGAACTATGTGTGCACACACACATTCGTACGTGTGTGTGTGTGTGAAACGCGTGAAACGAGTCTCGGCGATATCTATTTCAAGCATGGTGGCGATATCGTGCGCACGTACACGCAATGCCCACTCCATAAATGTCACCGTCTTTCTGCACAGCAGTATGCGAAGATCATTTAACTCACGAGACAGTCCAAAGCACAGTGCGTGACGTTCGTCGCGACAATTGAAACAATGGTCGTGAATTAAATATGTTCGCTTTGTTTATTCATATATTCTTCAGTTATACGAAATAACGTGGTGTTTAATGCACGGACGTTTTCGGTCTATACCCGATGACCTTCTGGCCGATGTATATGCCGTTCAGTTCTGTGTTCCGTTCGACATGTAAAAATTAATCTGTTAATCACTTGTCCTGTATTTTTACCCTTTGGACTTATTGTTCCGTCCCGCAGATATAAACAATGAACATTGATATACAAATTGTGTCTCTCAGATGTCAACATGTTTGTTATTTTACACGGAATATTAAGGATGGTTCGGTCCATCCCGGCTGAAATCTGCGAGACCGATTGAAACATCATACACACGTTATCAATCTAAACGAAACATTTTCCAGACTAAAAATAAAATTAACTCAATTCGGCACGCCTTTACTCCTAACACGACCGAACACGTAATTGTGTTTGTCCCACGACACATTTAAAAAAAAATAAACTTGTGTTTGATAGAATTACTAGTTTGATTTGTTTTAATTGCATTTTATTATTTACATTGGCTATCCTTTAAAAACACATACAAATTGAGATAACATGTAGCATTTTCGTCAAAGAATCTCTTATTTCGATTGACCCATCATTATTGTAACAGCATGTATATATATATATATATATATATATATATATACATAAAAGAGTTTCGACTTAAAGTATAGAAAAAATCTAAATACACAGATTTTTGTGCCTTAATCTTTGGAGGATGATGGCATCTTCATGAAATGTCTGTAAGAAGAAGTCAGAAGTTTTCAATAATCATTTATCGAATATTTTTAAATGTGTAATTGCATATCTTTATACCAGAAATCCATTGATGATCTATTTTGATAGTTTTCATCTTTTGGATAGTGTATAACATTTAAATAAATATATATATATATATATATATATATATATATATATATATATATACACAAACATATGTTTAATATAAGTTCATGTATTTCGTAACGAAAAGCAGTCCCAAAAATAGAATACGTCATGTTAGAAAAACGTTGATAAATAAATTACATTCATTAAGATTAGTAATTTCAAGCGTTTCTTATTTTAAATATAAATGTATCGGCGATAATAAGCTCTTGGGAAATACAAAACATGATACTGCGTGAACGACTCGCAATTCAGTGTTGAAATCTGTTAGAAAACGTTTAAATAAAATATTTTTAAATGTAATGCCGCACAGTTGTGGTAAATAATTGTACTTCATATATATATTTTATTATTTTTATGTTTTTAATAACATGTGACATTTGCTACTTCTTGCAGTAATTGCAACAAGAACATTTATCAACATGATTGTCAATAAGTTAATGTATGTATATATATATATATATATATATATAAATAATTGATATCTTTTATCACAAATATAATTGCCATTCAGTAGTTAATTGAATAAATTAAAGTGTTATAATCAATGCTTCAAAATACATTTGATAAATTAGTTTATAAACTGATTCATATGACGAATATATGGCCATTAATAAATACAATTATTAAATAATTTCTTCTAAAACGGTACCGTTTCCACGTGTAGCAATTCTTTGTATAAAATCAGTTTTCTTTTTAATCAAAATAACTAGAGGTCGATGGAATTATTCCATCTGATTACTGAGTTTATTCGATTTTCATGTCATATTCAACAATGCTATTTTTTGTACGTTTTAGTAGTAATACTAAAGGTCATCTGGGTTGACTGAAAAGTACCTGTTACATAAAAAGTATCAAGAAGTAGATTTTTTCCCATTTTTTTGCAATATATTTCTTGAAACAAGGCAACACAATGTTCCAGAAGAAATGGTTGTGATCAACAAATAAGTGAACTACTTAACTAGAACTACTAATTATTTAAACTTATTTACTTTATTAATGAAATGCTTTATATATATATATATATGGATTTAGATTAAGGTGAGAATTAGATGGATAAATAAAAAATACCTATAAAAAAATAATGATATGTAGTTTGACAGTTCTGAATTTTTTCTCTATCGTTCGTTGTTAATTTGGCAATGAAACAAATATGAAATATATTTGAGTTATGAACAGTATGCTGACACTTTGAATGAGAGCTTTGAAACATAATAACAGTTAAAGTAAAACAAATATTTATTTGATATTGTTCCACTGCCAATTAGATGATTTATAATTGAAGATATGGAAAGGTCTAACGATACACTTCCAAATGACTATAATGAATGAATAAAATTCTTTTCATCCGTAAAATATGTAAATAAATAAACCCCTTGACATATTCAACTTCATGCTGTTATTTTTTACACGACAAATGTGTTTTTCGTTTATGCGTCTGTGAAACTATAAGTGAGATCTTTTTTTAGTTGGATTTCTTGTAAATCTGCACGTGTATAAATTTGGATATTAACTTGTAACAAGTCATTTTCTTTAAATATTGTTGTCATGTTGTGATTAAAAGATACAATGGAAAACATTAAAATTAAAAGACATATTTATCTGTTGAAGGAAGGATAATTTTAGGAACATCGATAATTTTGTAAGTAAGTAACTGACTGCTTTATGACTTTAAATTGAAGACACTCTTTAATTTCAAAAACGTTTTCGAAACATATATTAAAATTCAGTTATAGCGAACTACCAATTTTCATCAACTGTTATAATTAAAAACATTTCTCAGTTTTAGAACCAAGTTTTATATACAGAACAGAATTATTTATTGGCGAATATTTCATTCATATTAGAATAAAAAAAAAACATAATTTTATAGCGCAGTCGAAGGGAAGATTTCATATGGCATACATATGTTGATTCGTATTAATGTTGAAACTGTTTATGTATGGATACACATGTATATATGCATCTATTCACTGATTAATATATGAAGGTCAATTTTATTCGGACTTTGTCTCATTTTATTAAGAATGTTGCATCTCTGCATACGAAGAATTATTGATGCTAAGATTGCGAAATTGTTAACGATTAAAAATGTATGCACACATATATGCATTAATGCATATATTCGTATATATTTACCTATGTATATATATGTATATATAAAAATAATTAAATAAAATTATAGATAATTTTCCCAAGTTCTTTTACGAGTTGTGATACGTGCATGTCATCTTTTTTTTAAAAAAAGTATCGACTTTTGTTATGAAATCATTTAGTGTAGATCACGACAAGATTACAAAATAACAGAAATAAAAAAGTTATTTCTGTTTGAAATAAATTATCCGTTAGGGTATACCAGATTTGTAGAGATGTTAACAACACTGTTGGCACGTTAACTCTGCATACTTTTAAAGAAATCTCCGAACAGAATTATGACAATAAATATATCATTGAAACTTAAATGTGCGAAATTTATAATTAGATAATATACATTTTAGGCAATAATCGATTATTGTACACTTGAGTCATAAAAAAAACATATAATTGTGAAGGCAACGAATTCATTTATGAAAGTGAATTTACCCATGGTAGTAAAACTGTAATCTGATTCTTTCAGTTATTCAATTTGGAAACTTCGTAGAAGAACTTGTCATAAAAGAATTGTTTTTTTCCTAGAGATATTCTTTAGGAATTAAGACCCATTAAGAAAAATTCGATAATTCGAACTTTCTATGCCAATTAATATTTATTTTTGTATATAAAAACATTTCAGAATTTAATTTGTCACACACATGTAGATTGATTATGAATAGAATTTCTTTAACTTTTTTATACTTATTTATTATTTACTTTTTGTTATATATATATATATATATATATATATATATATATATATATATATATGTATGTATGTATATATAAGTATAATTAAATGTGTTTTATGAACTACGCGTGTGACAACACATACCACAGACCAGAGTCGAAACGAAGTACGCGGTCTATATCGTGCGAGGAGACTAATAAAAAAGCTTATTGTGTCGGAAGTATAAAAAATGTGTAAGACACGCAGACTGATTACTGTGCGTGAACAGATGTCATCTGAAACTGCGCGTGTGTCCTCCGTTACGATATTAAGAATATAAAGATATTTAGTGGCAACGTCCGCCTCTATAATCAGTGAGGCGTCGTCGTTTTATACGTCACAATCGCAATGCAGGCCGTCATGTTGACGCTTAGAAAATTGGCACTGCTTTTCAGTGTAATAATCATTTTTGTTTGTTCAAAATAACAAAATGATACGACCACACATTTTTTGTATTTTCTTTGTAAATGCTTTGCAGCAATTGCTGTTACAATTAAAATAAATGTGTTTTTTTTATTTTTTTTTTATTAATTTAAAGCTTAAAATCAGTTGTAACTCTGTGGCCGATTTCACTTTCACAGGTGAAATCCTTCTTCACTTTATAAACTATGATGAAGTTTTCTGATCAAAAATGTTCAGTAAATGATCATTGCAACTGCACATGTCGATGGAAAATTCGATGAATACAATTAATTTTTCCCAATCATTACAAAAAATCGTAAGAAAAGTTTACATAATTTTTTTTCTGTTCATAGGTCATACAGTTAAAAATTTTGAAATAACTGTCATTTTTTAGAAATTTTTTTGCTATTATATTCAACTATATTGTAATTCTTTGTACAGTATAGAGAGACAGAATAATCTCATAAATTTTCATCAATTTCTTATATGATATCTGGATTTCTTTGTTCAGTTTATTAATGCCCTTCCTCAGAAATGATCACATTTTTAGTTTATAATTTTACCAGAAGTTTTTCCTCATTTATTACATACACACAAATATATATACATATATATATATATATATATATATATATATATATATATATATATATGTATATGTAAATAAATTATGGGATTACTCGTGATTTTTTGAAGGCATAATTCATTTTTATTAGCTACATACTGACAATAGTTGACAGGAAATCATGATTTTATTTTAAGACTTTGAACATCTTACACATGGTTAATCGTAGATAATCTTGCAAGTTTTTTCATTTAAAACGTTGCATCAAATTCTAAGTATATTTGCAACTTTCCTCTAGTTGGGAATGATTTGGAAATCAACAAGTATAGTTTTGATTTCATTCTAGTTTGTCATTAGCTACAGTGCGTAGGAAAATGCTTGTATTTGATGCATTTTTTTATGTTAATTACCTCTAAAATATCTTTAGTATCTGGTCTATTTAGATAAAATAATATATTGTTGAATATTTTTCGGTTACTAGCAATGTAATTAATTAAAATAATAATTATACATTTTCTTGATATATTTTTTATAATTTTAATGGCATTCATTTAGTGTGTATGTTTGTGTATATATATATATCTTCATTTAAAAATACCACCACCAATCTAGACACAACACATTACGATCTGTCGTTCGGACACTTGAAAGCAAACAAAAATCGAGAATGCTTGTATAAAATTAATTTTGTAACCAAACGTCACTTAAGTGTCTATATTTACATTAAGTCTGATTTACACGAGGTTAAACAGAGTTAATAGACACGTGTAACTTTGATTATATGCAAAACTGTAAAGGCGTGTTTACACACGAGTATAAAAATGGGTCAAGGACACCGTTACGGTTACGTAACAGTTTTTAATACGTTTTTTTTAATGTCAAAGTTTTATATGAGAATAGTGTATTTTGATGCTGATAGTCAAGCGGTGACGACAATGATATGTTATTGATATTGTGAAATATTTTTATCTTGTCTTAAACCGGGAAGTGGTACAATTTGTCTGTGTGTTTATAAATAGAAAGAGGTGTTCGATGCACATGGACGGACGGTATAATGAAGATATGAGGAATGGTGTACAGGATATATCGAATGTTTTTCAAGTAAAGAAATGTTTTCAACTCGATTTGTTTATTCTTATTCTCATATCTTTTATTCATTGTTTTCTTAAGACTTGTTGTATTTAAATCGCTTTTCAATTATTAAAACTTTAAATCATTTTTGAATTTCAATCAGACACTTGAATTTATCGAGAATTCGAGAGTAATTATCATAAATTTGATCAACTTTTATTGACCAATCAATTGCAATTTATTGGTCGAAACACTCTTTAAGTCAATATTCTAAAGTTACATTAATACAAATGATATGTTATATTTGACAAAAATTAATGATTGATATATCAATGTATATTGTATATAGTAAACTTAATCGTATATATGTTATTTTACTAAAGTTAACCACCACGATATGACTTCGAGATACGTATATGAATTTTTTTTATTTTGATAAACATCCGTTTATCCAAAAATTAAGTTAAATTCGTTTTATGTATTATTATAATGTTCCTTTGTTGTTCCGATACTGATTTCGGATAAGTCCTTTATATTCCTGCATTTTATATAAAGTATTACCATACATTAAACTACTTCTTTTCGAAAGTAAGTTTCGACTTTATATGGCTTTCAGTTCTTTTAATGGATATTAATTTTTCCAAACAATCCTTCCAGCTGTACAATACACGTTGATAAAATTGTAAAATTGTACAACTTATCATCTATTTGTTTTCCAATTCGTTGAATAAGGTTTAAACTAGACATAGAATCATAATAGATTTATATGAAACATGTTTTTAAGCACAGCGTTTTATCATTCTGGACATCAAGACTAAATGCTAGAAATACATTGAATGAAGGCATTGAGATATTCGTCACATAACATTTCTTTAGAAAATACATAGTTATGTTATACCTGTTAAGCTATACGCTTTTAAGCTATCTACAACTATTATATGCATTTTTTTGTTGAATCTAAAAAAGTATTTTAATAAGTGACAAATTATTGGATTCAGAATTATTTTATTATTATCTCATGTTTCTTAATTCCAGCTATTGACGGTAATAAAACTTGTTTTCATTGTTTTTTTTTATTCCACTAACATTTTTTATCCTCAACTGTATGTTTGTATAAAACATTAATCCATATGTATATATATATATATATATATATATATATATATATATATATATATATATATATATATAAGGAAAATATGACGCTTTAAATATTGAATATATGTTATCAAACCACATATTGACCCCACGTTGTCGCATTCTGTTTATCTTCCACTGACGTTTATTATAGTTTCAAAATATAAATGTTTATTTTGCAACCGAACACCTTTATTAAATATTGATTTTTGTACACCGAACGTTTCATTCAAATATATTTATTACAGTGAAGATATTTGTGGTATCTAAATTCTCTGTATGATTAAAGAAACGTGTGTATATCATTTATGTATTATTAATTCAAATAGTCGTTTATCTTTTTCGTGTAATTTGATATTTTAAATCAGAAAAACGAACTGTTTATCTTTTAGATATAAATGTAAATATAGTTTGTGATTTATTTTTTTATTTATAAATATAAGATCACAAACGTGTTGATTTTGTCATGGTGACATTTTCATCTTTTTTTTCGCAGAAAATAAAAGAAATGATTTCATTGCTAAGTTCCTTTTTACAAATGAATTAATAGCCTAAGTTCTAATCACTTTTCGTATTTCCATCGATTAAAACTCATATCAAAATATAAATATCAGTCATACAGTCTTCGGCAATATTGTTACTTAAAATTTATAGAGTATACTTTTAATTAAATATAATAATTTTGTTCGAATTCGATATAAGTGAAATTTTATTTCATATAAAATTTATTTAACTAATGAAAGAGAAGATTGCGTTTGTCTAAAATTCAAAAAGTAATCGAACTTGATTCGTACATTAAATTAATAACTTTAAAATGTGTAGTCCACTTGGAAATTTTTCTTAAAAAGAAATAAAAAATTTGTATTTAAGAAAAATTTAGTAGTAAAAAAATAACAATTCACTATTTAGGTTGATTTCATTTAGAATTGAAACATCTTCGATCCTCTTTAGATTGTACTGTAACCGATCACTGCAGAATCTGAATTAATTCTTCAAAACTTTGATATTTAAATTGTTTTTACTTAAAAGTTTATGGTTTCAAATTAATCATTTTAAAAGCTCCCATAGTGTTTATTTTATGGGGTTTTGAGAAGGCCAAATACGATACACTCGTTTATTATTTTAACTTTATATTTTGAATCTTGACCTTGTCAAATTATATTGAAAGGTTCCTTCACACATAGCTTCGTCTCACTTTCTTTTAGATTACGTTTTAACAAAATAGAATTATCCGTTGCTCCGTCAATATTTTGTAAAATACCCACACCTTCATTTAATGTATACCTACAAATCATTTTACACCTCTTTGTGTTTCAAATCTTCGATTTTCTTGAAAATAATTTACCATAAAAAGTATCAAAAAATACAAACAATTTCATTGGTAAAGGGAACATTTTTGGAACATTTCTTTTTGCACTTAAAAAAATTTAATACAAAAATATGATTTGATACTTATTTTATTTTCGTAAAGTGTTGCAAGTGTCGCAATAAAATATCTTTTAAAAAAATAAAAGTTGTTTATTCGTCAACCAAAAAAAAAATTTCCAATTTTACATCAGATCTTTTTTTAATTCATCGTTAAAAATTCATATTCACATTTTAATTTATACACTTTTAATGAACACAAACAAATCTTATAGCATTTCTGTTATTTTATCTTCTTATAAATGCGATAATATGTAAAAACGAATTTACATTTTTCCAATTATTTTAAACAACGACTGTTTTTTTTTTAATGAAGCATAAAAACTTCTTTTAGACCAAATTATGTCTATACTCCAAAAAATGGATGTAACACAATGGCATTATTGTATAAACTATTTTTTTTTCATTTATAAAGCTTTGATATTTTTTTCCTTGATGCATAGGATGTGGTTTTATTATACCATAAAACTATATTTATTTATTTTTATAAACATGTTACAGTTATATGTTGTAATAGTTTGAACTAAATCGAACTGTGTGTTTTCATTGCATGGACGTCGAAAACAACGTATTATTAATTAATCACTAGATTACATCTTAACCACGTCCGTATGTCGTGGTTACATTAAAATCCTAACCTGACAACTAATTAATGGAAACTAAGTGTATATTTCGAAAAGTACATACAGAACAGATGAATTCTGATAATGGAAATCGAATATAAATCCATCTATTCCCGAAACAACTTATTCTTAAAAAATGTAATAATATATGCACTGACTACTACTATTTGTTTGATTTTTGCATATATTGTATATTAATTGAAATCTTATTATTATTAATCATTTTATTAAAGAATATCAATGTATTATAAACTATTTTTTAGCCATTTGATTATAAACGTTAATAGTAATATAATTTATAAAACGTTAAATTGCATAATTTTAATATTTGTTTTTCTTTATTCCAGGTAAGTTTTTTTTCTGTTCATTCTCATTTCAATGGTTTGGTAAGTCGTTTCATTGTTTATTTTCAATTTGTTTAATTTCTTTAAACCGTTAATACAATTTTATATAAGACAGTGTGTCTTTATTTATTTCTGTAGTGAACGAAATTAAAAGATACAAAATTTTAATTTAAAATAATGTCTGAGGACAACCGTAAAAGCTGTTATGAGAAACAAAAATAATAATTAGAACTAGATTAGTGAAAATGCAATGATTTTTCCGCGCTCTCTTTTAAAAACCTGAATACTGCTATGTTGGCTAACATCAAATTCACTCTATAAATTCTAAACACGATATATGTGGTTCTTCCACGTGCATATCATCAGTTTCAAAAACACAACGGTTTCTTTAATTTCGTTATTAAATGAGAAATAACCTTAATAGAAGAAACAATGTCCAACTTTGACCTTTCATTAAAATATTTCTGTTTTTTAAATGAACTGTTTATAAAAAGATATTAATATTCATTAAAACGATACAATTAACGAGAATTTCTAAAATTAAGGTCAAAGTATGGCTAATTTACAATTACACTAAATTTTCTGTGAAAAAAAATAACACATCAGATTTTTTTCAGACATTTTGATTGTAAAAATTATATTTATAATCATATTAGGTAGTTATTATTTATGAAATCACTGAAAAAGATATGTGTGTTTGTATATATATATATATATATATATATATATATATATATATATATATATATATATATATATATATATATATATACACACATACGTACATGTACACACACATTTATATTTAAAGACTCGCTTTAGAGGATGTGCTATGCGTGGAGGCGGACAAATATATAAGTGGATTAGTCTGGTGTAAGAGTTGACCAAGTTTTTTTAAGTCATATCTATACTAAATGAATATTTTTAACTTTATTTTCCGTTCTTTTTTTTAGAATCCGCGCCAGTACTTCCTAACATGTTTTCGAACACTATCCCTATAAAAATTACTATTTGTAACTCCCATCCTCTCTCAATAGAGACCACATATACTATTATAGCACTCAAGTTATAATCTTTCTAATGGCAAGTAAGTTCTTTGTATTACATGAGTGTTTGCATTTTATACAAAATGTAAACTTGACAAACATAACGAACTATTATTCACACCTAAACCTCTCACTCGCATTAATCTTTGGCACAGATATTTTTACATCTATCGTAAAAATTGAATGAAAATGCTCAGTAATTGATCATTTTCTACCGTTACTTAAGCACATCCATCATCGTTGAGTGCTATGGTGCGTAAGTTTTTCTGTACATCAGTGCTAGAAGAATCAATATCAATATTCCAATGCCTATAAGCACAATCAATAATTGTCAATAATCGTCTATTAAACATTTTAGTCAGATTTTTGTTGTGGTTTATAAAGTGAAAAAAAAAATAATAATAAATGTTCCAAAATAAATTAGTACAATAATTTAGATATTAATTATAAATAAAATGTCTGCTGAAGTGCATATTTCTTCCATCGCGTTATAAATGTCCATTTGCATGTTTCAGAGGAAAAAAACGATAAAATAAATGTTAATTTTGATTATTTGGTTTGTTTTTTTGATTATTCAACTTGTCATCAACTTATCATAATCTTTTGTCGTAATAGTGGCATTCATTATAAACATGTTCAGCACACGTAACGCACTAATAACTTTGGCGCATTTACCGTGTATTAACTGCAGAAATTGCTGTCACTTAGTCGTACGATATTATTAAAAAAAATCATATACTTATACACAGAAGGTATCCGTTGTAATTTACGAGCGACGCATGTCTGCAGCGTCGGTGGATTCAACGCTGTCACAAGTGCCCACGGCCGGTGTTGAACCTGTGCCAACGGGGTGACAGATAAACACTTGGGTCTGTTGAATAACTAATGGTATCACATGTGCGCAATATATTTATAGAGTGGAATCGGATCGACTCAACTGACACAACGCACTCGCATTATGGCACTCGTCAGTGACGGTCTTATTAATGCCAATTCCAACGTCGTGGTGTCTTAATGACTCAGTACGTATTACAGAACGAAAACGGGGTTAATATTGGTTAGTGAAATAGTTTTCGGATCGAAACTATCGGAAGCACTCGACAGAACTATATATGTTGTGGAACCTATGTAAATATCATCACCTGTTGCCACAAAAAGGTTCAAGTTATATGGATTAGATTTAAATTGTTAAAAAAAAAAAATACTGTATAAAAGAGAATAATAGTTTAGAGGTTAATCAAAACACATGTTTTATTTATTTTGAAAATAAATATAATATTTATATAAGCAGAGTGCTTCAAGTATTTTTATGTTGTATAAAAAACATATCAATATTAGTACTAATTTATACATATAAGGTAAAAGACGTCAATGAAAGAATGAGTCTTCTGTCCTTACTGACCTTAAAAAATTATTAGAATGTAAATGTAGTCATCGATAGTGCAGTTAAATGGGAAATAATCTGTAATACATGACTTGTCGTTTTTCACTGTATTTTACCGAGCATTTAAACCGAATTGTTCTTGAGCATCCTTGTCTCTTCCCCGTATTGCAAATTTCGAACACCGAATCTCACAATTAGCGTCGCTGAACCATTCTAGTCATGTTTCCGATCTGGGATTTATACTAAGTACTAGGACATATTTTTGTGTACAGAGATGGATGGAAGTCCACATAATAAAAAAGATATCTTCTCTGCTAACTACTCCGTCCATTTCTGTAAAAATATTCTGTTAACGTTCTGAATCTAAGCGCTAGTCTAAACCAGCTTCGCTATTTTCTTTCCTTAGTAATATTCCAGTTTACCTCTGTATACTCTCAATCAATTCCCCTCTTGTTTTATGCATTAGAAAAACCGATATATAAACAATTTATGCATTTCGCCAAGACCATCTATAAAAAAATGTTCATACTTCAGATTTTTATACATTTTTTATAGCAGGAATTATATACACTGTTGACGACTGATTTTTTAATATTAACTTACCTTATACGTTTTTGATATTTACTTTTTTGAGTTTTAATCTGTATATTAATATTTAACCATAATGTCGTTATTATTTGAAATTATAAAGTCATGTCCTCATAATAAATAATTGCTTTACCTTCAATTTATTTTTAAATAATTCATCATTTAATCGTTTGCACATTTTAGATAGTTTTATTTTTTTTAAATAGATGAATGAATTTTAATTCAAAAATGAAATTTCAGAAACTATTAATATGCATGATTCGAAAATATATAAGAACTATTTATTTATCATTCTTTTTATAAAGTATTGTTTCTCCAGATAGTTTTATTCAATATTTTCGTTCGTGTAATTTCGTGTTTTTAATCATTTTTCTTTCAATGTACTATCAACAATGTATATGGATACACGCAATAATAAAAAACACGCAAACTACTCAAGAACCCATAAAAAGCACGCATTTTTGTATTAAGTTACAATTGCATTGTGAATATCAATAATAGTCAGAATATAGATCTGGAACTGTGGCTATACCCACTTTCAGAAGTGAATTTTTCAATCGTCCCACGTTTTATGTATCATGGCTCTTTGAAGATAACGAAAGCTCCATAGAAAAGCGCATAGGCAACAATTTAAAAATTATCAATAATCGATTAGTAAATATTTTTAAACAAAATTTTTTTGTGGTTTTTGGGGCGAGGAGAAAATTCATTTGTGAAAATTTTGTCCTTCGATGTTTATTCTATTATATCTTATTTTATTTTTAATTTTTACATTCTTACTTGAACTTAGTTTAGATTATAAAAATATGATATTTTCAAATATTTCTTTTATGTTTTCTTTAAAAAATCGTCTTGTTTACATAATGTCATCATTCATTATTACTCAGTTGTATAGAACTGCCCAGTTCCTAACAAAAAAAAAAACATAATTACAGCCTCAAATATTGGTTTAACGACGCCGTCCAACACTCACGTGTCGTTTTCATCATCATTTACAAACGCTGGACAAGCGGCTTGTTACAACACAAAATCAGTTAGTCGACAATCGACCTTTGAAACAAAACAATTGTGGTTGTGTGCTAACTATGTCGACTGTGCGTCCATACAGAGCTGGAGACGGAAATAGCGATGCACCGCGACGTGCCTCGGCGCCAATTTAACAGCCGGCGCTGCGACGATGGCCTACTCGGCCAACACTCACACTCAGTCTATAATTTTATGCACCTTACCTACAGTCACTACTGATTAACATAATTGATTATACATGCCTTTTTACATATTTCACAAGATTTCATTTAAGATTGTATTGTGAACTTTTAGTATTAGTTTGCATAATGAATGAAAATTAAAAGTTTTTTTTTTGTGTATAAATGGAAACAATTACGTTTTTTTTTTCATAGTGCAAGCTCACTTGTTCTTTAAAGAAATTTATTATATGTTCTTTTGTAATCATTATAATATTGCTTTTTGGTCGCAAAAGATATAAAAAATCCGTAAATAACATTCTTTACGAAAAAATAAGACATACAGGAAAATCACTAATATAAAAACTGAACATAATTTTAGCACTTTAGCTAAATTCACTTTCACTCTTCGTTTTTACCTCACAAATCACAACAAAAATCCTAATTAGAATTATTGACCATTTTTGACTGCTGCTTTTTCACATTTCCATAGCGATGCCATCATTAACAGAGCGTCAAGGTATAGAAAAATCTGTGAAAAATATCTGATGTTTCTGTAACTCGGCGCTTTTAGGATGACGACATCGAAATGCACATACTCACAATTACAAATAACATTCTAATCTCTCTTTCTCTCTCTCTCTCTTAATGTATTATTTTATTAAATACATTGTGAAATTCAAGCACCAGACTCTCTTTAAAAAAATGTTCACTTCTGTACACAAATTTATGAAAATTTAATATACTTTTATAACATTCCGTATCTATATATATATATATATATATATATATATATATATATATATATATATATAAATATATATATATATATATGCATATGTAAGAAATATATAAAAATTAGAGTGTAAAAAAGTAAAATACTTTACTTAATTTATCGTTTATATGGCTCAACGTTATTTTTGTTTCTTGCTAAAAACATTATTTACTGAAGACAAACAAGATAAAATATAAACATTGCTAGTATGATAATGTACAAATATTTTATAACTTGATATTACATTATAATCGTGAAAGATACGGAAAATATAATTATATTAATATAGGTTGAACGTATATCAACATACATACATACATACATATATATATATAAATTGTGTATTAGTATGTGTCTTAATATATGTACGTACGTGACCGACGTTTAATAATTGTCATATGCGTGCTAACCTCTGTTTATGTACTTGCACGCATATTGACAAATCATGTATAAAATAAATGGTTACTCAAGTGCTATAACCCGATATAATGAAGATATGTTCAGTTATATATATATATATATATATATATATATATATATATATATATATATATATATATATATACACATTTATATACATACATAGGTAATCCTCGTTTAGCACTCAAGATGCATTCCTAAAATGCTCTAGCTTTAAAAGAGATCTCCCATAATACACTATCTACTATATATCGTACGTACAAAGAATTTTCGATATATATATATATATATATTTGTAATATGTTTATGCGTAGAGATAATCAATGACGAAATCAAAGAACTAGAATTTTCTATAAGACGAATCTTCCTTTTTGACACACGGTTTATTTACAGAAACTTTTAGCATGTTTCAAAGTATGTCCGTGAGTGTGGCAAAACAAATACATATAAAAAAGCATGTAAAGTTTTTTATCCATACACACATTCTTGTTCATCCGAACGATATTTCCGAATTTGAAGAGAGACCAGACTACGCTAATCAATATGTACTTATTTGTAACAGTCCTCAAGTGATTGTATTGAATGTGTTGTCTGGTTGCCATAGACGAAATAATTAAATGAAATTATATAATGACCTCCGTCGCACGTGTACCTTAGTTATATTGACACACGCGTTCCGATATTACGTTTCATTGTAGCTCTTATTAATTTCATTGTTCCTTAATTGAGATTCAGACACAATAGATGAGTTCATATTAAGTGGATTTTTTTGCATACGGTTATTTATATTTATTTACCTTCTTAACGTAACTAATTAGTTCTTCAGTAAATCAGTTTCGAAGAACATGCCGTTGAAAATAATTTGTAGTCTTGTATCGGACGAATTTAAAATGTTATTTGTTTGAAATTGGCAAGAATTTATTTCAAATGAGATTCAAGAGTAACCGTAATAGCAGACTTAATAATAAACTATCTTGTTATTTATTTTTAATTGAAATTTTGTTATGCAAACGATTTTAATTGGCGTATACAAATTATATTTAAAAAATTACAAACTATATATTAAATTCATAGAGTTTTCAGGCTACAACCAGTAGTGAAAGTTAAATATATATATATATATATATATATATATATATATATATACCCCTAAAGGAGTATAGATGTTTACTGTATTGAACTTACTGACATCCACCAAATTAGTATTGACAGATGAACACACTTTATGTCAGGCTTGTGACTCTCCTCTATATTCTTAGTTCTTTGACCAAACAGCACAGCAACTCTATCAGTGCCAATAAAAGCAATGATTATCAACTTTTACGCACATAATTTTACGCTCAAACTTTGTACGGTTAAGCCTTAATATAGTTTTTGGAACTGTAGACGTATTCACTTTCTCAAATCAATAAGAATGTATAATTTCTGCCCTCCAAAACCCATAAACCATCTTCACGATCAAATATGTTGAATAATTATCAGTCTTATGTTTGTTGCTTATGCGTATTTCAATGATAATTAGCATCATACTCAACGCTATGGTAAAGAAAAATATCATTTCAGATTGATATATATATATATATATATATACACACATAAATAAATAATATTGATAAATATACTGTAAATCAAATAAATACTTTAAATTATTAATATTTAAGCAAATTTGTTATTGTGAATTATAGCAATTAAAATAATATCAAACTATAATTATATTTGATTGAATGAAATGATATAATTTAATATTAAGTTATCCTCTAACGGTTTATGCAAACAAGTTATTAATTTAGCTTAAACTAATTGTGATATTTAATATCATCTAAACACGCACACGTAAATCAATGGTAAATTATATATATATATATATATATATATATATATATATATATATATATATATATTTATGTGCTCACACACAGATTAATCTAGTATCAGTTTTCTCTTCCATTACCTATATCAAATACGTTTCTGAAATGCAAACCAAATTTTTCATTTTTAAATTCGAAGAGGTATTTTGAGACATTCATTCGATAGTTCTTGATGAATTAAACAACTTTGTGTATCGGGTTACTTTCCAGAATATCAAATCATTTTTTAGATATCATTTAAAACCACATCCATAAATGCAATGATTATTTGTCATGAGTTATAGATTTTGCAAGAATAAAAATCAATTGGTTTGATGTGACAATTTTCCTTTTTTAAAATGAAATTTGGTTGTTTTTTTATAATTTAACTTATGCTATTTTTATATCTTTAGGTCAGCTCAATTCATCTTGTAAGTTAAACTTTATCCTTTACCAATTTATATATATATATATATATATAAATATATATATATATATATATATATATATATATATATATATAGATGTAAATATAGTAGAATATGTTGAAACTGCAAACTACATAAACAGTACATGTGAACGTCCTCGATAGAAAATGTAAAACAAGCGCGAAGTGATTCTATTTATAGAATAATTATCTGTTAAATCGTATAGCATGTAAACATTGGTGCATTATGAATGCAATTCACAAGGAATGTATTTATATCAATGATGTGTATCATACTATGACCTGCGATAACTTTCTCGACAACAATGTTCCAATAGAATACATAAAAAACAGATGATCATCATTGAGTTCAAAATAATTATGCAAAAATATATAGATTCACACGCAACCATATGTATGTTGTGTACATGTATATACATATACATATATATATATATATATATATATATATATATATATATATATATATATATATATATATATATATATCTGGTGTTATAGATAGGAAGAATAATAATTTCTTAACACGAAACCATTGTTAAGAATCACTTTCTAATGACAAAATCCACTAATAGTAAGATTTTATTGATTATCATCATTATTAAATAACTGATAACTGCCCGATTCGAAAAGCACTCAAGGAAAACAACCATCACCTCATGCCTCTACTATAAATACTAAGTCAAAATCAGGAGTTGTGTGTGCACTTTCTTGCTGATGGTATTTATTTAGAAGTTTGCAATTTCTTTGATTGCTCAATCTAAATATCTACTCTGAAGTATCCCTACTGACATTACTTTTTCATCCAAATTCTTATTTATGTATAATTCAATACACGATAGTGATGTTTAAGTAATTAATTATAGTGAAAAAAGTTTTTTTTTTTACTTATTAACCCATTATATCTTCACCTGACGTTACTATCAATAATACTCTTTTATGTTTGTATCAGTGGTGTAGCCAAGCAGGGTGTTTGGGTATGTACACACCCCCAAATTAAAAGAAAACTTGAAATTACGCAGGAAAAAGAAGAATGTTGATAGGGAGAGATGGTGTCGTAAAAATAGTCAAATCGAGAATGATTGCAGTTTCAGTAGTGTATACATAATAATGTATATGCATTTATAATTTCTGTTGTAAATAAAGAATATTAGACTTTTAAACTTGGTGAAAATAGCACATACCTCTTCAAAAAATTCTGGCTATGCTGCTGGTCTGTATACTACTTTATAATATTTTTTTTGGAACGTTCAGTAATGCTGACAGGTGTTAAAAATTGACTTAAATAAAAAACAGATTTATATAAACATCTGTCAAATATTTTCTGTATATTTTTATCCAACATACATAAAAAATAACACATAAAATGTTTCAGTACGCTAGGTACTTTTCATAAGTAGGTGGTTGCCGTAAAATTTCAAACAGTTTATTTTATCAAGGCTTCTGTAGCAATTATCAATGGTGGAGTTGACCTTACCATAATAATTATATTTACCAACCATCGTTGTTTAATGACTTATTGTATAGTTAATCATAAACAATACGAATAACTAATTGAATATACACACATTATTGTGAATTTTATTATGTAAAATTACAAGTCATTGTGAACTAAGCAGGTACATTGGAAAAAATGTAATTAATTATCAACTTTCTTTTTATAATTTACTTCTTTGTGAATAAAATTATATATTGTCTTGTTTATGAAGATAAAATCCTGACCGGTTTTTTATGATTATTATTAAATCATTTCTAATCATTAATTTAATTTTAATTGAAGTTTTTGATTAATTTTTATTATAGTTTATCCTTGTTAATATTCGTCCTTTTGTATCAGTTAAATATCTTTTCTTTGCTGCTAGTTTCAACACGTGTCCCATCTTCTACTATATATATACATATATATATATATATAGAGAGAGAGAGAGAGAGGGAAATTCAGCTATACATTATTTTATGCCTAAACCAAATTAAATTTGTATTACAATTGAATCCCTTTTAACTATACTCTTACCACTCCATTTAATAAGTACAAGATATCACCTTTATCCAAGTTTTGGCATAATTAAAACTTAAGAATGTAAATTTTAATCCTACTTGTAGAAAAATAACGAAAGGCACAGTTTATAGACCTTTACTGTCTACCCATCTTAAATATATTAAATTCGAGAAGTGTATGTTATTTTTAAGATATTTTATGATTTAAAAGAATGTCATCTGGTGTTTTTAATAAAAGAAATATATTCAATATTATTCAAATTAGATGTGATTGTTTTTTTATGATTAATTTTTGTAAATGGTGCATTTATCTATTCATACTAGATATTGATTTTAAAAACAATACTAAATTAAGATTTTTATTTCATTTTGTATCTCACTTGGCGAAAGAGTATTTTTTTCTTCCAAATATTCAAGTAACTACTTTATAAACAGAATGAACGGCATCGTTGAGAGTTGGCGTCCGTATCGTAATCCTACACATGTTAAAATGTTTCTATATTTGATCCTTATTAATCTTAGCTCACTTTAGTGCGCTAGGATATTGGCATCGATATCGAAATACGTTTAAGGAACAATTAGAATTGATCAATAATCATTTATTGTACATTACTATCAGAAAATATTTTGTGTGGAACAAAGAGTTCATTTATAAAACAAATGTAGACATTTTCATGATATGTAACTTATGCCATAGTATCTTCCTATTTATCGAATCAAAATCTTTAGCTAAATCTACAAATCAACAATACATTTTATCTCTTTTTTGTTTCATATTTAACAGATTTAATGTAAGAAACTATAATTTAGTTTAATGTAAGAAACTATAGTTTCTCGTCTTTTAAATTCAAAACATAATTTTTTTACTCGAACTATATATCAATTCATATCCATATTTTAACCAAAAAAAGTCAGTTATTTCATATTAGATAACATATTCGAACGAGAAACAAAGTAATAGAAAAAAAAATTACATTATAAAAAATAATCATTGAGATAAACCACATGTGTAACATAAGTAATTAATGCTTCTGTATATTAATGTAAAATAGAGCAACGTTGTTTTATTAATGATTGAAAATCAAGTAAACGAGCGATAATCGTTTATAGTCGCACAGTAATGTTTTGTTCGTGGCTCTGTCGTAGATAACGTGTAATAAAAACACTATGTTTATAAATACATATATATTTAAACAGATAAATACGAAAAGGAAAAAAAAGTGTATCCAAAAATACAGAAATGTATGTTTTTCGTTGAATGGACGCTCAATTAGACAGCGAGTACTGTTTTTATGATCAGCATGAGTGAAGCCGTATTTATATTATTGCTTTGTCGTGTCATGTAGCAGGAGCGCGGGAATTCACTCATCTGCGACTGTAGCAGCCGCGTGTCATGAATGAAATACTATAATTTCCGGTCACAATGACCATTTCCTCTCAATCATCGGAATTAGGTCTCCTGTACCATTGTGTAACTAAGACGGTATGTCGTGTTTTATTGAACATTTATCGTGCGATTCAACGTTCTGGTTTACAAATTTCGTTGTTATGAAATAGTGACAAATTAGGTATTTTGATTGTTCGTACAAAAAGAAATAGCTTGTAATTAAGTACTACTTAAATTCTTACTTTATATATAGAGAGAGAGGGAGAGAGGAGGAAGGGAGAGGGAGAGGTTTAGGTTTACTGACTCCAAATTTTTATCTCTTAAAAACTTTTTTAACGAATGTTTTTGGAAAAACAAAAACAGATCCGTTTTTACAATCTGAATTTAATATGTCAGATAATCAAAACACAATTTGGGCACTGTGGTTAAATGTATTTTCACAAATGATTTTTTTTTCACGTCGAAAATACAAAAAAAAACAAGTTGGTCAACAATAAATCATTTCAACAATAATATAATTTTTAATTTTAATTTGTGCACATTTCGATGACGATGTCATCTTCAGATCGTCAAGGTACAAAAAAAATCTAGTCCGTCAGAAAAAAGGTTTGGCTAAATAATAGAAAATAAGTCATTAAAGTGTTTTATAAATATTGAATCTTAACATTTAATATTTAATATATATTTTTTTATTATTTTAAATACTATCTTGATTTGTTTTCGAATGTTTTCTACCATTCGGCTAGTATGTGTATTCATTGAATTCCACTTCATTTAGTTTATGTCAGATTGCATTCAGATTTTACTATTTGGAGTTTGGAGTTCATTTTTATCACATTTATCATTTTTAGAAGAATAAAAATATTAATAATTACTAAAACGTACTAAACATTCCACGAACTATTCATCGCTTTTACGTGTATATTACATAGTCTAAGCCTGAAAGCGTCTATTCTATTCACGTTGATGAGCACGCATTTATGTAAAAATCTATCAACCCGTTCATTTGTGACGGCAACTTTTGAGATCTCGTGGACATGTAAATATGAATGCTGTATTCGTACAGTGTGTGCGATTCTTTCGATCGTGGGATTCGCTGATCACAATGTTTCATTCATACAATAACATGACGGACACCGCTTTTCCCTCCAGACCCCGTTTACACTTTAACAACGACAAACATTATCGTAACAATACACGCATACGATTTATGAAAAAAAGCATTATCAATGGTATGCCTCCTCTGTGTATACATAGCAAAAATACGGTTGGGGCGACCGAACACATGATGCAGACTACAGATATCTTTCTATTAACACGGTGTGAACGTGGTTATAGAAATGTTGGAAATGTTATCTCATACGCGGTTTTAGATTATTACATCCGGGTAAATTTATATATATATATATATATATATATATATATATATATATATATATATATAATATTTACAATCCAAAGAATTCACCTAAAAATGAAACAAAATTATTTCAATTGAATTTACTCTTAACGATATCTTAATCACAAATGCATACAAACATATGTGAAAAGTATGCCTGTATGCCAATTGAAAATAAATATGTCGGTCTAAATATAAATTAATAAAAAGCAATACTACCACGAATCTGAACAAGTATGCACAAATAAAGAAACAAAAGCGTCAATACGCATAGTAAGACTAGTCATTTATTAGCATTTCCGGTTGTTGTGATCTCATGAGATTGGTACATTCTGTTACGTTTTTTGGCACCGTTGCTAGATGAAACATCGAATACATTAACTGCATACCAATTATTTACTTTCGTAAAGTCCGAACGACGAGTTATATAACATCGGACAGGGATTATAAAGTTTAATTATACACTAAGAAGTGATGTTTTAGATATAAACACTGGGACTTGAAACGTGCGCTGATAAATTTTACCGAAAATAAATTAATATGAAGAATTGTCGAGCGTATTATTTCCGTTGTGGTTTATGTGAAAACAAATAAGAAACTGTTATGAATAATGCGAATTGGATACTTAATTACAAGTTCACTTACTTGAATCGTACGAAGTGTTTTCAAGGAGATTATAAAATTCTTAATTTTTATGCGAAGAAAATTTGTCAAAAGAGATATATACTTATAGGAACATGATTGTGTTATTTTACTTCAGGTATTATATATTGCAATACTGGAATCCTTCGACATTCTTACCACATGAATATAAGGCAAAATATTATCAGTGCAATCCTTTGATTTGAGTCGATATATTATAATTTAGAACTAACGATTGCATTAAATACAAGGATACTGACTCTGTTCACATTTTTAGCAATTAAACAATCAGTGATAAGAAAAAATATATTTTATAATAAATACTCCAAGAGGGGGTTTTATAAATCACGTCAAACATTTTACTAAATACATTTTTATTTTGCATTGCGCTTTATATTTACAATTATAACTGTGTTATAATTTAGAAAACTTAATTGTGCGTTGTTTCTTAATTTTAACAAGTTATATGTGATATAAAATATCCTGATTTATATTACAGGTACGATATATAATATTTTTATCATACTATATATTTTTTCATTCCACATATATTTTCACTTCATATATGAAAACTGTTAAATAATCACATGTTGCCAAACTGGCACTCTATTATACTAGATTTTGAAATGAAAATCCTCACGAAAATAATACGATGTATATCGAAGATTTATCCGAACATTGTCTATCGTAATCTAAGCATTAATCAAAGGAATGTATATACTCGAATTGTCTCGTTTTCCGTAATAAAAGGGATTAAACTTTGGGTGAAATCGTTGTTTGCGTCAATAGATAATTAATATTAAAGTGGATATATCAGTTTCTTATGTAGAAAGGTTAATAATGCGACTGTAAAAAAGACATGACGTTTAAACATGTAACTAATATGTATGTTATGTTTGAAGGGGATGAAAGATGTACGAGAAGAATATGTATATATTCTTAAGAAGCATGTATTTTGTAAAAAAAAAAACTTTTATATAATGTATTTTTATTTGTCATTGCCTCATATAACGGGAGTTATCTATATCGAATATTTTTTTTAATACAGCATAAAGGAATTTAACAAATGAATATTAATGTTCTGTCCTTAGGAAAAAATCAGAATTTATCTGTACCCATCAATAATGAGTTTAGATAAAAATATAAAGAAAAGCAGAGCATTAAGAATCAAGATATGTAACCACAATCAATCTATACAGGCAAAGTTTCATTTCAATTGAGTTATTACTGTATTTTAACTCTTTTCTAATTATATAACGCAAAGAAAAGTGTTAACATACTGTATTTTCAATCAAAAAATCTGTAATCTTGAGAACACGCGCACTTTTTGATATATTTTACACTTGTTAGATTTTTGTACTGGAAGGTTTTTTTTTTTAAAAAAAAAATACGAACTTTGGTTGATATTTCTCTTGCCAAATAACTTTATTTCTTTAAAACTCGTTAATTATATATATATATATATATATATATATATATATATATATATATAAATAAATAAATTCAATTTATAACGCACAGTATGTCGAAATGATCCACACGTGTATTCTAGAATTGAAGATTTAGTATAATTAAATTATAAAACAAATGTCTATTTAATAATCTTTTGTTGTATGATCTTAAAACCTTTTGGCACATTATGTATATAAAGAAAAAAAATGAGACAATATTTGTCAGTTTCAAAAAAAAAAAATGTTCTCCGAATTGAACACAGAAATAAATGACATAGAATAGGCTGTTGAAAAGTATATAGGAAATAATATCCAGGATGTAAACGTGGAGAGCATTTAACAGTGTGGTCCAGTTAACGAAGGTAAAAATGGTGTCGTCTATATCTGTCAAAATAACACAATATTCGTCTGCGTCATTTAAATGTATTCTATGATGACGCATTCACGCTTGCCCCAATTACCTGTCGTTTGCATTTCAAAAATAACTGGCTTTGATCCTTTGTCTGTGACTGTTTTGAATGTTCTCTTTAGCTGGTTGTAGAGTCGTACTACAATTAAGGTACTGTTATGAAAATGATATTAGTATATTTATTTAAAACATATTTTACATAATTCATATCGATTATTAAAACAGTTTATTAATTCATATCGATTATTAAAAAAGTAGAACGATGATATTCGTCCATTCCTTATTAATAAAAAATTTATTTTTTAAATACATCTAAATACTCCATAGTATTAGGGCGTTATTTAGTTGTTATAGCTTGAGCCGTTTTCACTTTCTTCTTTTTAATTTATAGCACTGCTTTTACAAATAAATAATCTAAATCTTCTACAATTATTCTTAATTGTTTATGTAATATATTTCGTCTTCATTACATTGCAAATTATTCACATTCTCAATATATACACTATCTTGTATTTATTATTTCGTCCATATCCGTTAACTTGCTGGTTTTTTTCCTCCTTCATCTTATAATTAACATTAGACTACCTGTCATATGTGGATACTCTTTCGTTTAAATTCTTCAATTACTATTTATTCGATTTCTTTTATCGATTTGATTTGTGTTGAGTGATATAATCTTTTTTCTGAAATTCTGATAACATTTGTATATATTACTATTATAGATCTAAAAGCAGACATTATACCCCATAAATACAGACTATAAAAGAAACATTTTTGTTTACTTACATGTTTTTGAATGTCAGTTAAACACGTATCTTATTTTTGAATATTTTTGAGAGTAACTGTGTATAATTATAGAAGGAAAAGGCAAGAAATAATATGAACATTATAACTATACGTTTCTATACATGTGTTTCGATTGATGCGTTATCCTGGCAGTCTTCTTCCTTTTTAATCACGCCAGTTTCTGTACTTTAAACTGGCACTTGTCAATATTTGGACAGATTTTATATAAAGTTATCGAAAATCTGCTAGAAGATGGCATAATGGACGAAGACCACCCAAACAAAATAATGTAATCAGAGACACTGATTTAAAATAAATTAATATATTAATAAATATCTAAAATAACAAAACATTTTATAAAAAGAACACAAGTCGATTTTCATACGTAATAAACGTCGTCGACTCTACATTGTAATGCATGCATTAAATTTCACTTTTCAGCAGACTGATGTATGGTATGATCTGTGAACCATAACTGAAGTGTACGTACGTATCTACATAACCAACCCTGATTCCGGTAGATATCTCTTATTTGTATCG
>CM068323.1:23625345-23652845 GCA_034766995.1 Acanthacorydalis orientalis
TTAGCAGCACGTGGTGTACTTATTATTATAAAATAGAGTGTTAGTGTTTTGTTCAATTGCTTGATTCACAATAAAATTGTCATCAATGCTGAAGATGTTACCCCCGGCCGGCGTTATGGCTCACGTTGACCGTTCTGGCGGCGGTGGTGGCGGTTCTAGAAGTTTACACATGGATGGATCGCCTATACACACTCAACGTCCTAAAGATATACGTGATATGTCCAGAGATGCACGTTTCTCACATAGATCGTCCCTGTCAGGTATAGAATTGTTTTCATTCGTTTAAATTATTCAGTAAGCGGTCGTACGTATGAAGTATAACAAATTATATCCATTCTGTTTGTTATTTTTATATTAACATTTGAAATATTTTCAATATGGCAATTGTACTTTGACATTTCCGGTAAGCATGGTTATGACATATGTCACAGTGACATTTCGTTAATAACTGTTGTTATTTGTTGCTAATTTTGTTCTATAATCGCTCCTGACTCCGTCCGGGATACGTTCGAGCGCTTTTGGTTGGTATTTTTACGTTAATTGCGATTGTTGTAAAAACGTGGTCGGCAAAATGGCGCCAAAGCCTGATTAGTATTACATTCCTATCATGGCGGCAGCAGCAGCAATAGCAGTTGCCGACACTGTTCAACTGACGCTGCTAGTTCGCGCAACTCATACGCTGAAAATGCGTACAGTCGAAAATGTAGACTTGTTACTTAACAGACTATATATTATTACCTTTTACCTTCATGTGATATATATATATATATATATATATATATATATATATATATATATATATATATATATATATATATATATCCACGGGCACATACACGTGCATATTTTAAACAGTCTCATTCTAACTTTATTAGCACATTTTTATATATGTTTTGTCAAATTTATAATCAACTATTCCAAAATATTTAGATTTAATATGCATTAAAATTTTGAAGTTTGCCATAATTTTTTTTAATATTACAATTATGTTTACGTATACATACACCGGCATGAATACAAATGTTTAGTTATTTGTAGTTATTTGTACCTGAATTCAAGGATGAAAAGTAAACAAATGTTCATACAGACATGTGTTCTCTTATGCTTCATTAACCTTAGAATTACAATACATTCAGGAATCATTTTTACTCGCACAAAATTTCCATTTCACACATTCTGTTCTTTGGTGACAGAACTAACTTATTTATTAAAGGTAATAAATGAGATAATAATTGATCTCTTCTGTTTTAAATAATATAAAATTGCTTGCAACAGTAATTGGACCCAATTAATTTTAATGGATAAGTAGGGATTGATACCTGAAAGATAGTGTGTAGTTTATCTTCCATTGTAATAAACATTATTATTTAGTAATAAAGATACAAACCGGTTGCCAAGCAACCGTACGTATACATAGGTAACACCTTGATTCATTTATGACACTTGAGAAATGAATGATCTTAGTATCAAGTACGAAGTGAAATAATAAATATATAGAATAGAAATTAGTATTAGATTTGAAAAAAAAACCCTTTCTGTTTATACATAGTGGTTTAATCAGTTTATAACATAGTTTTCTATAAATCGAGAGTGGCATTGGTGCATCGGTCCTTTTATCTCTCTAATATCACACAAAATAATATTTTCTTAGTTCAAATGTATACTCCAATGAAAGATCGAGGAATATTCTGAAACTTAACTTTTCACAGTCAACTGATGTCCCTAACTGTAGTCATGTTGTTATGGTTTCATCAATCTCTCAGAATCTTAGTATGTATTGAAATCTTATTAAGGCCACAATATAATTCTGGCACTCTGGTTAAATTCACTTTAACAAATTGATTTTTCACTCATCCCCACAAGTATTTCAAATCATTTAAGAAGCACAGCTGTACATTCGTACGTGAGTTCTACCGATAGATTGAAAACATATCAATTTTCAAACAATGGAAATAATGTTACTTAAATGTTGAAGTACTAGTACGTAGAAAATTAAAAATATCACATATTCTATATATATATATATATATATATATATATAAACCCATAGACAAAAAATAATAGATATAGGAAAATTGTGAATTGATATGAAAATATGGGATTAATTTGACCACCTAATATTATTCCATTCAAGTATTCGCCATTTGTCTACTATTACTGTATTCCTATGTGACCTCGTTCGTACCTTGTCATTGCTATGAATCTTCGTGTTAATATGTGTGTGTAGATATATATATATATATATATATATATATATATATATATATATATACATTATATGCATATATAATTTTATGATCAATTTTACTAATAATTGACTAAAATTATGACACCATCAATTGTGTATCTTGAAGATTACAGAGACAACAGGTTAATAATTTATTCTTGTTAGCATTTGTTTCTTAATTTGATTAATACAGGCAAAATATATTCGCGATTTAATTTTTAATTGAAAAAAAAAGTAATCGCCTTTTCTTCGTTCAATGTATTATAGTTTTAAGCTTATTTATAGGCATAATTTTATAGAATTTCTTTCAAGCTCTTTGTTTCAATATATATGTATGAACAGAATATCAATCTAATCAATAATATGACATGCCTGACTTAGAAAAGACTAGTTTTTAAAATATTCACACACCGTACATTTTTTTCGTAAATATCAGCTTGTGTCAATAACCCCCATTTCCCACTTGTGCATACGTATGCATGCATGTATTTTATAAAAATCTGCATATTCGTGGTGATGATTGTTTATGTGTGTCTGTTAACGGTATTTGTAAATAAAGTGAAAATGATGATAGCCAAATTTTCACCTTAGATTATTTAAATAGTTTGCTACATGTAGAAATTGAAGGACTTCTCTCACTCCATATAGCACAACATTTTGTTCTTTTTTCTAGAATTGATTATTGATAATTTTTGAGTGCTGTTTATACACATTTTGATGGGAATGTTATTATTTTCGGAGCACAAATGTACAGAAAAATCTTATGTTTCAGAGAAAAGGTAGATTTTTCTATACCTTAACGCTCGATATGATCAATAATCAATTTTTGATCAGAAATTTACCATCTGTGGAATGAAAAAATAAATCATTTGTGAATATATATATTATTTCAAATAATGTTAGTTTAATTTTCATCTGCAATAACATTTCGTTTCTTCAGATATTTTAATTAATTTTTTCTTCAAAAAAGTATTTTATTCATAAAAAAAAGAGAAAGAAAAGAAAATGAAATGTGGTACCATTATATGGTATTGTAATTTTAATATACAACATATGGTTAGTATGCGCACAATTTCCTCCGGCGATTTAAAAAGCCGACAGCATGTCTCGTCCGTTCGTAATGTTTAGAAACATGTTTTGTTCAAACGATTGTACGAACTGGCTTTCTCGTGCAGCATGTAATAATTTACAGTATATTCGAATAAGTATGAGGGTACAAATTATTCTGTATGTTTATGGTAGAGGAAATACTTGCAAGTACTGAATACTGATCGAATTTAAATATCAATAAAACATCGAGATTTGAGGCCATTCTATTTTTTTTACTGTGAATAAAATTAATGTGTCGTGTGCGTATACAAATATATATATATATATATATATATATATATATATATATATATATATATATATATATATATATATATGCTGCTGTAGATGAAAGTCGATAAGATATACAATATTTGTAATTTTGTTTAAAAAAGTCAGCTAGTTTTTTTAAAAAAAAACTTTTCTATCGTTTTATTGTGAAAATTTCTTAATTATAGATATTTCTTTACTGTCCATTTTCAGTCCACAGAATAACACATCTTGAAGTAAAATAATTTAATACATTGATTTTAAGTATAAAATAACTATAAAGAACATTCTGCATGCAAATACGGAATAACATTGAGTTTAGCAACAATATTTCAGACAACCATAAAATTTGTTTATCGCCATGGCCAAGTTTATGGGAAAGACTTGACATTTAAAGTTACTTGTTATGGATTAGATATTTTCATATATATATATATATATATATATATATATATATATATATATATATATATATATATATATATATATATATCTGTGTGTGTAATGCCGAACTCTTGTATAACGCAAATAGAAGAATCGACTATTGTCCCCCATTATCACTAATATTCATTCTATCAATAACAGGATAAATGCCGCCTAGAATTTTACAAATCTGTTTTTCATATTCCTAGCAATCTGCAGAAAAACTGATTAAAATGTTCAGTAGTTGATTACTGATCGTTTTTAAATGTTCCTTGTAGGTATTTCAATGGAAAAGATTTTTCGTTACTCTATCACTCTGAGAATGACGGTTTCACGATTGAAATATGCATAAGCAAGAATCATAAATCATCAATGAGCGAATGTCTATCCTTTTAACAAATCTAGATGTTTTTCGAACAAGTGTCGGAATTCTATGTACTCTACATGTACATTATTCAAGTGCAATGTTCATAGTGTCCTTTAAGTTTATACTATTTAAATATTTATCTACTTAAATATAAGTTTCTACTACTTAAATATACGTTAAAAAGACAAAAAAATCAGTAAAATGACGAATACAAATCGAAGATATTTATTTTCAATGTTACAAAATATTTTGTAAATGTTTCTATAAATTATTATTTTTCAGCTGTTCATGACAGGTCTGTATATAATTGTAGGAAACTTTTCATTATATCTTTTACTCATAAACAAATAAAATAAATACAACGAGTAATCATCAACTCATTTTTTACTCTAAGGGATTTGTTTGTTCTTTTTATTTAAATAAGAAACCTTGTGAGTTTAATGAAAAAAAATATATGTTTCTAGAATCCTTATATATGACAATTTTTTTTAAAAATATATTTTTGTTAAAAAAACAAGGTATGTCTGAAAAACACGTTAAAATAAATTTTCTGAATATTACCATATTTAAGGAGGAAACTTCTTAACCATCACAGATGCATTTAATTTCATCTTTTCAGTTGTAAACTACACTTAAACCAATTCTATTTAATAAGTTCTGTATAAAACATTAATTACGAAAAATTCTCGAACAATAATTCGCATTGCTTTCCATTAGTGTCAATGAGTGTGAGCTGTGAATTAAACTATTGGCCATGTTCGTCGTTCTTAAACCGAGGTGGGTGTCAGTACTCACCAGTTCAAACGGATAATGCAGAGAGGAACAAATTCGTGACTTGTTTCGGTGGTCCGAATCGCCGCAAGCGATTGTGACCGTCAATGTTTTAAGCCACCTCAAGTAATTGACTGGAATGCTGCTTCTCCAGACATGTTGAATGAATAAAGGTTGGGAGGAGACGTAGTACTGAAAGATATGTAAGAACTAGCTGCCGCTCGGTCGTTTTTTTTCTGTTCAATGTGAGCGGCATCGATTATTAGCTGTCACTATTAAAATGGTATGTTGGCCGAGACATACAGTTCATAATCATTCAGTTACTATTTTCGAATCTTTCTTTTCATTCGTATTATAGCTTCGCATTGATATTGAATTCTCGACATATTTTTATCATATACATAACTATATATACAGATGTCTTAAAATTGCTTAACTGTTTTATATTAAATAAAGTTTAAAATTTACTTATATACCAGACATATTAGCGCTGTACCGTTGATTGTTTTTCTTAAATATAAAATATTTCGTGGTTTTGTACTGAAGTAAATTTATCAGCAAATGTTAAATAACATTTAGTTTAGTGATTGTTCTTTAATCAAAGTTTTACGAATTACATTCACAAATAAATTATTTTCTTCAAACCACAAAACAAAAATAATTTTTGATCAAAAATATTCAATTAATCATTATTGATTTGTTATTTATTGTTGCTTATATATTTAAACGACTGTCATTATCCCTGGAACGCCATGTTACAGTTCACAGTTCTTTCTATTTTCAAAATTTTCTGCAGTTACTCATCTATTGATTTTTTTAACATTTTAAACAGCAACTTGTGTCCTCTGATAAGCTATACACATAATTTACACCTCATTGCCTGGGCATTTTTGCAAAAACTATACCTTTTAAAGACGAAAGATAAAAATGGCCAGTTAACATAAAATATTCAAGAAATGAAACGAATTAGTGCGAGGCGCTGGTTGAACTATTAATGAGGTTTAATTATTAAAATGGTCATAAAATGATTTAATTGGGATGTAAAACTTTTATTTCTAACTGTTTTGTACGAGACAACCAGATATAGGTTAATTCCTACGAAGACGACTCGAAGTTCTAAAAAATTAAATCAGCTGATTTAATTTACAAATCCCATTTTTCTAATAAGTTATGAGTTATATATGTATGTATGTATTTCTTAAATCACTTTCCTAATTAGTTCAACCAAACTCTCACGCTGGATCCACTCTTAATTTAATTTTAATATTCCATTCAGTCGACGTTAAAGTCTTGATTTTGTAGTTACCAATACACTGCATGTTTAACAAAAACATGTATTGTAAAAAATAAAAATAATTCTGTAAGTATCATAACTATAAGTCATGTTACATTGCTCGAAATTTATTTTATAATTTTAAAAAAAATGTATGATTTGTATTTACACAACTTCAAGCTTTATTCAATTTTCTATTCTACATATTTTTGTGTATTATAGACACCTTAATCATGCAAAAGGTTTACACGTAAAATCAATTTACTTAATGAATTAACGATTTTGTTTTATTTAAATTTTATATAATTACTGATTATGTTTTCATTGATTTTTTTGACAAACAAACTCGTCTTAAGCCAAGTATATATATATATATATATATATATATATATATATATATATATATATATATATATATATGACAGTTTATATAATTTTGTTATGCATCCGTGAATTCCAAGATATTTAACAGATCCTCCTTCTAGTAATTCCATAAACCACGGTCATTTTAAAAATAGTAACGGAGATACAAAAAATGTATGCAAATGGATTGATCCCACATTGTTGTGAAAATGTATGATGCATTAAAAACTATTATTAAACAATTTTCTCATAATGACATGCATAATGTGCTCATATTATATTTTTAAATATCTACTCGACTGTTTTTCTCTGTTTAAATATTTATAACAAATTCATATTTTATCAAAAAGAATTCTTTTTTTATCTCTGGCCAACTTTTAAATAAATCTGAAATAAATTTAGAAATGAAACTAACTGAAGCATCAGTTTTACTAAACGTATGTATATATATATATATATATATATATATATATATATATATATATATATATATATATATATATATATATATTTAGCCAAGTAAATATTGTTAAGGTTTATCTGTTTCTCTGTATGTGTAGTATACTTGTGTATGAATGTGAGAACAAGGTCCGTTTTGCGCATTTCGGCGCGAATTCAAGGTCATAACTGTGTGTTAAACTGAACGCTTATAAGTCGAAAAAGATAGTAAATAGAATGTTATATGTAAGATGCGAATAAGGCGAAATCTTGACTATTATCATCTCATTTTAGCAGGTTTCGAAACGACGTCCTCTTTAACTGATTTGTTTGAAATTGTAATCGTACTATCCGTTCAGCTTGGTCAAGTTTTTAGTTTATTTTTATACTAGACATCTAAACAGAAACGTTTTAACCGATTGTTTTTTTCCATTTGCGATTTGAATAATGTGTTCATTTTAAATTCAAATCTATATAGTAACTTATAGACATTAGTTTCCAAACAGATAAAATCTATTCAACACGTTTTAATATTTCGATTCATAATTAAAATTATAACTGTTTTTTTTTTTAAAAAATAATACGATTGTCACATTCTTTTATTTAGCCGTTTTTCTTATGGTACCGATACTGGGGATTTGAATTCGTCGCTTGTTGATATTCAAGAATATATTTCTACCTTGACAAGTATTCCTCGTTATAGGCGATCACTTTTACGTTTTTTTCCGATGTAACATGATTTAAGATACTCTTTCAATTGTCAATTGTGTGAAACATGTATCAGTGAACATAATTAGTGTTTGTTAAACCTATTATAATAATCACAATGTCGTTAAATTTTCACGAATAAAGTGTTCACACACGGCGCAAGTCACAAATAGTTTTTTTTTGATCAAAAACGTTCAGTAATTATCGAGCATTTTTCATTGTTATGTTCATTTGGATGGCGATGCCATCATTATCATTTACAAGTATAATCGTAACAAATAAAAAGTCTTTAAAGTTTCTAATAAACTCAGAACTGCCTGACTTTCTATCAAGATTTTTACCAAGATGAAAATGTTACACGCAGTTAACTGTCAATAACTTATTTACTAAAGGTGAAAATTGTCAATCTACCGACCTACCCGCCTTCAGAGAAAACTAAAAACGTTCTTACAGGCTTACCTGTATCGGTTGATTCGTCATTTGATTGAATTAGTTACGGTATCAGTACACAAATTGAATGATTAATATTTAATAAATAAAAGATAAACTGTATAGAATTGTGTTTCGCAAACGTTTACGTATATCGGATTTAACTCACGCCCACTTGTTAATTTCACCCCGTGTTTCTTACACGTGCATACATTCACGTGTTTTGAACATTTTTCTGTTCATTTCATGTAGGGGTACACGAAATTAGATTTTGATAAATAATCTTGAAGCGTTTTAACAACATCTACTACACAGCTGAATGGAGAAATGTCGTGTAAAAATATCGTTTTAGTGCTGTGGTTAAATTCATTTTCACGAACGAATATTTTCACTGACAGACAATAAAGTCTGGTAGAAAATGAAAGAAAATAAAAAAAAACTTTTGATTACCAATGGAAAAAAATATTTATCAAAAGAGTGAAAAGATAAAGAAAGAAAGATTGTTTTTATTACAATTTACGACATAATTGTTTAATAATCAAAACAAACGTTCAATGTGGTACCAAATCACTGAATCCATAGTTCAAAACAGAATGAAAAAATCACATCAAAGATATATTTAAAGCTAAGTTCCGAATATCTCACATATTCAAATGGTCAGACAACCGCGACTCGACTATACGTATAATATATTAATACTTTAAATCTAGAACAGGATAAACCCAAAGTCGCGATAACAATCAATAATCACGCTAATACAACTTGATCGAAATTAAATGATGTCAATAAATTACATCATAAAAAACTAGTATAGAACGCTGGAGTATTTTTATTAAAATATATAAAAAGCATAGAAGCAATTAAATACAGACTGATATACATATATATATATATATATATATATATATATATATATATATATATAAATATCAAATCTCTATCTCGCTAATCAGCACAAAATGTATTCGTTCTTTCATATCGATATATTTTGTAACTTTTAATACATTAAATGATATTTATTTTGTTATTATTGTATATGTATATTAATATATCTATACATACTTTGTATATGTTTATTAATTAAAGCATTACGTATTTTAATTACCAGACAAATATAGAAATCCGACTCATGGAACTTGTCCAATTATATAAAATGCTTACAAATATAGACTATGATGATTCTTCATTAAGAGTTGACTGAACTTATTGTTATTTTAATCCTATAGAACTAGTAATAATCTATGAAGATAGATTGAAACGGATTTTATTTTTTATTATAAATAATGTGAACAAATCGTTTTTAGTATATACGTTACAATTGTTGTTTTAATCCATTTCATCAACTTACATACGAACGCATTTTGAAAAATCCGCTATCATTTTTTCAGTATTGTATCATACAGAAAGTTTTGTGTATTAATTTAATTCTTCATTGTTTCAAGCCTCACAATCAATTGAAATGAAAACATAGATTCAATTGAGAGAGTTATAAGAATTCAATCAATTAAACCGCTTTCATCTTGCATTGTGTGTATATATATATATATATATATATATATATATATATATATATATATATATATATATATATATATATATATATATATAAACTTAATAGCCAGTAAATTAGGGGTTTAACAATTTCCTTTAACTTGAAATTTTTATCGATATTTCTAATATAATTACTGATATTCTTACTTGAACTCATAATAATTTCTGATACTGATCGTAAGGAATCTGATACTATAACTATCTAATCAAATACTTGCTCTGATTTAAATGTTAGATTTTAAAATTTATATATATATATATATATATATATATATATATATATATATGTATACTTATATACCTACATACATACATACAAACATACATACAAACATACATACATCAAGTGTCATAGAAATAATTAAACTATCCGAATCACCGAATACAGCTTTAAAAATGTTAATGGAAACCATAGACAAAAATTCACAATTCCAGATCTTGACATTCAAGTCAGATGAAGCTCAGTTTTACTTAAATGAATATACTTTTTATATTTACAGATATGTACTTGTGTGGATATATATGTGGATATATATATATATATATAAATATAAATAAATAATATATTTCGTTTATTCGCATTACTTTCGCTTCGGCGGCTGCTCAGACCTTGGCTAGGCCGAGATCATGGCCGGTTAAACAACCGAATAAACGCCAACACGTGCTTGTATCTATTCCCCACCATAAAATAATTGTCTAAATGCTCGTATATTTATTATGGAACACGATTATAAAATGTACATAGAACATGTTGACGCCGACGACGTTTACACACCACATTGCGAAAAGTATTTCGTAATTGATAAGAGAAAAAGCGTAATTGTTATCTTCCTAATTCGGTAATCGTAAATTTACACTATCAGTATCCTCATCTTAAAAAAAAAACACCAGCCATTTTTGATATGCGTTTGTTGTCTCCGCAAAGAACGATACTATTAATTTCTTTAGATTTGCAGGAAATGATGTCATTGATTTATTATTCGGTTAATAATAATGCTTCATATTTAATATGGCTATTAATCATATGAATCACACGTGTCTAATTTTCATATGTCGGTAATCACATTCTTATCTGTATTACACTCAATTAACTGTTAGTAAAATGAATATTTTACTTATATTCTTACCTTAAAATATATTTTAAAAATTTGCAATGTATTCCATAACATTTTCTGTCGTATTCCTTGCAGTTTTTTGAACAGAAAAAAATATTTTGATTCCTTTATGAAGTTACATTTTCGTTGTCAATAATGCAAAAAAGTTTGGTCTTTAAAAAATCTCCCATGACTACCTAGCATATAAAATAAAACATTTCATATATTAGCACATCTTTAATTACATTTTATAATATCTTGTTAAGTTGAATGAAACGCTACTTAAAGAAATTCGGAATATCTAGCATTGTTATCGTAGAGAGATGCTCGCGAGAACGAAGGTTGTAGAATAAATTAGACAAAGCAGTCAGGTCATCCAGGTCACTGGTTTACTGGAACTGACTGCATGTATATCACGATTATAAACAACAACGCTGGTATAACTGATAATATTTACTTTCAAGTTGGAAAATGGATAAGAAAATCTTTTCAACATGAGTAAAATATAATTGTTTTTATGAAATATGTTCAAATTGTCAATATATGTGTTTCTTATACTAGCGTTTGTATTTATTATTTCCGACATTAATTGTTAATTATTTCCATGATTGCATACATCTATCCTACTTATTATCAATGATTTTACAATAATAGTAATAAATACGTTTTTATTTTAAGGAATAATTATAATTTATTATAAATACCAAAGTGCATATATTATTAAAATGATAATTATGTAAAATAGTAAAGATACACACACACCGCGTGTGTAGTATTTTAATGTCATTGATAAGACGTTTCATATGTGTGTGTGTGTATATATATATATATATATATATATATATATATATATATATATATATATATATGTATATATTCATTCAATACATTTTTATTGTATTCCGTTTTTCGAGAAATTTTAATTTATATGAGTAATAATATAGAGAGTAGTGTATCTAAACCTTATATATGTAAATAAATTCAATAAAATTCCTTGATTAATATCTGAAGTAATACATAAAATCAGCGGTATAAAAAGTTTAATACTTTTTTCTAATTTTGTATGAATTTTCATTGAAAGATTTTCGAATAATAACACGAGACGTTTTTATTATGTATTAGGCAATCAACAAAAAATCTTATTTGACTATAGTAAGGAGGAATATACAATTGGGATTGAAATCAATTCGTTTCTAATTAATTATTAAGGGCGGATTTTAGAAATGTTTCATACAAAACCAATCTCTGAAAGAAAATGCAGGTACTATCATCAGTATTAAGAACAAAACTTGATTTTCCCCTATCGTAATCAAATATTGACTATTAAAAAAATATTTAATCGGTTAATTATTTACTAATGTCACAAATAAATATCAATGTTGATTCTTAGTTAATTGGAATTTATGTCGATTTAGAAAGAATATATTTTTAAAAAAGTGTTATCAATTAATCAATACTTATTTGATCTGTTATTCATCAATTCTTTAAAATTGATTTACATACATTTCAGGTAAAGTTGTGTAAACATCAATCACACACTTTCATCGTTCGTTTAATTTTATAGTTTTTTCAAATCGTAAATTTACCTTTCAATAACCATTACTTTTTCCCCTTTAAATTGATTGCATTTCTTTACGACATCCACATATCAGAATTTAATAGTACAAGAATCGTAAAAAACGCATGCTACTTGCAGCAGTTCCAACGCGTAGTTGGCAAACTGTCATATGTAAATCAACTCATCAGTCATTCGAATGTCGTAGCTCGTGCCTCTAGTCCTTGGCTCTCAGCCGACAAAATTGACAAAAACTTTTTCTTACAGTATTCTTATTTCATTCCTCTTAAATAAACTCCATTTTATATGTGTATATATATATATATATATATATATATATAACAATTCTTTGAAAAGCAATCCTTTGTTTACTAACAAATAACAAGATCCTTTTTTATTTAAACATGTTGCCATATATTTTATATAATTCGACCTTCTGTTTTGTTTATTTAAATTTATTTTAAACATTGTCGAACTAGATTATCGCGGAAACTTCCAGAATATCTTAATTAAGTTCAAATTTGAACTGATAACACTTTCAGGTATTTACTTTCGTTTTACATAAAAAAATTACAAAAAAAAAAACACATTTTTATGTATGCTATATCAAATATTTAATCGAGAATAAAGTGTGGGAGCAAGCATTTCAGTTTTAATAAAATAATAGTATTGCATACAAACAATTTATCAATTTACCTATTTATGTATTACACATTCATATTTATTCTTCAGTGTATCGTTTTCTTGAAATCTGATCATTTTGAATGTATATTCAAACAAGTGTCCGATGGTGTGCTTACTTTCCAATATTTTTTTTCTTGTTGTAATGTTTTTTTATCATAAAAATAGTTTTCACTAGAATTAATTTACTTACGATTACAATTTTTTAAATTTAAAGTTATAATTCACAGATGATCAGTATTGTTTATATGATTTATAATACTTATAATGCACTTATAGTAAATAAATCTGTCTCCGATAAGCTAACATTTTTCACTGTGTTACAAACTATTGAATCAAATTAAAACAAAGTCTTAGCTCGTACATATTTTAGTCTGTCAAGTTTTTAAGAGCAGATAAGTAACTATATTTATTATTCCACATGTTGACATCGTTGAAGACAGTAACGAATATTTTTTTTACAAGTTTAAATATTTTTTCTGTGCGTATAGTATCAAGGTTCGTCTTTCACGTAAATAAAAGATAGATATTTGAGGTTTAGAGGCGCATCTTCATTGTAAATAGAATACTTTCTGTTATAAGTGTAATTCTATGTTCTTTTTTACTTGTAATCCCGTTGATATTGTATCCTTATGGTCTTCGTTCTTTTGGCTCGTCTGTCTGTTATTCACTTTAGGTGTTAGTTCTTAACATCTACCAAAAGGTGACATGTACCACAAGTAGTAAGAAGAACCAAAATTCAAATTATCGAAAATGATGAAGATCACAAGGACAACTTTCTATACTTAGTAATGTTACTAAACAAAGAAACCGTTGAACCGATTTAATTCAATTGTAAGTAACCAAAATACATCAAGTTATCATTAAGTTGCGGATTACCTTCGTGGCCTATGTAACGAAGCCACATCTTGCAATTCAGCCGACAGAGCTATAAAATGCCTACGAAAGCATTTTTCTTACTAGCAAACACATACGTGCATTTACCATTTCTATTTAAACACGTCTTTTATATATGAACACACATCCGAAACTGTGCTTACACGTTTACTGGGTCTTGCATTTCCGTCACATATTTACAGAATAAACGAATATTTGTTCGAAAATCAACATTTAACAACTTAAAAAGTATATTCAATAGTTGCTACATTAGTACATATTCACATATATGAAACATGGTAGTGATGCACACATTTACATAATTTGCATAATATGCGGTCGCAATTTTATTATATTTTTGGCTAGGAGCCAAATCTAGGTTTATAATACAATGGCGTCACGAGAAAAGAGATATTTAAATTTTATCATTTACATTTTCAAATATTATTGTACGCACTTTTAGATGAAATGAAGTGTTATCATTGCATAGCAGATATTTTATACACACACACATATGTGTGTGTATATATATATATATATGTATATATATATATGTAATGTAATGATTAATAATAATAATAGAGAAGAAGAGTATTCAAAATTAAGTTTTGCTATTTAGTAGTAATATTTTGATTTTCTTAAAAATGAATATGTTTGTTTACAGAAACGCATTTAATGTGTGGGAGAGAGATTCGTCCATTTTTAAATTATTATACTACACAACTAGTTAATATCTATCTATCTATCTATATATATATATATATATATATATATATATATATATATATATATATATATATATATATATATATATGTATATGTATGTATGTATATATGTGTCTGTATGTGTTGTATTTGAATGAAGAGTAAATTCAAACATCTATACGAAGTTGTACAATTAGATGCAAATAATATACCCCAACGCACTTCATATTTCTCGCCTCTACGTAACCTATTTATGATCGAACTTATGACCTTACTAATAATACTACTACGATACTCTTGAACTGACACCATCCTAATAAGCTGCATTATTCCATCTCTTACTCGGATACATTCAAGTTCGTATACATAAAAGTTACCTTTTCTAAATATGGTTTTTTGATTTTATAAAAAGACCTATAAATTCTCTGTTCATTTATTAAACATTTTTCATCAGAAAACAAGTTACGATTAATGAGGCAAGTGAAAAAAATCATTTGTGAAAAGCTGTACAGTTATTTTCATTACTTATTCGTATATTATTTTTTTAAATGAAATTGTTTTCGCGCGTATAAATTATATTTAGTTATTTCTTTATATATTTTACATATTAAGAATTAACATTAAAAATGTCTGCGAAAAGGGTTGTTCGCTGTCTTGTCGTTTTTCTTCGAATAATTCTTTGTCCAATTCTCTCTTTACTTCATATTTATGTACCATTATTATAAAATTTTATATTTATTGGTATTATATGCCTTTCAATGTATTTTCTTCCGAAACGGTCATCTTTCCCCAAATCAATTTTCTATGCATACTTGCCAATATACAGTCTTATTACCCCAACAAGAATAAAAAATAACTGTTTTAGTTAAAATTGGAATAACAAATCCTAATTAGTTTAATACTAAACGTGCATTTTTTAGAATTTACAAAAATATCATTTTTAAAATATAAGCAGATCTGTGTTTACATGATATGCTTTCGCTTTTAAAACAAAACTACCATCAATGTAATTAAGAATTAATTTAGCTTGCGAGATCAGAATATTAAAATGTTTAATTATGTAAAAGTATTGGAGTACCTGTTTATGCATACATATTATATATATATATATATATATATATATATATATATATATATATATATAAAGATAGAAAATCAGACTAAAATACTTTTGGTGTCGTAGACTAACTTTGAAAATAAATAGATTAACAGTATTATTTAATTCTGAATGAAACGTTTCGTCACTAGTTTTAAGAATAGATTAAATATATAAAGTGATGTTATTTTTACATTAGTTAAAATTAGTTTGGCGACGAAAATTTAAAATCTGACAAGCTTTTGATAGTTTTTACTTTATAAATATAAAAATTGTTTACTGTTGTAAAGGGAATACTTTATTATGTCCTGTAAAATAATCCAGTGTTATTTTCTAAGTTCAACTGATTTATTTACCTACTCCAAAAATATGTTATCTTGAACAGTCATTAAAAATGTATGTTTTATAATATTAGCTGTGTAGCATTTTATATACGCTGTTTAATCCTTTCGATCAATGAAAAACTATCGAACTAACAATTTACTTAGTAGAAGATGTATCTTAAAAATAGCTGCGGAACGAGTGCATCCTCAAATACAGATATAATTATAAGCTATTTTTTTATGTTAATACATAGCTAATTTTACAAATTACCGGTTTGTTCATTAATATTTTTATTAATTAAAATGTACAAAAACACTTAACAAAAAAGGTATTTAGTGCAATTTTTGCCAGGAAAAAAATAAGACGATGTACGTATTTATCTTCATCTGTTTTCTTATCATCTCATTTTTACCTCTATCAGTATTTATAACAATGTCTCCATAAAGTGTCTCGTTTACGTTTTCGGTTATGTATTAACATATGTATTTATTCAGTTTATTTATTGATAATGTTAATAAATTGTTATTAAAATTGAATAAGATTGCAGTATATTTTTTTAGGTATATGAGTTTATTATAATTGAAATAGAAAAGATATACAGATTGACATAATACATTTCTGACATTATAAATAAACCTACTTTTACAAAATCTTTTTTCACTCCACAGAAAAAAATGTCCAATAAATGATTATTCATAACATTGATTGTTGGGTATACGCATTTCGATACAAATGCTATCATCTTGAGTGCATGTATATAAACATATCTGCACCAGACCAGAAAAATGTTTTATTATATAAAGTAAAAAAGGAATTCATTTGTGAAAATACACATTTGTTTCCATTTCGCAAAGTCGGTCATTTTATGTATTCTGTTAATTGTTAAAGTAAAATCTATGTAAGAAAAGTGTGTAATTTTTAAGTATCTATTGATTGTTTTTAGTTTGTTCAGTTCTTTCATTTATTCCAGCAGCGCGTGATCGATTCCAATCGAGTAGTAGTACGGACGAGAATGATTCTGGTTCTGATCAAGAACACGGGGGAGGAGGCGGCGGACGTGGTACCAAACTCAGCTTGGCTCATCATACAATTCGTAAGAGACGTGGCAACTTACCGAAACACTCTGTCAAGATCCTCAAACGGTGGTTGTACGAACACCGTTACAATGCGTATCCTAGTGATGCTGAGAAACTCACGTTGTCGCAAGAAGCCAATCTCACAGTGCTACAGGTATGGAAAATTATTCGAGTTTATTTTATATTTATTTGTATAATTTCAGTAAATTTAATGGTGTCCAATACCGAATTATAAAATTCAATTCAGCAAAATATAAATGAGCGTATGATTTATTTTGTGTAATAATTTTGTTACCTTGGTAATCTTCATCCTTTCATTAGTAGTTTCGACACGAGTACCACACTCAAGTAGATGATGATGAAAACTAATTTTAAATTCGATTTATGTTCTACTTATACGTGTTTATAGATAGTGTTTTGGTACAAGTAGAACATAAATTGAATTTAAAATTAGTCGGCAGTATCTATCTGAAGACGACACTCATGCCGAAAGTAATAGTGGAGAACAGATACTTATCTAATCCAAAATGACAAATACGAGCATCAGGACAATATATCAATAGGGTCAAATATAAAAATTTACAATTAAAATTTTAAAAATGTCTTCTTGTGAGAAGTTGGTGTTATTCCTTGCTACTAAAGTCGATTTCGATGTTCTCGTCATCCCCAGTTTTTTAATGGTTATAGTTTCACTTTTAAAATTAAATGAAAATATAACAGTATAGTTCTGACACCATAGTTAAACTATTACAGAATAATTTTTAACTTCGCAAATAATTGCTATAATAAAAAATGTCCAATAAATGATTATGGGTCTATTTTGATTTCTAGTTATGTGCATTTCGATAGAAAATGCACCATCGACAGAGCAATAAGACGCAAAAAGTATTTTATAAGCTGATTTTTATAATTTAAAATTTTCTAAAATTCCAAAAAATTTATGAACAACCACCGACTAAATCGTATTTTCGTTAATGTACCCTTAAACTGCATCCTATGGGTCAGTAAATGAGTAAATGGATACAACTATTAAATATTATTTATTGCATTATCAACTGATTTTTTTGCCATTCTTTATTCATCAGCATATTAATTTAAAATCATTTTTTTTTATTTTTGACAACTCCGTTAAATACACCATTCAAGTAGAATAAACGAAAGTTTTCTTATCCTATTGGTCTTCGGTCTTTTTGAATCCGTTGACTTTGTTTTCCACTACTAGTTTCGATACGTTATCATTTTTCTATAATGCAATCGACGTTATATATATATATATATATAGGCTGATAATTTCTCTCCAAAAAATTTTAATACAAAATAAAGGAAATTCACACATTTTGTTCCTATATCTATATGAAAGTGAGAAGATATATCAGCGTGTTCGCAAGGAAAAACTGACGATGATATAAAAGTGTAACATTTAGAAATAATTAACTATCCCTGTCGGGTGTTTATTGAAAATGTTAGTTGGTACATGTTAGATGTGGACAAATTAATTTTCGAAGTGTTAATGTTTGTTAAAGATGTTAATATCTAATTAGTCAAACAGACCTTTGTTAAAAAAGTCATATTTCTTGCGTTTATATTTTTTTCCTTCAGACTACACGATGTAAAATATTTGATTATATTAATGAATGATCTTAAACTAAAAACATATTTCATTTAAAAACTAATATATTTGAATTAAAATACACATGGCATCTTTTCTAAATATATATGTATTTTTATATGAATTATATATTTAAATGTTTAAATAATGAATTATTTCATTATATTCTTTCATATAATAGGTACAAGTATAAAATTATTTAATAAATGTATTTTATGATTTCCGGCTTTATAGAATGTGCATTTATTCCACTGCTTTTTATTTTTTTCACTGTAACTGTATAAATATTATTATTAACGGTGATTAATCTATATTGTTATTTTAATTTAATATGTTGTTAAGTATTTAAATGAGATTTTTTTTAATATATATATCTATATATGTTAATGTTTGTATGATTGCATGTTTTATGAAATATAATTATTTCATCTAGTGTATTAATAAAAATATTTGTGTATGTAGTACAATGAGGAAAAAAATATATAATTAAATCGGCGTTAAAAGCAGTGCGATATTTTAATGTTATTTGTACCATTATTACTAAATGAAAGAGGTGTAAAATAAATAGATTTATAGATTGACAAATAGAAGTAAAACAGATTAATAATACCGTACAGCAGGGTCAAATTCTTTACTTAAGGCAGAATGTAAGATTAATAGTTAATTATTTTTAAATATTACTTTACATATTTCTATCTTTGTTTCACTTCTTTGCATTTAAAGGCGATATGTCTTTTATATGAAATATTTTTTTTATTTTCAATTTTGATTTTTTAAAGTAATTTTATCAGTTTATAATTTAGTGTAACATTAAGTGTATGATTAGTTCATTTTTTACGAATTAGATATGTGGAAGCTTGGAAAAAATGATAAAACATTAAGGATATGCATACTGAAATCAACAATTGCGGAAATCATCAGTTAATTCAATAAATAAGAAATAATTTATTATAATAACGAAAAAATATTTTTAGTGTCTATATTTTTCAAAAGAGTGTATTCTTACATAAAATTATTTATTAATTATTTAAAATTATCTGTTTTAAACTCAGGAAATTATTTTAAAAAAATATTTCTTGATATTACTCTTCAAAGTAAGGGAAGTATTTAAAAATATATTTATTCAACACACATCTTTAGAAACACTCATTTCACGAATAATTCGCCAGGAAATCAGTGCTTGATATTAATTTAATCGCCAACTGGAATGTTTAATAATATAAACATCAAATAATTGTTACATTAAAAAATCTGATGAGTGGTGTTGGATGTTATGTTAGTGTGGGATTTTTTTTGAGATATTTTAAAGAACACATCAACAGAGAGAGAGAGAAATTAATATTGATATTGGAATATAGTATCATTTATATGTTGTTATGATACACATATATGTTATGTATTTTTATTATACAGTGTTTTTTTTTTGATATACGATGATATACGACATTATTGCCTTATGTTTGCAGGTATGCAATTGGTTTATCAATGCCCGTCGACGAATTTTACCAGAAATGATACGACGTGAAGGTCATGATCCTTTGCATTACACAATTTCACGACGAGGTAAGAAGTTAACTGGAAGTGGATCTCAAAGCGGTGGCATGGCATCTCCTCAACCTCATACTAGTTGGGGCGAAACACCAGAAGATGCTTTACCGGCCCCACATACGCCGATGACACGAGATCATGATTACGATGACGGTATGACCTTAATGTATAGATCCGAAGAAGATAGCCCCAACGAGTATGAAAGTTCAAGCCCCAGCGAAGAAGAAAAATACAGTCCGACTGCGTGGCAGAGTGTAATCCGATATGGTTTGAATGAAGATCAGCACCCGGCAAAGCGAGGGTAAGTGTTTTTATCTCGTGATTAAATAAAAATCCGCATTTTATGGAAAGGTTTAATGAATTTATAAGTTTATAACTTAAATAAATTAAAAATTAGATAAACTATCTTTTTTACAGAACTGAAGACACAGCTAATCATGCAACAACAGATTATTGGAGTTCACCTCATCCACAGCTTGCGCATTTACCCCAACTTCCACACCCGCTCTCGAATCCAAAAGTGCAAGTAATGCCGGCTCATCCGGTTACGCCGTTACTTCCTTCTTCGCCGCCGCCGACTCCGCCCCAGGGATCGGAGGATAAAGACAAATTCAAGTGCCTCTATTTGCTCGTAGAAACAGCTGTAGCCGTGAGGCAGAGGGAGAAAGAACAGGAAGACGTTCAAGTATAACAAACACCAAACATCCTCCACAAGTACATATTTTCCAGTCCTCGGTCAGAAAATCATCGTTCATCAGAGGACGATCCGAGTGTAAACGACACAAAAATCGAAACTCTGTGTTGCTTAGGAAAGTCTGATGATTCTCTCGATAATTTTTTGTCCATGGATGACTATCATATATCGAAAACAGAACTGTCAACCAGTTCAAAAGACAATTTTCAATCGTTAAGTGAAATGGACTTCGGAGCAAAGGCAGATGTGCTCACGCAGCAATCCGGGCAAGATCATGCGTCGCATATTTTGCCGCAAAGTGTAGGAGTGTGCTTATCTGCCTCGTGTAACATGTGCCTTTACCTCGTAGACAAAACAACACTCTAATACATATAAAGCTACGCTTAGTTCATACTTAAATAGGACTCGAATTATAATTTTTGTATAAAAACCGTATAAAACGATATGGCAATTGTCATATGCCAAAAAAAATTGAAAACTACAGTAATTGTATCTCTATTAGAAAATATTTATACTGGTGCATTTCACTAGACCGTATGTATCGAAGATGTTCCTCGGAAACTCATTCTGGAAGACAGAGATACGGAACAGACATCCGTATGTATGTCGGCCACTAAGTTTTCATTCTGTCATGTGTTTTTATTGATTTTTCATTGTGTAAGAAAGATGTGTGAGAGTGTTCAAAGTGTGCATAATAGAAAGAGTAGATTTTGCATTAAATTAAGTAACATTTTCTTATCATTATAGTATCTGTGTACATTGCTCAATTGCATAAGCAATTCTATTATTTTAACAAAGAGTTTGGGCTCTTGACATATAGTTAGTCATTTACTAAGTTAGTTTACACATAGGATAATATAGTTTGTAGGTAGATAGTTTAACGAAAACATTCACGATGCTCTTCCTGATGTGTTTTTGGTACATACGCCAAAGAAATAAGGCAGTGTGTTTTAGGATGTCGGAAGCATCCTATACACGGCTTTTAATTCTGCCTAGGTTCGATCTTTGTAATTTTGTTTGGCAAGATTCACAATATTTTTGTTCATTTTTTGGGTTGATGTCACAGTTCACACCAAGAGAACCCTAATCCTAATGTACAAAAATGTTTTCATCGATTCATACGATCGGTGGTCTTATGTTTTCTAGGTTTTCATTTATTTCAATAGTAGTAAGTGTATAGTTGACCCGAGCGATTATAGATTTGTTCACGATCGATCAGACTATATCGACCCGAGTTATGTATCGAAAGAATGCACTGCCATATTATGTACCTTTAGATTTTGTTAAGAGATAACTCGTGGACAGCTTAGTCTGGTTTTGTCAATGAACTTGTTGTATGTTAAATAAATAAAATATTATATACTGTGTCTTTTATTTTCAATAAACATTTTTTACAGAATATTCATCTTATGCATATTGTACAACAAATCGTAATTATTTGATTAAATAATGTAAGAACCACGCGAATGGTCTTGCTTAAAAATTTGGCAGTTGTAAAAAGTGTAAATTTCAAAAACTATCCAGTTCATTATTTAATAGTATAATCATTACTTAGGCACTTAAACATTTTATTTATATGTATGTATGTGTGTGTGTGTGTATTATATTAATATTATATACTCTGCAAATTATATTTCAACCTATACTTTTTATGTACACATGTAAATGTTTAAAATCTAGAGTTTACATTTAAATGAAAAGAATTTAAAAATGAATATTTGTTCAGAAATAAAATAAATGCATTTTTATCTAGGTGACAATATAATTAATAATAAACTGACTCCAATTTATTAAGTAACTGAAAAGTTATTTTTTAAAACTAAAAGCAATTTAAAATTTGTATTAACTTATTTCATCACAACTTTGACATTCTGCAAAAAAATAAACTACATTTATTTATTGAAGAAAACCATTTAATAAAAAGAAAATTATACACAGAAACAGGTTAAAAAAAAGTTAATTATTGCATTTGTTTTCTATATTGTTCTTGCATTAGTTTTTGTCGTTTCAAACGTTCTACTCTTAATTCTTCTTCTGTCATTTGTCTTTGAGCAGCTATTGAACAGCTGGATATAGGGTTACTTGAAACAATTTTAGGAACACTGTTAACGACCAGAGGTTTGGGGTTAATTGTTGCATTATTGCCAATAAATGATTTTGGATTACTTATTTCTTTCACTGGTACATTTTGATTTCTAGTAGATTTTTCATTATTTACTATTGGCGTGCTTGTATAAAAAGTAGCAGTTTTGGCAGCATTTTTCGATATAGATGGAATATCACTATTATTATCAATCTCGTTTGATTTTCGTTTATTAATATATATAGTTTCTGAAGTTACTTCTTCTGGTTTAACTGAATCAGGTTTCCTTGTATATTCTTTTTCTGATAATTTTGAAGCCAATTTACCTCCAAAGGTATACAACACCTCTCTTAATGCGTTTATGACAGCACTCTGAAAATAATTCATATTAACTATTATAAATTTATATATTGTGTTTACTCTATACCTGTCTGGCCTGAGAAATGGCAAATCCTTTATTGTTGTTTTTAATAGTCGCACATCCTAAATCCTCATGCGAAATGCCCGACTTTAGTGTAATTCTTACGAATGCAATAACACTGACCGAATATTCGCCAGAAACATTATCAATAAAGTCTAGAATTGATATATACATGTAATGAACGTTTTAAGTAATAAATATTACCAGTTGCTTTTTAATATAAAAATAAATTATAACCTATTTTTTCATTTGTAACTCTGTAATTCCATTCATGTTCGCCCCATGTCTCATTTGCTAAATTTATTAAAACAAGTTTATCATTAGATCCAAAATTATTTTGATTGATTTCATTTACTTTGGAATCAATTGTATTAAACTGAAAATGTTTAGATATTAAGTATAATTATTTTAATTATATATTATTTCCTATTATACCATTATGATTATTAAGTATGGAGTGTTATATATTAATAACTTATATTTTATTGGGTAAATATTTAAAACTTTTTTATATACTTATTATTTTTTAAACTAATAACTTAAAAATATATTTTTTTAAATATATTTATATAAAAAAACGATTATATTAGGTGAGAATAATTTTGACATTTCTTAAACAAACTTCGCCGCTGAAAAGTTTAAAAAGTGAGGGGGGGAGGGTGTTCTTAAACATGGCTGAAACGAACTCAAATGCGGTTGATGAAGAATTAAAAACATTGGAAACAACAGTAAAAAATGATAAATCAGATCATTATTCATTTAAATTATTCGACATATGTTGTGTTTTATTTTCGTTGGGCGCTTATATGGCAGACTTTATTACCGGTAAGAAAATTATTTTCTTTCATTTGTTATTTAATACCAACAGGTGAATTCTATCTCCACCCCCAACGAAGTAACCTGTCAGGTAATTTTTCTAGTTATCACATATATTCATTTGTTTATATTTTTATATTGTAGTATATTTTTATAATTATTTTCAACATTACCAAAAATATTTTTGTTTATATATGAGAATGATTTATTTGAAAACCCAGAAAAGAAGTAAATAAAAGTATGGACAAATATATAGATGTAAATTAGAAAGGTTTAAAAGTAATATTATTTAACAGAAAAGTAATTAAAATCGTTAAAGTAATTTTAAATTATTTATATTTAAATGACAATGTTTAAAATCAAATTATTATCAAATAAATACACTTATTCATTATATTCACTAATGTACTAATGAAAAACATTTTTGTTTCATTTGTTTTTAAATAAAAATGTCAAGTGACACTAGTAATCTTTTATGAAAACCGCAATTAGGTTTTAGTAGTCAATAGTGCCTGATGTACTACTAGATCAATCCGTGTTTGTTTAATTGATGGAAAATAAGTTTGAGTCTGGAATAGATTTAGAAATGTATTATTCATTACTGACAAGTACTACTGATTATGAGTACTGTCCATCATTGAAATGAGTTCATTCATTTTTATTTGATCATATTTTGATTCATGTGAATTTGAAATTTCTAGTTGTATGTAGAAACTTTTATTAGAATTTTTCAATATATAAATATAATTTTTATTCATTTTATATATATATATATTGTATATGAACATTTTTTGTATTACAATATAAATAGTCTACATATTATTTCAGATATTTTTTTAATTTGGGATTATTCACAACGTGGTTATATTTTCTGGACTGTTAGCACATTGGTCTTAGTATTAGTACCAACTGTAATAGTACAGTTATTTTCTGTGCGATGGCATAAAGCAGATGAAGAACTTTCAAAGTGGCATTGGATTACACATGCATGTTTGTTAGGTGTTGCACACAGGTAATTAATTCAAATAAATGAAATGTAGTAAGGCCATTTTATAACCTAATAACATATTTCAGATATGTGACTGTTCTTCAAGCAGGATTTGAAGCAATCAAAACTGGACACTCGAATGATTATCAGCGTCTTTATCAACATCAAAGTGATCTTTGTATGTTACATTTGTTTGATAGTTTCTTGGAATCGGCCCCTCAGTTAGTATTGCAGTTGTATATTATGTCATCGTTGGATGATTGGCATCCGTGGACAGGTTAGTGCTAGTTATATTCATATTGAACATATATTACTTCAATACTATATAGTACTGTAATAGCTAGAATTTATACTATCAATAGTATGGGTATTAATATTTAACCGATTAATTTATTTAATATTAAAATTGAATTTGCTTGTTTTTCCATACATTATCACATTATCAGTCTGAATGGAATATTTTCAGTATACACTATATAATAATTCTTCATATATTTATAAGCTTATGCATTCAAAAGAAGTTTAATTTTTATTATTTTATAAATACATTCATATTAATATACGTAATGTAAAAAATAAATATAAAATGACTGGAGAAAAAAATTCAAAAGTTTTTTAATAAATATATTATTGTATATACACATTTTATAAATAATCGATTTATTTTGCGAGATGGTAATATAAATTTGGTGAGTAACCGAACAACAAGAAATCAAGTTCATATATCTGATATAATTTTTTTAATAATTTAATAGGAATTTGACTAAAATACATTCGTGTTACTTTTTCATCCATTATTTCATCTGCAAATTTATTTTCAATGTCTAAATGGATTATATGATCCAGCTGTAACCTTTTTATTAAATATTTGTTTTCGGTTTGAAACTTTTCGAAATTGAGAATATAATTATATTGAACTTGACAAGGGGCACAGTATTGATAGACAGGTTTCCAGTGTTCATCGAAATATTTTTCATTTACAATGAACCGAATGAATTCTAGAAACGTTGGTTCAGGCTTCGTCATGTTTTTACGATCGTACCCATAAAGAGTTCTTATGTAATGTCCATAGTTTAGGTAATAGTATTGACGGTTCTCTTTATTTTCCAATTTGTCACGATAAGCTGAAAGTAAACGTTGAAATGGATGTCGAACTATTATGATTTTTCTTGACTGTTGAATTTCCTATAGAAATATTTCATACTCGTATAAAAAGTGTTTTTAGTTGTTAAAATATTTAGCAAAGAATATGTACCAAATGTGCTATTTCAGTAATATGTTGTGGTGGATAAAACATTCTTGCCATGGTATTAATTTGCATGTATTCATTGTTGATGATTTTTTCATAATTTGTGTTCCATTCTCCTGACAGAATTATAAAATTTTTCATCCAGACCGAGGATGCTGCTTTGAAAACTGGACACCATGATATTGAATGTAGTCTGTAATATTGAATCATATCTCATGTACATTAGAAAATCATGGAAATTTTCATTGTTATGCTTTTTCATACTGGAACTATATATTAAGTTATAAATGATTCTCTGATCTATTTAAGAGAAATTAGATTTTGTATTTTCAATATTTTTACATAACTTATATAGGAAAACATTGAATTGTTGAATATAATAACAAAAAAGTATAAAAAAGATTAAAAATTGTTTCAAATGTTTGGAGTGTATAGCTCATAATCAAATGAAACTGTTGAAATTTTCAATAAAATTCCCTTTAGGATTTTATAGAAGTTAATTATAATTAATTTAAATTTTGCTTGTTTCATAGTTCTGTGAATTGCTAAAATGTAAAAATATCAAAGATAACTGAAAACGGAAATACTAGAGATTTCTACTTTTTAACAAAAGTATGCAGCTTTCTATAAGACATGTAACACTTATTCTATCTTCCACTTTTCTTTTGTATTAACTTCTAACTTATTTTTTCCATATACTCAAATCTATCAACTTATATATCATGACTGAATATTTTTGCTATTGCCACATTTAACATTTTAAAAATATGACTTAA
>CM068323.1:23655345-23877845 GCA_034766995.1 Acanthacorydalis orientalis
TAATTAATCTTTTACTACACAAACTGCAACATTTTTCTAATCAAAAGTATTCAGTAAATCATTATTGATCATTTTTAATTGTTGTTTATACGTATTTTGATGGCGTTGCTATCATCCTCAAAGGGTCGGGATACAGAAAAGTCTTTCTGTACTTTGACTCTCTGAGAATGATGGTATTATCATCAAAATGCGAATAAGCAGATTGTAGGATGAAAAAAGAATTAATCTCTAAAGGATAATTTTATTAGTGTCAGATTACATTGTAGAATTTAGCTATCATTAAACAACGAGTAATTGTTAATACAGTCGTGCAATATTCGCAATAATCGAGTTCGTTATAAATATATCAAATGCTGATTATTAAACTTTTTAATTTTTAATGATATTCAAACGTTTTGAATATAAAAACTGATTTATGAAACTAATTATCAATAAATTTCTTAAAACCTAATTTCTGTGTTTTCTAATTATTAATTATAACGTTTTAAATATTTTTTTCTTAACATAAATTAGTCAATTTGTAATTATTGAATATAAGAGAAATAACAAATAGTACTTACTTGATTATTCAATAAAATATAAAATTCTGAGAATAAAACTTTTTGTTTTGTTGCACAGTTTGTTTTATACATTTTTTGAAATTTATCGCCTCTATATTACTTTTATATTAAATTATATATACAATTTACGTATTAATATATAGACTAAACAGAAAATGTTATTATTTACAACATATTTTATTTTATTCGCGTCCAAAACACAAAAGCTATTTTAACAAGTGCGTTTTTAAATATGACAAAAGTATTATCTTCATCGTGTTCGGTTATCATTACATCCGTACATGTTAACAGAATTGTGATGCTGGATAAACTTCCCACCATGGGTATATGTGTTAGATTTTAGTACAGCACAGTGTTTCTAAATACATTAAAACACAGTAAAATGCAGCAGAGATGTATTCAGAATAAATCACGAAAAACAACTATTATAAACATATCTGTTAATCAACTCGTTGTTGTTTTAATGATGGCATGGCAACGATCCGAACACACTCGTTGATTATCAAGCTCGGATCGGTACATTGCTGAACATTAATAAATGTTCTTCCAACACTTTCCTTCGATTTGAGCTCGTTCAATTTTCAATTATGAGTATTGACTTACCAATACTGTCCTCATCGGTACTTCGGACAAAAATGCTTGTTTCGGTTGGGAATTTTTTTCTATGTCCTGCGAGACATCGTGAAACAATTTTCTCGGACGCCCTCGTCGTCTCGGCCTTCTGATGATTCTCGTCTTCCTGGTCTCCTTCTGGCTGCAGGATCTTCGAGTAAAGGAGAGTCTTCCACTTCTTGATTGATAATCGGAGGATGTAGAACCACCTCAACTAAATCACGATTGTCTGCAGGCTCATTGGCTGTAGCGTTTTGTCCGAGTTTCTCTGGCTTGAAATCTTGATATTCGCTGGTTACAGAAGCCGCATTCTTGGAAAACTTGACGTCACGTGACACAACCACCACTCTTTCCTCCGACAGCCAAACTCTGTAGCCCTTGTACTCTTCTGAAAATCCGACGAGAACTCCTTCTTTACAGCGAGATTTCAGCTTGCCTTTTCCCGGTTTTCTGTCAAGACAATGAACACGGCTTCCAAAATCTCGAAGGTAACTGACGCTTTTCGCTTCAGACACACATCACAGTCGAGCTCGTTTCCCAATTCGTCGCGTTTCAGTCCACGTATGGTTTATTTGCGTTCCGCTCCGCGAAGATCCGACATATTTATCTGAGCCGCCAATGCCTCGAGACTTTCTGATCGAGCGTAGTTATCTGGTAGATTTCCATGTCGGACATAAGACGTGCGAATTCCTCGCGTACATGCACGTAATATACACCGTCTGTTTTGTTTGCAACAAGTATCACGTCTCCTTTCGGATCTGAGACCAAGGGTTTGGTAGAAAAACCAAATATGTGCAAAATATTTTTAAAAATAGAACGATCTAACAGGAGGTATTAACATAAATGTAAATATAATTCAATATATTATAAAATGTTATAAGAGGAAAAAAGTAGAAAAATGGTAATTGGTGTTGGAATGCACGACTCTAATTCCGATTTCACTAAAAGCAATTACTTTACATTCTAACTGCTTTGTAAATCGCAGCTTAAACGCCCATTGAAATTAACGACTGTAATATTTAGAGTAATAATTCTTAACTCTAGTTAGCCAAACTTCACTTTTTTATATCAAATATTTTATATCTTTGTTATTTAATTTTTTTCCATTTTTCTTAATCCGTCTCTGTTTTTTTTTTTAAAAAAAAAAGTAGTTTTCTCGATATAATAAAGAAAATATTTTATATCTATTTATGTAAACTACAACAAATTACTGTTATTACAATTAATATACTACACTACTCAGTTTTCACTACTTATTTATTTTTTTTGTGAAATTATATGAGATACTGACTTCATTTTCCATGATAAAACGGTATTTCAATGAAATGTACATAACGAAAGTTCTTTACATTCATACTACTTGCGTTTGTCGCAGTTTTGTTTGATAATTAGAGCAGAAATTCAATATTACTTCGAAATCGATTATAACAGTATTGATTTACTTTTTTTCTCTAGAACTAAAAACTATTACATACTTTTGTGTCTCTACAAAAGAATGTTAAGATTTCCATATGACGTCAACTCTCTCTCTTCCACTGTTTTTTTTTGTATTATTTTTTAATTAATTTTTGCGAAATACACAAAAGTTTTTTTGGTCAAAAATGTTCAATAAGTCATTATTGATCAATTTTGATAATTACTTACGTGCATATTCAAAACACTCAAGTATAAAAAAATTCTTATTTACATTTATAATTTTACATTGTCATTTCCCTATAATAAATTATATGCATGTTACATTCAAAAATTATAACTTAATGGATATTTTTAAAATTAGCAGAAACCAATGCTACTAACAGTTAATCTATACGTTTTTCTGTTATTTATACACTTGTTCGAACCTTATTAAAAATAGAATTAATCACTTTTACGAGTTTTTCTCTTTTTTAAACATTTACATGTTTATTAAACAATCTGTTTTAATTGTTAAATTATTAAACAGTAGAATTATAAATATATACATTCGCGGATATATAAGATCATACATGTATATATTACATATTTGTAGGTATATCCGCACTTGCTTCTCTTTCTTCACTTGCTTGGGCCGTGGCAGCATATACACGAGCGATGCGTCGTGCTCGTCCAGATAAAAAACGTGTTCGTTGGCCAGGACTTATTTTACAAGCCGCTTGGCGTGGAGGAATGTTATGTGCAAGAATAACTGCTCTTGTACTCTTTGCATTCATGTTCCATTCGTGGCTTTGCCTAATCATTTTCATTCACTGGCTGTGTATGACAACTTGGGTCGTGCATCAGAAGACCGACTTTTGCGCCACAGCCTGGGAAGAATTCATTTATAATTGCGTCGTTGGCGTCATTTATTGTTTCGATTTTTTCAATTTGCAAGAAGGGCCATCGAGGTGCAGAGTTACGACATTTTATATTATTATCGTAACGCAGAATATAGCATGTTTGATTATTGTGATCGTTTCGAATCGAATAACAAGATGGGAGATTTTTATTGTTGCGTCGGTGTTTATTTTAGCTGGAAGTATGGTCGGTAAGTTTTTATCAATTTCATATAAATCTTAATTACTATTTTATATAAAGTTGACACATTATAAAAAGTTACGTATATGTGTGACATTTTTCCGAAACATTTTTTTCTTATCATTAACACAATCGTTTACTTTTAACAAGCCAAGGAAATGAATATGGCAACGGTTTATTATATGACTTCAGATTTCCATTATGTTATTTTCAATCGCACTTACTTTTTAATAGGATTTTTTCCAAAGAACTAAGAATATTATGGAAATAACGTATGCTTTTTGCAACAGGAATTAAATATAGTACTAAAAAATACATAAATTACTACATTCAACGGTATACATCACAAATTTTTACACGATAAATTACTGGCCCATAGACTGAATACATGCGTGTGTTCAAATCTTAAAAATATACTAGATTGATACTTAACATTGTCAATTGTCCACTCCTCCTGCTTGTTAATTGTAGAAGGATGTGACATTAAGCATTAGAAGTAATCAGAGCTTTTTACTCCCATTTATTATTTATTTCTTTACATTTATTTAGAGAACAAATAAATTGAAGAATACTGTCTGCTATATATTTTGAATATTTATAATGAGTAATAAGTGTGAATATACATATACACAAACGTACATACGTAGATCATCCATGTATTATATATATATATATATATATATATATATATATATATATATATATATATATATATATATATAATGAGATTTATAAACCTGTTATTCCTAAATAGTTTCACTGTTAGTAAAAGTACAGATGTGTTTTAATATTTTGTCAGGAATATGCAGTATGATACTGTATTACACAATATTTCATCCTGCCGGGCCAATTTCTTTCTGCCCAATAAATGCCAATATCGAGAGTGCATCCATTCCAGATATGAAAACTATAGCGAATACTGGAAATCACACGAATACGATTCGTACTTTAAAAAGATCTTGGCATGTCGATAGAGAAGAAAGTAATCCATGTTCGAACAATATAGAAAACTCCCCCCAATCTGAAGATAGTTGCACCGACAAAAAACTATTGCTTGAGAATTGGATCGCACGATCTGGTTCTCCGATGTTTGCTTCCGTGCCTATTACTGTACCAAACATGACTGTAAGCGACGATGTCGAATTTTATACCGTAGCTAATACTCCTATAAATACGTCTAAACTTGAAGATGGTGGCATAGTGAATAATAGTTTTAAAAGTGAAAATGAGTGTCCGTTTGAAAATAAAAATTCTAATAATGATGATATTAACAAGCAGAAACGGAGAGGTATATGCTCTCCGACAGAACTCGGTTTGCGTTTGAATGCATTATCTGCAGAAAAGAAAATGTCAGTAGAAGAAGCTCAGACATCTTACGATGCTCTTCAAAAACGTAGAGGAATATATTCATTGTTTGAATTGGAAATAGAATTAGACGAATTTAATCCGAAGAAAACTCTTGAAAACGATATAAAAATGAAACACCTCGACATGTTTTCAAAAGTAAATGTAGAATTAAACAATTCGCATAAAAACTCACTAGAATTACGAAAAAAAGTGCCAACCAATGAAGATATTAAACCGTCAGATATGGAGTCGTCTAGCGAAATTCTTTCGACGCACGATTACGAAAACATCTGCGCCGTTAACATTGCTCGTGAACCTTGGGGCTTACGCTCATGGCAAGGATATTGTGATATTGAAACACATTTACACGACGACAGTACAATACATGATCGACGAAGAGATACTCTCACAAGTACTGCGACTTCTGGAAGTTCTGAAATCAGCTCACGAGATTCTCCTCTAGTGTTTCCGTTTCGAAAATTGCACTCCAGACAGGACGATTATTTAGATACGCTTATTTATGATCTTGCACATTGTAACGTTAAACAATCTGACTATTCGGATATGAACGATACAGAACCAGAGTCGAACGTGTATATAGCAAAGCCCTATGTAATCGATCAGCACGGAACCTTTTTTCCACTGACAAAATCCTTAGAGCCTATACGAGAAGAAACTGAAGAGTCGTCTTCGTTGACAAGCGACAGTTCGGCCAGGCTAAATAAACTTAGCGGCTCATCAGAAAGCGCTTTAGTAGCGACGATAGATGAAATTCGACGAGGTTCCACGACCAATTCTCCGCGCCACGTCTATCACTGTTCCACGAACGTATGGGATTCGAATCTCAAACGAAACGCAGATATTTTAGCTAATATTAATCAAATTCCTACCGTCAAGTCTTTATGGTGTACTAAAAACAGTTGTGTTACAAAAATATCTCCGGTTAGAAAAAGTGTTTTACCGTTCGTATCACTAGAAAAACCGTTATTAATAGATCACATTTCTAAAAATGATAATTTGAATTTGTATGACACGCCGAAAAAGAAAAACGATTCACCGTTAAGTAATTTAGTCATCGAATCTCCCAGATCTGATTTCGCGATCGATTTGAAATCGAATTTGTTTTCCGACGACGAAGAAATGTTTTCTTCTATTACAGAGCACGAACTCGCTGCTCAGAGTATTATAAACGATAATGTTGTAAGTAACGAAAATGTTATTTCCACTATAGATAAAGATTACGAAAGTGATCAGAGTAGTCAAGTCGTAAATAAGAATAATAAGAAAACTGGAAATCGACCTAGAAGAAAATTCTCTTTGATACGAGAAAAATTCGAACCGAAATATAAATTGTCAGTTTCCGAAGGTAATGTAAATAAATCGTCCGTCCAAAATTGCGATATTACAGAGATTAAATTAAAAAAATTAATCGATAAAGAAAACCTTACGCCAGTATTACCGACGCCTGAAGCTTTAGGAGCGAATAACCCCTCGCCTGAAATATTAAATTTATCGGAAAAAAGAAGTTTGTTTCTAAATCAAGTGCTATCGTCTCCGAAAATAAATTCATGTGTTGTGAAAAAAACAAACCGGACAGAACATAAATAAGTAATCGTCCTAAATCGTCCGGTTTTTAAGTTACTAAGTATACATGTTAGTTGATGTATATATTGTAAATAGTCGAAGGTTGTGCCCCTTTAAAGAAATGTATATACTTTCATATTTTTAAATATAAATTTTAAAGTAGAGAGTAATGTTAGTACAATTAATTTAATTGATTTGTAATAATACGTTAGTATTTTGTACGAAAGATATTCCGAAATTGTAACTGTTTCAGTATTGTAATGAATTAAGGATAATTTTAAAAAGAAAAATGTGTTCATGTGAGATTCATGTTTGATTTAGAACAATTTGAGTTAATATCGACTGTCCTAGGTGTTAGTGACATATTGTTATTATCCAGGAGACCAAAAATAGTGTGCATATATATATATATATATATATATATATATATATATATATATATATATATATAATATATATAAGAATTTTTTTATAATCATTAGACTTTTTTCTTTCAATAGAAATTGAAATGTTTCTAAAATGTAAAAAATAATTTATCGAGTTGTTTTTATGTTTTTAAAATCACGTATGCATTTAGATAAATACCGTAACCCTTACACATTTCATAATTGTGTTGATATATTTGTTTATTATTGGTATAAAAGTTTGCTCGAAGTGTAGCCAGGGGACCTTCCCTCTCATAAAACGTGGCCGTGCACTGGATCTCATGGCTCGCGCAATTCAAATAGATCGGTGGTTTTGTGGGTCGGGTGTTGGTTTATTTCTAACGGTATAAAAATATACTTACAAAATTTAATTTATATAAACGCAGGTACATTATCCTGATGGCCTTCGTCATTTTGCATTATCTGTGTGTGTTTTCCATTAGTAGTTTCGGAACGTGTACAGTCATCAAATAAATATTAAAGACTATTTTTAAATTGGATTTACGTTCGTTTATCTACATTTTAGATGGGGTGTAATTAATAATTTTATGGTGTAAATTATTACGTCGCTGTTTATACTTATTTGTTCATTTAATATATTATTTTTATTTTGATATAAATTTCACTTTTTACTTTTACAACATATTTGTCTTATATCCCGTTCCTAATACGAATTTAGCAAGTATTGAGTCGGTTTGTTATATTTAATACAAATGATGTTCTTTACATCTATCTTTAATTTTTGTATCTGTTTGATTCATATATTCTTTATTACATATTAATTTATACACTCCATTTAGAATGTATATATTAGTGTTTTCTATTTGGCCTTTAAGGTGTTTGAACAACACGTAAGATCATTTATTTTTTTCTGGTTATCTGTACATTATCACTCACATCGCAAATGGAAAATCGAAAAATCTGTTTGTAAATGTTCATAAAGTGTACCCTTCTAATAGTCTGTAGATATGAATTTTCTGAATCCAGCACCATATATATTACTCAGATTCGCTAAAATGTTACAAATGCCCATACTACAGTCGATATTATACAATCTTTTTGATTTTTGTATAAAGATATATTGTTTTACGTTTACTCAAAGTTAGCAAATACAAAAATATTTAGTTGTTAAAGCTTCTATTAACGTATTGACGAGTTGACCTTTTACAATCTGAATTCGTTCTGTTAAAGAGATTTTCATATTTGTATTATTAAGTAGACAAGTAACAAGTTGTACTGTTTATATTTTTGTGTTTATTTAATAATACATGAATTACATTATCAGTAAGTAAAAACTAACAATTATAAAATGCAATTTCATGTATACTAGAATGTATACATTTATATACATACACACATACTTTTACATTTTGAATCGCAATAAAAAATTAAGTACTGATATAGTTTAAGTATATATATTTAAATTTTTATATGAACATATATAATATACACAATTTGTTTGAATATTTTATACATGTATCTGTTGAATTGAATGAGCTGTAAAAAATTTGTGCAATGTTATAATATTCGTGTAATTGATACTTTTAATTATTATCACAGAGAATTTTATAAAATAAGTACATTTTAAGGTGTATAGATAATTACAGAAGATTACTTTACATTACAGATACATAAGTTATTTTAAAAAATAATCACCTTTTATAATTGTATCACATTCGTATTAAAATCAAAAAGTATATTATGGAAAAAAGACTGTAAAGAATGAATAAATGTTATTTTATAAAATAAGTAATGCATTTAGAATAATTAAATCAAAAACAAACATCAGTGCTGAATCGAATAATCATTAATATCACCCTATAATTATTTTTACATTTCTATTACACTGATAATTAATTTTTATGTTTATGCTAATCAAATAGTTATATTTTAATATCGTTTGTGTATAAAATGCTTATCTTCTTTGTAAGAATTCTATAGTACATGGATGGAGATGCTTATAAATATTTTACAATAGCATAAAAATAATACGCTTAATGAAAGCTACTTGTGTAAAAAAAATATTACCTTATAATTTTAGTACTTTAATGAACTTTTCATATTTTTATATAAATATACATTTACCATATATGTAATATATATAGACCAATAATTTCACTATAAAAATTTCAAACAGAAGATTCAATTATTTAAATATTTTTAGCTGTAAATCTATCACTTCTAGAGTGTTTATGGATAATTAACAATCCATATCAAAAGTTTGATAAAATTTTTAGTTGATACGTGTAAAATAGATAATAGAAAATTAAATAAGTTTTAACATGTTAAGTAGTTACAAAATATAATGGTACCAACAGAATATATTCCTTAATTGATGTGTGAGATTGAAATTTGATATTTTTTAAATCTTGCTTTCTGTCTTAAGTAGATAGTTAGGATTTATAACACTGAATATATTCAGTCTTTTTACAGATTTAGTTATTTATACAGAGAATCACATTAAAAAAATATGAAACTGTACTTAATAACAAAAACTTATAAAATGATCCTTTATATATGTATATTTATTGATAACCTTTTACACTCTAAATGAGACAGACAAAATGTAAAGTTTATTTTGGTGTTACTCAATCTTCTACTCACAAATATGAACTAATATATGATATTATCAGTCTATGTTTATTACATCCATGATATTTACAGTCATGCCACATTTTTTTAAACAGAAATCAATATTTTTTAACAACATTGTGTATGAAAGATTATTAAAAAAGAATCTCAGGTTTAAAATGATTTAATTTGAATATCACATAAGTTGTAAAAAACGATAATAAAATACCTCAGTAATCGTTTATTGTATTATTTGATTAAGCCTGTAGAGTAGAATATTAAAGGGAAAATTTCTGCATTGAAACTTATTAGAAAAGTTTGGTAGAAGTAGCTCTCTTATAAAAATCTTTAGCAATACCTCATTCTATTTGCAATTATATTTTAAGGTTTTTTTTCTATTGTATGTACCAATCAACTATTAACCACATTAATATTATATGTGTTTGTGTCTGATGTGATTATAGCTGGCTTATATGGCATTTTTATAACTGAATTCATTATAGCACAATATATGGGAAAATTCATGTTGTGATTCAATTGTTAAAATAGTTGAGCCATTGATCTACTACTAGACAATTTGTCCTTTACCAGACCACTTTTTTCCATACATACTCTTTTCATATTATATACTTACTCTATGCTTTAGCCACAATATTTTATGAAAATGAAATATAAACTATTGGTATTTTATAATAAATCTATAATCACATATAGCTAGCAATGTTTTTAAAAAAGTCTGTCTACTAGACTTACATTATCAGTTTGTCTTATAAAAGTAATTTTACACAAATACCATAAATTACAATATTTGAAACTTTCATGTGAAATTGGCAATATATAACATTAGAGCTTCTATTTGTTTGAGTTGATACAACATGGTTAGTATATTTTATCTATAATGGTTAGTTAAATACATATTTCCTTTCATAATGTTTTTGTAATTGCTGTACCCACTGGTGATGGTACTTTGTTTAATGAAAATTAATTTTTAAACTTTTATATTATTTATTTACGGTATATCACATGAATATAAAAGAAACATGATTTTACAAAAATATAATTCCATGTTTTTAAATTCTTTGCGTAACATAAATACATTTATATACAAATGACAATCCTTTGGACATGTTAATTTTAAAATAAAATGTTTAATAATAATCAAATGGCACATTAATCAGACAATTTCTTTCTTTCTATTTTTTTCTTGTACACTAACTTACACTATTGAGACAAATATATGTAATTTGGCAATTTTAAAGTACAATTCTTACATGTTATTTACTGAAATAATTTTAATAATTTTTAAAATCAATCAGTATTCTGTCACATGTATTTCAATAGTAAGTATATATATATATATATATATATATATATATATATATATATATATATATATATATATATATATATATATATATATATATATGTATATAATCACAATACATTTTGTATTTGTTTTTATGTGTGACATGCATTTAAAATTTAAAAACACAAACACTTTTGGCACAAACATTGTTTTTATCAAAAACTTAAATAGTACTTTATAATATTGATCACTTAATCATTATATTAATTTAATGTTAAAACAAATATCAATCATTGCTTATTTTTTTTACATTTTAGATTTTCAGTATAAATTCATTATTTACGGTAGAATTATAGAATTAATGCCATGGTTTTCAATAATCACATTCAAAGAAATTGTTAAGAAAGTAACAATTTGATGACTAATATTATTAAACTTTATGGTAATTATGTTTTAAATCATTGAACACGTTACAAATGGCGATATTAATTATACAGATATGATGATCAGTTTCATTAATTTCATTTATTCTAATGAAATATAATACACAATACTCATATTAAACTGATATCACATCATATTTTATCAAAATTTATATTCTAATTATAAATGATTATTTTTCACAAAAGCTTTAAAGTAAAAATTAGCTTTATTTTATATAAAATTAGGGTTAAGTTATAAAAGTTTGTATAAGTTATTCATAAAATAAGAGTAACATTTCAATTTGCCTATAAATAAATATCATTAAATTTAAAAAGTAATCATTCGTATTTCCATTTAATTTATTTTTGACATTAAATAAATATTTTATATATTTATATATATATATATATATATATATATATATATATATATATATATATATATATATATATATATATATAAATATACAAATATACAAATGAGAGTTCAATGAATAATTTCATTGAAAGTAAGCATAGGGCAACAGCAATTTGATACCAGTAAAAGAAAATTAATCATGTATTAAATATGCTGTTTGTCGATCTATAATACTCTCTTTTATATAACCAGGTGATAACATTTCCCTGAAGGTGAGTGAATCTCAAATGTTCGTTTGTTCTAAATTAGGAATGTTGGCATTACGTCTCTGTGAAGCTTTATGTTGTAACCAAGCACTGCGATCGATGAAAGGTAATGTACGCATGTGCCTGCATATTCTTGTTAACAGTGATATGTTTTGTAATTCGACATAAATTTGATCTAATGTTTTTCCTTTCGTTTCAGTAATAAAAAGGAAAATATATATCACATATACTAAACATACAAGACTATGAGACATAAAAGCACCACTGAAGCTTAACATTTCTGAAACTAAAAAAATATATAATTAATATACATTTAAAGTCCATATATGAACAAGTTGTCTCAATCTCCATGCTGTTGTTTTGAAACAGATTAAGACCACTTGTCATTTATTCACTTTATACATAATACCCAATAAAAAGTGAAATTTTTATAGTGTATTAATTTTTACTAACATACTTTTTTCTAAATCAATCTCTCTCTAAATAATAATTTTAACAGACTATCATTTCAAATAACTTACTTTTTTCTTCCATTCGCAGTCCAAGAATAAACATATTACTTAACCACAATGCTGTAGGAACAAATGCAGCAACAGTATGACCACGGAAATACGTTGGAAACATTTCACATCCTAACAACCACATCAATGTTGCTGGACCAAGAGCATGTGTCGCTTCAAATACTAACATAGCGATAACAGCTAAAACATCTGTCATATTGTCTATGTACTCATCAGTTTGAATTAATGATACTGGTGTAGGAAGCAGAGGATATGGAGGTGGTGTTTCTGGTGGAATAACAATGTTTTCATGTCTAAAAGAATTCACACGGTCTGAATTTGAACTAAATGCTAGAATACCACTAGAATCAGCCATTATGTCATCTGGACAAAATGTGTATTCTAGATCCAACGATATGTTCGTTCCAGTAGAAGTAAGCATCGCTAGTGTTCCGATACTAAACATCATAATTGTTACGCTCATTATTAAACATGGACGTCTACCGAGACGATCCACAATGAACAAAGAAACTCCCGTACAGATCAACTAAAAAAAAACAAGTTTATGTAATTAAAGGTAAATTGATCTTAACATTTAAAAACTGTTCAGCATTATATAAACTTAATCATTGCATTTTATATTTTTACATAAAAAATTATTAACATAGTTTCTTTTCATAATTTATTAGGTAAACATGATACATATAATCAAAAATACTAATAAAAAAAATGATATAATATGCAAAGAAACTTACCCTGACAGCACCGAGTGTAACTGATGCAATATGTGCAGATGTATCTTTACTGATACCCAGTTTGAAAAAAAGTTGTGGAGCATATTTTAATACAGTGAACCGACCACTAAACTGCAGTAACAAAATGAAAATAACGATCGTAACAGCGGATTCCACAACAGTTGTCGTCATTATCGGTGATAGATGATCACCGTCTCTTATAGAACGTTTTCGTAATGGAGTATAATGAGGTAAAAACCATCTTGTTAACTGAACATCAATTAACATCGGTATAATATTTAAGGCTGAAATAAGAGATCATTTAGTTTAATTTTATTATATACATAAAAAAAATCAAACTTGGTTGTTCTTGCATATCTTCATACAAACATTCACTTTTATAATGAGCTCATTTCACAGCTATAATGAATAAGGTCAATCTAAAAACTTTATTATTTTTTTAAAGAGTGGTAAACCCCATTTTTTTAAATATATAAAAGCCAACTGTTCTGCTAATTTCCCAAATAAGCCCCAATAAGACCTGTTTATTCCTAGGTACAAAATTTAATTAGAAGCTTGAAAAATACACTTGAATATTAATATAAAATAATGAATAAATTTAGATTGTTTTTGACTACATAAGCACATATTTAAATTTTACTTTAATGTTTTCTTTAATATACATCTCTTTCTACTATAACTTACAATGGAAGAATATCCAGACAGAATTTATTTTCAATTAATTCCAATTTAAAATTTATCCTTTTTAATGATATTATTCACTCTCAACTAAAATAAAATGTATACTTACATACTGCTATTTTCCACTTTTCATCTGTGAAAATCAGTCCAGCACAAAGTCCACATAATACTCCAACTGCTATCCCAAACTGATGAAGAGTTACTCTAAAACCTCTGTTTGTTGAACTTGATAGTTCAGTAGCGAGAATACAGTGAGCTATTGCTGAGAATGTATTTCCAAAGCCAAGTAGTAATCGAGCTGTGTACATAAGGATGGCCCATGGAGACAATACCAACATTATTGTTCCAAATAAATTTATGTAAGTCGATAGTTGAATACAATGTCTACATCCGTAACAATCAATAATTGGACCTAGCAAAAAGTCATCATTTTATTCGTTATAAATTGTTTACTTTACAAAGAGTATACCTGTAATAAAACCAAAAACACCACCAAAAACCCATATGTACAAAAGAACTGCTTGATGAGTGCACACTAACGTATAAAGATCTGAAACCGTATTCAAATAATTTACAAGTACAACCATGTCATAACCAAATGAAAATCCTCCTAAGAATGTTACTATGGCACTTATCCATTTAAGTTTACTAGCTTTATTCTTCTTATTATTTAAATTACTCATTATATTATTGATCATTGTTATTTTCTTCCCTTTTGTAGACAGCTCATTTCGTTCCAAAAGTATTGCAGTATCTTCTTCATCAGACATTTTGACAAACTAAAATCATATGCAGTTAAAATTATATGATAGCACATATAAATAATCACATATATGTGCTGCTGTACATTAATACCCTTTTTATATAGATATTTATTGCAAAACTGATTAAGATAAAAATTCAATTTGAAAATAAAATCAAAATTTTTTAATTTTATTTTCATCTAAAGAAAATAAAAACTTTTTAAACTTTAATTCAGTATTATTAAACTAATAATATCTACATAAACATACATACACTCATACACAACTATTTTAAGTACTGAAATAATTATACTTATTTAAGCTGCAACTATAAATTATAGGTGTTGTAAATTTTTGAACATTTATTGCAAAATTTTATTTAATGAGATCCTGTATTTAAAAAATAGACTCAATTTACCTATTTGTTTATTTTTTTGACAGTATTCTTAGTTGGGATTTTTTTAAATGTCATTTAAAACTTCAAACTCCCTAGATACAATAAACAGTTCTTTTTTCTTAAGCAATTGATTAATAATATTCCAGGAGTGTCCAATGTTATGAATTAATTTTTACCAATGTTCCTTTTTTGATATCTGAATATTGTGCCAGATTAAGTAGTCTTTATTAATGCATATGTGTATTCTAAATTTAATAAGAAAATTAACTAATAAATGTATTCGATACTGCTAGTCCGCATATATAAGATTAAATCTTAAAGGAATACATAGTATCTTACACTATGCAAAATAGTGTGCCAATAAAATAATATTTTCCATGCTTTACATGCAATAATATAAACAAAGTCAAGGGCATATTATAGGGTCTAAGGTAGATAGATAAAGCCATCGCCTGAAAATATTTAAATATAATTTTTAAAATTTTCCTAGAGCATGTATGAAAATAGGTTTCGTATAGGTTTGGATATGAACCAAATAAAAAATCAATACTTTCTTTTAGTCGAATGGTAAATATTTCTTGTCTAAAGGCATTTAATTTATAAATTAAATATAACCGCAATACAGATCGCCACAAGAACGATTTGAAATTCAAAACATACATATATGGATATTTTAGTATTATTTTTAATTATTGACGAGCCAATAATTACATTTTGAACCATCAAATGCTTCTTAATTTCCATCGTTTCTAAATATTTTTTAAAAAATGATAATAAGGGCTGTTATCTATCTCTAACTATCCACACACACATATATATCTTTCACTATGATCTAAACAATTAAAAAGAATAAATCCTTGTTAATATGTAAATGCATTTAAAAACATTTCTTATCTTTAAAGATAGTTAATTATAAATTGAAGTTAACAATTTGTCAATTTTTGAATTTTTTAATAACAGTCTGTTGGCATAATGTAATGTAAATTTTTTTCGAATTTTTAAATGAAGCTCATTTTCTGGGTTTGGAAAATGAAGACACTTATTATTTTTAAACATTTTATTAAGATTGATATGAATGATGTCAAATTTAGTTTTTTTTTTTTTGATATGAAAGCATTTGAAATTAAGCAATCTTTCGTTAGTAATAATATATAAATTCATATTAAATAATGAGGGTTCAAATGAAAAGAAACAGGAATATTCTTCATATCACATTAAATTTTAATGCAGTGAATCAGTTAACACTTTAATTTGGTAGAAATTATATTTTAATAAACTTATCGATTCATATAAATATATAATGAATTGAAATGTTCATTAAACATTATTTGAATGTATTTTTTTCTTGGGATGATTAAACCTTAAATTAATTGAGAGGTATAAAAATATTTTATACCTCTTTCCAAGCACAAAGAGAGGACCACTGATCTGTTTATGCAGTTTTGTAAGGAACTGGTAAAATCGCATGTTCTAAAACGATGCTTGCACAATTTCATCATTTTAGATGCACACAACATGCTCCTCATCTATTCTCATTGCTTGAAGCCAAAGTCGCGCTCTACATTATAAATATTACTCATAAATAACAATTAAAATTAAAATATAACACCTGCTTTTTGTTCTTGGGTAACAGAATAATTCATCCCTCAGGAGATTGCACATGTGCAATTCACGTTGTAAAATTCATCTTCAATGACAAATTCTTAAACACTAAATGCGGTCATAAACAATGTTACTCAGATGAAATTTTTAAACATAGTTTTGCTGAAAAGGCAATTTTTTTTGACCCATAAGAGTGCGATTATATGTTCATGTTCTCTGCCAATAGTAAAACAATACACAAAATGACTTATAAATCGAACAACTAACGCTATCCATTTCAGTCAAAAGTAAATATCGTGTTCATATTTTGCTGTTTTACTTTGACCGGCCTGAGTCTACCATTTTAAATGTATATTCATCTATAGTTGAATCTGTTAGCCTTTCGTGTTTAAGGTGAAAATTTAATCTATGATCGACGATCTGTTGATGTGTTCTGGTTAAGTGTGTATTTATTTTTTTGTAATTTAAGCAAATAGTGCTACTTTGCTTATAAAATACTTGTATCCATATTTCAACGGAATTACTTTTATAATACAATATATGCGAATAGCGTAAGTTTACAAAATTTGTGTAGAAATAGACAATTTGTTCCCTTGCATAGAATCATTCCTATGAAGTTAATCGCGTACACAAGTGTATTGATCGTCATTGTGAACTTTCTTATATTTTTTAATATACACATAATTTAATTTATTTTATTTAAGCAGACAAACTGTGTGGGTGACTGACAATAATATCGGTGATTATTTTTCTTTGAGTTTATCGCTGTCGGTATTTTGTTAGTTCTCATAATTTCTTTTGTATCCAATATTTCGTGCCGATGAAACATTATCGAGATGTGTTGAATAGGCAAATGAATTTGTGTCTTGAAATCTTATTTTATATTTATTTTAAAACTTTGCATGTGCTGTTTGAAGTGTTTCTATATTTATCGATTCTGTTTCAAATTTGTTAATAAGACAGTCAGATAAATAAACTGAAGATAAATAAACAGATTTATCTGTATTGTGTGCTTTCGGTGCTGTGCAAATTTTATTGTGTTAATTGAAATTCCTCGCGCGGTGCATGGAATTTCGATATAACGGGAGTGTTTCATCTGTTGTAAAAATGTTTATGTATAATGGACTTTATTGATATGAAAATCAGTTTGTGAATGGATTCGGTGAACTTGACCATCAAATTTTCTTTATTTTATCCAACGAAATTGAATGCTCAAAAGTTTATCCTCTCATTTACATTATAATAAAAGTTAACAAATATTTTTATTGGAATAATCATTTATATCTGCGAGAACATAAGGCATATAAGTATTATTAGATTTTTATTTCATATTATTATTATAAATACATTCTAAGTGATTTATTGGTTCTTCTAAAAACTATTCTAAGTGATTTATTGGTTCTTCTATATATATATATATATATATATATATATATATATATATATATATATATATATATATATATATATATATATATATATATATATATATATATATATATACACATACATACAGACATACATCATACATACATATAATTATACATATAGTTCAATGTAAAAGATATTATTTTTATAAAAATATAATTGTTTAAACTATTAATAAAATTTAGATTTGAGTTAGTTTTATATTTGAATTACATGTAAAAGAAAATTCATATTTTAACCAGTATTTATTTATCAATAAAAGTTGGAGCGAAATAAGTGATAAATTTATTTTTTATTTATTAAAAAACATGCTCGACTATAGAAATATGAAAATATAGAAATATTTACAATTGCTAAAGAATGAAGACAATGTTATATTTATTATGTAATCTAATTGTTTATATATTTTTGAGGGCTAATATTCATATTTTGCATTTGATATGTAAAATTATATATCTAAGAATTAGTCTTTATATTATATCAATAAAGAATTATTATTTTTCATTAAAGGTAGATTTAAAAATGTTCAGTGGTAAATATCTAGAAGATTGTAAATTTGATTTCGATTTATTACTTAAAAATGGATAAAATATTCTCTCTGTCTGAGATTAATTACAGTTGAAGTAAATGTTTTAATTCAGCATTAAAAATATTTGACAGTTTCCTAATAATATCGCGATTGTTATTAGAATTGAATTATTTTTTTTTTACTTCTCGATGAAGAGAAAATGAAATAGGGTGTAGTAGAAGCGTTTTTTTTTGTTATAGAAATTTTTTATTATTGAACACGTAGTAGAATTTATTTTTTATCAGTTTTTATTCTGAGAATGAAATTGAATGTTAATAGTAAAGATATGTTTTTAAAAAATGTATTTAAATAACACTTCAGTGGGAATGAACTGATAAAGTAAAAATGAAAATGTAGAGTTGAAACGATTAATTTTTATGGTCGACTGTTTGAAAATGGTAAATATTAATGCTTACTATGATAGGATACTGATAAATATGAGTCCGAACTATTATCACGTGCGTCAAAGTTTTAAAATGATATTAAAAATGTCACAAATAGCAATTAGGTAGGGAATTGTTTTTTATTCGACGTTATTTCCATCGAGTACACAGAGTTCTGGAACCAACAAATCAGAAAGAACGAAACAAGTATTTATCGATTTATTATAAATATTTATGTTCAAATTTGGTTGTATATTTATATGCCTTATTCCTATTTTGTCGTATCGGCTTGTTCTGTGAATCATTGTCGTGTAATAGCGTGTAATATAACTTCCAGCGCTGACAACGCGTTCGACTTTTTCGCCGTTCATTACTGTCGGTCGCGCGTTCGGTGTTTTACCCGTGCGTTCTGTGTACGCCCTGTTACCGTCGGGATCGGCGTACATTTCGTCCGGATCGTGACAATTTATCCGCCGCGAAAGGTGAGATCATGAGAATGATGTGCTGATATACACGACGTATACAGATATGCGACGCGTTCGTTTCAATTGATACTCGCGCAACCACATATCCGTAACCGCCGGTTTATTAATTTCGCAACGGTGACGGTTAAATCGTTACAGGATGTCGTCGCGACGTCGTAGTATCGAGAGACGTAGAGATGGCGTCCAGTCGTCAAGTTCGCGGGCGGCAGCGGCCGCGTCAAGCCGCCTCCGTATGGATCGCAATCCGACTCATTCGCGTATTACAGGTCGGTCCACGATTCAGTGTTTATCATCATAGTGAATCCGTTACACGAGGTAAAGAGTCAACAGAATCAAATCATTGATAACGAACCTTGAATCATTGATAATAAACCGGAAATCATTGATGAAGAGCCCTCGGCATTGTCTGATGAAGTAGATATTTAATATACCATGCTTAGAATAGGTGGATGATAGATTGCGAATAAAAGTCGATTGTATATATTTAAGATATTCAATAAAAATATGTGTAATTATTGTTTGAATGGCTTTATAAAAATAATTGCAAAAAAATGTCTTTGAAACAAAAAAATGAAATATTATTTTAGTACTTGTTACGTATTTATTATTTCTTACCCCGTTAAAAAATTATATTATTAGTTTTTGTGAATGATATGTGGACCTGTATGATGTGTTTGGAAAAAATGAACATAAAAGAAAATTGTTTTCACAAATACATTCACTATCGAAAAGATGAGGCACTTATAATCACAACTCGAATAATTTTTCGCATCTGTGTTTGTTATGAAATAATAATAGTTACTAGTATGACAGTATAAAAACATAAAAAAAATCAGATGAATGTCTCTACATGTTAGCTATAGATAACTTCTAGTTCTGGGTGTGATAAAAATCCATAATATTTTATTCAAAATTTTCACTAATTATATTATTTATTGCTAGATGTTTTCTTGTGGTTTTTATTTATATTAACTATACTGAATGTAACTTTATATCAAGAGGAAACATTTTATTTAGTAACAATATTTTAACAACTTCAATATTTGAACACAAAGGAGGAAAAATTTAAAAAAGTTGCTATTACAAAACAGAAGTCGTATCTGTATTCAAATCTTATTGAAAAATAATCTAAAAAAGAACGAAAGAAATTTTCTTATAAAAAAGAAGGAAAAATAATTTGCTTATAAATGAGTATTTTGTTCTACCGAGGATTTTACAGTACCTTTATTATTTATTGTATTTGAAGCTTTATCTTGGATTTTTTTATCAAAAATATTGAATAAATAAAAGAATAGCATGAGTTAGAAATAATAAATAATAATAGAGGATACTATAAATATGAAATAAAGTGTTTTTTTTTCTTAAATGTAATTAACTTCAAATGTAATTTAATTAGATAAAATCTTTTTCAAGATCTGGGAAAAAAGTTGTGTGTTAACAAGAATACTCTTTTAGTTAGAAGTAAACATTTTTTTTTTGTTTTGGTGAATAATTTTCAAAAAATTGATAAACTGCAAAATTTAGGACAAAATGTCCATTTAGATAATAAAAAAATTATGATATATTTGCGGTTTCGTACAGTAATACGATTTTTTACGATTATCTCTTCATCAGATTTGTCGCCTTTTTTTAAAAAAATATATTCGATTAACATTATTTCAATCAAATTCGATTCATTACTATTGTGTAACGGATTATGTTGTGTGCGAAAATACAAAGACGTGAACAATTAGTAACCGAAAATGTGTTTTCTTTGCATACATCCTATGAAAAATAGATCCAAGTGAACCAGCAGGACGTAGAAGAGAAATTGATACCATGATGAAGAGAGCAAGAGCTTCACCGAATTCAAATGGATACTGGGATAAGAAATTAATCGAAGTTGAAGAAAAAGATCCTAATCGGTATGTGTCGGAATTATTTATGTTGACGTTCCTGTCAATAAATAAGTGTTTCAAATACAACATCTGAACGATCTTATTTTCTAATGTAATTGAATTTCGCGTAAATCGTGTGATTAAATTGAAATAGTGTGCGGTTTGGTAAGTTTTCACGATTATTGTAATTCAGTTTTTTTTTCTTCAAAATTAAATTTATTCATTTAGATCATATTGATAAATTAAAATATTAATTAAATTATTCAAATAATTAGTACAGTGCAGAAAATAGTCTAATTGAAATGTATATTTTTATTCATATCAGAGTTTCAGTACGATTTTTGAAAATAGTTGTGTTTATATATAAAAGAAGTCTATTTTAATGTTTCATGTAATTGTTAATTGTAAGATATTTAAAGTGTGTGGATATTTGTATTATTTTTTTTATCAAATATAATGTGATTTATACGCTAATAATACTTTATTTTATATTTCATGTAGTCATTTCTCAGATATATATATATATACACACACACACACATAAAATGGAAGAAATTGATTAGTATGGGACAATGATTTATTATTGTTTAAAATGTAAATGTTATTTCATTATACTATTTTCAATTATGTTATTAAAAAATATTTTTTATGTTAATTTTTTTGTATTTGTTAAAATGGTCAATTATTCAAAGCAATTAGTCTTTCTTATAAAGTATAAATATTTGTTATCTTAGAATAAAATTGAACTCATGTTTAAAAAGTTCACAAAAGAAATAATTTTCAGGTGTGATTTTTAGTATTTTTTTGATATACTGCACTGTACTAATAAAGTATGTAATTTTTGTTAGTCGCTAATTAATATGGCTAAAAATATAAAGTGTTAAATTGATATTTGTAATAATATCTTAGTGGTTCTAATTGAAATTTCACTAAATAGACTTATTGATTTTATTTTAAAATTATCCTGTGTTAAGTATCATTTAATACTTTTTTATTTTTTTTAATTCTTATTTTTATATTAAATCAGGATACGTATTAATTTATAATCGTACATGCATTAATAATTGTATCTATGTGATAAGATCGATGCGTCCATCATTTTAACCGAAATATCCTCCAGATCATTAGCATTATTTCGTTCACTTTGTACTAAAAGTTCATGAATGTTTTTAAATGAAAATCGGAAACGTACAAGTTTAAAAACGTGTTCTGTGTTGTATGCGAGAAACGAAATTTATTTACAACAAAAAATGAAGTGGTTTCTTCCATTTTTAAAAACTTTATTGTGCAAAGTTGGCGGCATAGTGGCTATAAAGCACTTTATATCGGTGGTTCTTCATCACCGTCGCCGTCGCGTCGTGCTAGCCGTAGATCGCGTTCACGGTCACGTTCTAGGGGTAGGCGTTCGCCCCCATCACCCGCGCGTCAAACTCGTCCAGTACCACGACCACGATCACCACCGGGTCGACCAGTCAAGGTAAATTATTAATAAATGTGTCGACATGTCGGCAATAATGTTATTATCGAATCTTTACTTAAAATCATTGACTCAGTCGATACATCCATATAATTAATGAAAGTAAATGGGATGTTTGGTGGGAGAATATGGAAATTAAATTGGGTAATTGTTAAATTAATAGCATATGTGTTAACTCATCACGTCGTGTAAAATATGATTGACTCGGAGCTTTAGAACTCAGTATTTGCAAGTCCTTCAATTCGATTTTATATTCGATATGAATAGTATTTTGTCAGAAATTTATTTAGTAAATTTAATTGAATGAATGGACTTGTAATTATTTAAAATTATCCTCTGAAATAATTTGTTTTATGATTTTAAATATTACAAATTGGATGTATTTTTTTTAATAAACCAGATGGCGAGATCTCCTTCTGCAAGTTCTCTGAGCAGCTGCTCAGATGATTCTTGTTCTGTTTGTTCTCCGAAAAATAGAGGAAATAAGCAAGCGCGTTCACGGTAAGATAATATTTAAATGTAACTAATAAATTTATTCATGGCATCGTAGTTATTTCTAATATATTGAGATTTCGTTGAAATATTATGACGTGTAAGGTTCAATACAAATTATTATCATCACATTAAATGTTAATACCGTTTTATCTGTAATTGTTCGTAATATATAAATAATAAAATGTAAATGTTGGGTAAATCTTTTTATAAATAAATTTTTTTCCAGTTCACGTTCATTTTCGGTTCCGCGTTCGCGTCCTACTAAAACACGACCCGCCGCGCCGATTCCATCGTCCGCGAAACCAATATCGTCGCGACCGAGGCCCCGTGGCCCGGTTTCTCCACCACCGCCGTCACCAGATCACGCGAATCGTCGTGCATCTTCATCCGTGAAACAAAAACAGCCAATTGCAGTGCCACCGCCGCGTAAGGCACTGCCACCTCCTGTGCGGCCCCGGGGCCGTAACGGAGAAGTAATTGACTTGTCACCATCACCGGCACCAAGACCTCGTACAATGCCAGCACCACTGCCAGCTAGCTCATCCAAACCAGCCGAAAAACCAAGTAGGCGTAAAGAACGCAAACAAGAAAAGGTACATTAATTAGTAAAAAAAATAATAAGTTATTGTGAACTGAAGTCAAGTCCAGCCAAATTTAATTTATTTAATATACTTTTTTTAAGGAAATTTTCTGAAATTTTGTCGGATCTTTTTTATGTCACTTTTTACACATTTTTTTAAAGGTCTTAAATACACGTATTAAAACTGAACGAAAGAAAAAATCTCGACGGTCTCCTGTTCCTGCAGAATCTTCAGGATCTGATTCAGATTCAGGTTCAGATTGCCCTCCAGTCGTGTCTGCTACTCGTCTTACACTTTCCGAGCGTTTTGGTAAAATGGCTCAGTGGAGTGTGGATCGTAGAGATATTGAAAATATGCGCATTACAAAAAATTCTAGTGGAGGTGACTTGAAAGTAATGATAGAGGATGATGATTTCTTATATGGAAGCCCTCCTCCAAGATACAGGTTGGTCGTCGATTGATTAGTATACTTTTAGCTTTCTATATATCTTTATTTTGAAACTGTTTAAAAGTTCTAGAAGTGATATTTACACTTTTATATGTGTGTATATTAACATATATCAATCTCAATATAGTCACTCGCCAGCGCCTGCAGGACATTATCCAGATGAATTGATGGTGACTGGTCCATCAGGTCTTGCGTCATGGGACGATGTCCGTGTCCGTTATCAATATTATAAAGAACGCGGTTATTTGCGTGATTTAACACTTGATGACTATATTAAGTGGGAAGAATGGTGGTATAAATATCAGGAGTGGTTAAAAGCGGAACGATATTATGAACATTGGATGCAGCAACAACAAAACCGGAGGCGTAGGAAGAGAGTGCCTGTCGCACAAAGGCTTAATTAAAGTGGTTTTTTGGTGCTGTCGCCGTGATTTTCGTTTGTAAGTATGTAGATTTAGTGAAACGTTTAACATATTTTTATTTCATCTAGCGCTTTACTGATGGAAATATAAATGAAAAGAAATTATTTTTATGAAAGCACACCGTGTTTATTTTTTTGTATCATTCTCAATTCTGAAGAATAGAACATTTTATTTACGTTTTCTTATGAATACTTGCTAAAACCATATATTGAATACATTTTTTTTTCCATTTATATTTCCAAAACATTAGCCGTGTTGGCTCTTTTATTGGTATTGAATTATAATGATATTATATTGTTTTCTCGTAGAAAATACATGCTATTGATTCTTTTTTTTGCTTATGAAATTGAAAAATAAAATTTTTATTTAATCAGTTGACTCAAATTGAATTGTTTTCTGATGAAAACATAATGTGATTGGTTATTATTATTTTATAATCTATCACATCCTAAATCTTTTGTGTTAAATTTATTATATGAAAAAGTAAGTCATTAGATTCATCTATAAAATTTACTGACGTAATTTCCATTAAAATATGTTTTTTATATTGATTTAATATTCTATTTTGCATTTTAAATTGCATTGAAATTTCTATATATATATATATATATATATATATATATATATATATATATATATATATATATATATGTGTGTGTGTTTATATATATATATATATATATATATATATATATATATAATATGTATATGTATATATATATGAAATAAGTCCCTATTAGTTTGTATATCAACAAATAGTTGTGTATTGAGTAGTAGAATTCTCTAAGTAGCATATGAGATATGTACTTATTTCCAAAGTGAAAGAACATATTATAGAAAGAAAAAATGTATTGCAATGTTTTAATTACAATAAAGACAAATATTGATTTATATCCAGACATCTTCCTCACATCAAAAATGTTTTTTTATATTTGTGAAAGATTTGTCTTCCCTTTATAAACTGTTGCATACATTTCTATTAAATTGTACAAATTAAATAGTGGTTATATGTAATAGAATTTTGTTAAAAATTCACTACCTCGTATTTGTTATTTAATGAAGTAAATAATACAGAGTACACTCATTTGTTTATATAATATTTTTTTTCCGTAAAAAAACATTTTTAAGATGAACTTGTTGATTTTATGATTCAGTTATATATTTTTCATTTCTTGTATCTAGTGATTCAGTGCAGTATATATTGACCAATTATTCAATTATAATATTTATCATTATTTTATTTTTGTAACTTCAGTGTGCAACACGTTTCTGGTGTGTAAATAATTTGTTTTATTGTTGAATAGATTCTTAAATGACGGACTTTTTTATATAATAGAAATTATAAATTAATATTATACTGTATAAAGTATAAATTTAATTATGGAAATGGCATGTTGTTTATAAGATAATAATTGAATTAACATCTGATTTAAAAAAAGAACTAAATTAAAATCTTGGAATTAAAAATCATTGTGTATACGTTATTAACAGAAATTTATTATGATAATTTATTAACTTTCTTTGTAAAAACATATATCATATTCCTTGTTAATGACATTTATTTTTATTTATTTCTTTTGTACAGTTTAACAGTTCTAGATGTAACAATTACATTTTACAATAAAATTTTGTAATATTGTAAAATAAAATATGAAACTTATTTCGTAAATATTATTATTTCTTAATTAATAAATGTCATTTTGATGATAATAAAACAATAAACAATAAGTAATAATCCGTTTTTCCTTAAGTATTACATTTGTTGCATACTAATGTTTTCATATAAAAATTTTATATGAAAGAATTTTATTTGAAAATATATCAGTCTTTTTTAATATTTTCATGTTTTTAATTTGTCATTTTCTTTTTTGAAGTAAATGTGCATTGTTTGTATGTTGTGTGTGGTTGTAAATGTATGTATGAATGATAGTTTGTAAGACAAATTATACTTTTATTTTTATCGCTGGTATTTCATAAAATATACACATAATATTTACGTATATATATATCATTATTTTTATAATACATGTAATATAATTGATGTATGTATTATAAAAGAAAGAATTAAATTACGATTATAAAATAGAGTAATTCATATTCTTTCCATCTTCCATCTGTTATATACTATTTTTATAGATCCTTTTTGAAATGTTCTATAAATATTCAGTATTTTTAAGTTTTTTTTTTTGCCTATAATTATAATAATATTCTAATACATCTTATAAAATGATAAATAATTTTATAATATTTATTTCTAGTGTACTGAAAATATCTAGAATATACATAGTTTGTTTTGTTTCATTTATAAATGCATTTGAACAATTCTTTTGTGTAATATCCTGAAGTTTGTTATTTTATCTTTCGAAATTAATATTTTTTTTTCATTAAGTAATTTTTTTCAATATTATGGATTAAAAGAAAGTATTGTATATTCAGTATGTAAATGTAGTGCTTTCAATATATGTAATACTATGAGATAATTAAATGTACAGTAATTCCATATTTCTTATCTAGGTTTACTTCAAAAAAAGATCTAAATCAAATTAGAAAAGCCGTAAGTTTCAGATTTTATATATATGTGTGTGTGTGTGTGTGTGTATATATATATATATATATATATATATATATATATATATATATATATATATATATATATATATATATATATACACATAAATATACCTGAATAATTTCTTTGATAGTTTCATTAAAAGAGTATTGTATATATTTTATATATTATTTTACAATACTTGTTTAAATGTAAATGTTAGAAAGTGATAAGAAAAGAAAAATTATTATTAGAGTATATGTCATAGTTGTAAGAACTGATTATATTACAGTGAGATAAAAATGTTTGCAAAGCACCGTTTTCGTTTTTGTTATAAGGTTAATAGAGTTAAAGGATTCTGTGTTCATTTTTGAACTTCCGTATTTTTGAAACTTTTCAAACGTTTTAGTAGCAGCTTTTATTTGGAAATATTAATGCACTGACCCGCTGGTCTTTGGATCGTCTTAATATTTTTTTCTATTATCTATACATATCTTCTTTAGTATTAAGATAGTAGGTAGGTATTATATACTGTCTAATATCTACCTGAAGATAACATACTGAATCTAGTGAAAAAAAAGACTCATGTGATCCAAAAGGACGAAGACTGCACAGTGGAAAGTATAGAAGCATACGATTATAATTTTATTATAAATATTTATACTCCAATGTCCAGAAAGTTAAAAACGTCAATATTTCTTTTTTAGTTGATTAAAAAATACATTGCTGATACTATTATGATTTCTTTTACACTTGTAATCTTTTAGTTCTACTTATTAATCATTAATTAATAATAATTTTTTAGCTATATTGATAAGATATAGCTGCAGTATATTTGTTTAGGTGAATGTATACATCTGAAATTGAGTATACTCGTACGTGCGCCGTATGTACAAACATATTTTTGTCAATTTGTAACTGTGATTGTAGTTAACTAATATGTATACTACTAATTCTCCAATTAAAAAATTATATATATATATATAAATAAATAAACGGGTTTTCTTTGTATCCCTTTGTATTTATTTACAGTTTTATGGAAGACATTTTCGATTTTAATCAAACAAATGTACCAAAAAGCAATTTACAGGCTCACACACACACACACACATATATATATATATATATATAATCATCATCATTCAATAAACATACACATCTTTGAGTTTCGCGAAAAGTAATATTTATTAAGCTGAAATAAGCAACTTTTGTTTTATTTTAAAGACGAAATCAATTCTTCATTTACATTTCTAAAGTAAATGCTTAACTAAGCAAGAGAAAAATGAAAAAAATGCTTGTGTTTTCATTGTTTGATAATGGAAATGAAGAAAAATGCAAGCTAAGAATATTTTGGTTACATCCCCCCTTTCTCTCTATGCATGTATATATATATATATATATATATATATATATATATATATATATATATATATATATATATAATTTGTATATTTATGTGTACACGTATATGTGTACAATTTACAGTCCTAATCCTGTCAGAAGCCCCCTCCCCTCTGTTATCCAGGTGTTTGATAACCGGTAGTTGTACGATCATAATCCGGTTGTTGTCTGCATGGTCACGGCTTCATGTCCAGCCATCGTATTGTGATATCACGATCCGTACATTTTACAGATGCTTGCCATGCTGCTGTGTTCTTTGCAATACAACTGACTCATTCTAACGAATTCAATGCGATATGCAATAATATGATTGTGAATGTGTGTTCGATTTTTGAATAGACGGATTATTTTCTCACGTACAGTTTGAATGTCGACTTTTATTAGGTCCGTTTTATTTTGTCTGAGGTCAAAGTATTTCGACCGAATTTGATTTGTGTTCACTTTGTGTGACCTTAAACAACTTCATTTTTTATTACATCCATCGTGTATATATATGTATGTGTTCCAGAAAAATGATATAACTTGTAAGATTTTTTTTATACTTGTGCATTCTTTCCATCGTTTCATTTTGAGAGTATTCGATTTTAATTATGTATGAATAAGGAATTAGATACTATAATTTTTATTTTTTCTATCAATTAAAACGAGATTAATCGCAAGCATCTGATATTAAATACGAGATGTATTCCAGTTCAATTAAGGGTTTTTTTTTAATTCATGAGTATTTTTAGTTCATTAATATATTTGAATGTATATCTATTCTAAAATCCCTTTAAGGAATATTTAACTTTTAAATAAATATACAATTTTATTAATATCGATATGAAAATTAAAATCAGTTTTAATTATAATTTTGGTTGTAAAAATCGAGAAATTTAAATCACTTCAGTTGGAAGAATCAACATTATAAGGTACATACATACACATAATTATTATATTATGTAGTTCTAAACAGTTCATTTTCTTTAAATTTGAAGAACACTAAGTATTAACGTACAAGTGATTGTCTTCTTTGTTTTGAATGCGTTTAAAAATCACAATGTATATTTTTTTAATAAAAATACAATTCAATTGTAATGTATTTATTATTGTAAACAGTGACTTGAATAAATGCGCTTTTGTTATATTTTATAAATAATATTCATACACATTGTTACGTTTTATACAAGCCAGAATATTTATTGGAATATAACGTAATTTAATATTTGGAAAATATTTTTAAACCATAAAATACGATTATTTTTATACAAGATTTGATTCATAAATTACAATATTTTACAGTGTTACAACACGCACATTATACAAGAAATAACACTAACAAATTCACTGATAAAATCAAGTTGTGGAACAAACGTATTTTTCTTATTATATCGCAATGCAATCCTAAAGTATAATAAATCATTTGTACATATATTGTATGTAATAAATAAAGAATTTTAACACAGTACAGAAGTGATTTTCAATCTAAGTATTAAAAATAGAAATCCATTAGCATTCATTCACACAAGAAGATATGAAATGTGCAATACATTGTGGTATACTTTATTGATGTTTATTATGTGTTACATTATATCATATTTTTTATTTGCTTTAATTCTTTTAAACATTTGTTTTACTATTTTATAGTATATTTATCTTCGAATATTTATGTAAGGTAAGTGAAAAGTATTTTAGATTTTGACCATTAAATTGTTCAAATGATTTCAATGTATCTTATATAATACTTAACAAACCCATTAGTTATATATTCGATACATATTTAAAAGTTCTAGACTGAAATTCATGCATTACAGTTTTATATCTTCATATTATAGCGTATTATATAGTTATATTTTTGTGTAGCTACGTTCATTTGAAATTGCTGCGGTTTTTGTTACGATAATTAAGGTAAATATTTAATTTCAATGACCTTGGCTTAAAGTAGAGTAAGAGACATGCAGGTATATATATATATATATATATATATATATATATTAAACATTCACACACACAGATACGTTTGTATATAAGTTTTAATTTTATTACTTTATAATGTCTACGTATTAATGTTTAAGTGTATTTAGATTTTTCTTTTTCATTTTAAAAGGGTTAAATTAGTAATATTAAATGAAATAAACATGGAACAATGTTTCACCTACAATCGTACAATATAATTCCCTAATCATTTTATTAATGGTCTTCGTCTTTCAGGTTCGGCTGATTGTCTATATTCAACTGATCCAAGAGCACGAGGATCTTCAGGACAACATATCAACAGGATTATAGGTATAAAACCTTACATTTGCAATTTTATTAAATTTTATACAGAAAATATAATTAGTAGATGGGATTTACCTAACATTGATATTATGATTACAACGAAAAATTATGGGCGGTTTCTCAATGCGCACTATAATAACATTCATCTCTCGCTCTCTCTTTCCTATTGATCCCTTTAGTATGTTTTATTATGTTTTTCTGTTTGCTTCAAATGTTAACACTGAAAGAATATTAGTTATTTATATAATTCTTTAATTTATCTATTGTCTCCAACAGGCTTTTGTATTTTAAAGTGGTTATAATCAATGTTCTATCATTATTGATTTTAACTGATAAATTATAAATTTTAGATTTATAATAATTTAATTAAATACGAGTATGTTTGTTTGATATTAAATAATGCTACGTAGAGAGATAAATAAAAAATAAAGATTATTCTTTCTATTATTTGTACTATATATAAATAATAGTTAACGTCTAATATAAATTGTATCACATCATTTTATGGGACACAACACATTAGATCGATTCATAAATGCACATATTGTTATACAATAATACAAATCTCGAATTCAATGTACATACAGATAGTTAAAACTATGTTTAATATTATTAAACTTTAATTTAATATCATATACTAATGTTCACTTTGTATAACAGTACAAGAATTTTAAAAAAAGTATCAATAGAAGAAGAATAAAAAAATGTATCAAACTAATTTACGAATTGTTATCTAAAAATAATAAAATAAAAATTTATCGACAATTGTTATATTTACACAGATCATACCAAAATATTGAAAATGTCCAGTAGATTTTTTTATGTAATATAATCAAATTTTATTTCTATACATCGACCACTATATAAGTATCATAGATAACAGTTTATTAACGTTTTAAAATATCGATAAGTGTATTGTATAATATACATTAATAATAATAAAAGTGTTATAAAAACTAGGAACAAAGCATTCTAAATAGAATAAATAAACAATTAAATAGAACAGATATATTGTTGAGAACTTAAAAATAAAACATGTTCAGTTGTTCCCCGTTCAAAATAATTTGAGTCGTCTCTAAATATGAGTAACTTTGGAAAGGTTTTTTCTGATAGTTGTTTTGAAAATTATGAAAATACTGCCTGTGAATGTGAATATGTTTGATAACTGCACATTCCTGAGTGTACTAAATATTTCACACGGAAATAAATTATTTAAATGTGGTCTTAGATTTTTTCTATTTTATAAGTTTAATAAATATACTGATGACTAGTCTAGAAAGTAGTTTTTGGCTTCAGTTTTGTATTTTTTTTTTTAGTTTAAGGGAATTTATTTTGTCACTTTTACAGTTGAATCTTAATATTGTATTAAATCAAACGTTGTATCATGTCGACGACAAGTTCCAAATAAATTTCGGTCAAATTTGATTGTTAAAAATTTGCAATCTGATCAAGTTTACAAGTAGCTATATAAATATATATATATAACTTTTTGTGCACATAAAAAATGTATTCGATGTGAAATGTATTCGTTGTGCAAATCTCGACTATTACATAATTTGATGTTCAACCCTCGTTAATATCACGTACAGATTGAAGGATGTGTTTCTGTTCCGATTTCATTCTACCGTAGGTGTTGAACACCTGTGTTAGAATGCGATAAAAACATCAATGTATCTGCACATGTCTATAAGAATAGGGAGTCTAAACAGAGCGCAAGGGAACCGGTTACAACCATATAATCTTCTTTCCTTCGCGAGTCAGTCGAGTTCGGTACGCTGCTGGGTAAGCTTGGTCTCTCCTGTTTTAAAATTGCGTGCGTTCTATTTGACGTATTCCGTAAAGTGTACGACGACTGTTTCTGTTTCGAATCGGCGATCCGAGATTCGCTAATTAATTCTCAGTCGCCGATTTACGATTGATCGATCCAAAAAGATCAATAAACAATTACATACTATAAGGCTTTTTTCATTTCTATCGAAATTTTGTACTTGAAAGTAGTGATTTCTTTCTGTGTTTACAAATATTTGTATTAAGTACATGTGACTCACATTGTGTGGGATATTATTTGTACAATTAAATAGTTAAATAAGTGGTAGACTATATATGATCATAGGTGTCAATTAGTGTTTGTGTATGTTTTTTCTGTGTATTTTAAATATTATTAAGTTTAGATTTACAGCACGTATTTGTATAAGATATGGCATCTAACGATACATAGGTAAGCCAATACATTTTTTTTGTCTAGAATTTTTTGCTTCTCGGAAAAAAATAAACGAAGCAATGTTTATTGACCGAAGAATAGTTTTTTGTATCGATGAATAATAATTAAGATTACAAGTCGTTGAAAATCGTTCAAGTATATAAGAGTAAACTGTTTGTTTAACACATATCGAGATAAAAAAAAAATAATTACAAATATTTTTGTAGCAGAAATACATTAATTACATCATATTTCAGGATCGATAATATAATGTTTACTGAAGTTTCAGTTTTAATAAACTTCTTGCACTGAAAATTTACTTCAATTTCAATTTATGACGATGACACTATTGAATAAACAATTTAATTTATTCATTTATTATGTATCTTTTAAAATACCTGGATGAAAAATGCAAAAACAACAATTTCCATATATAATCCTTTCTAACATTTGCAAACAAAATTAATATCTACTATTTTATCATTTCAATGTTAAAAACTAGAAGTATAAGTATGAATGAATAACATTTGATTCTTCATATTCGTATTTCTGTTATATCTCTCCTGTTATTATTTACCAGTTACCTAATTAAAAACGTTTCATTGCTTGAATAAGATATATTGTGTATTGTAATGAATATGCAAGTGTTTAAAATGTATTATGAAATAAAATAGTCCGAAACTAAATTATTTTTAATTTATCTGACCATTATGTGCATGTTTATACGTAAGATTTGACATGAGATAACCAGTAGAAAGTAACAAAAATATAATTGTATTTAGTGTTCACTAAATCTATCTTTAAATATAATTATATTATTTTTATATTTGTTTAATTTGTATATGTGTGTGTGTGCGCATGTGATTGAAATAATTATTATTAGAGCGGTTTACTACCTTATTGAGTTTTAAATTCGTACAGTTTAAAAAATAAACTTTTTAATAAACACAAAGTAGTATTTTTTCAAATCACTTTCCTATTTCCTCATCCTGTCCTATTTTTTGTGCTGATAAATTCTTTCTCTATTAATATTTCACATATATTATTAAATGTAAGTAGAAAATATCAGTAAAAAATATTTTGGCGTGATTTGTTTAACTCTATTTGCATAGTAACAATATCTATTTGTTGTAATTATACGAACATTTTATTTTTTATTTTCTTTTAATTATTGTAACTAATAACATATTATTTTTTCTTTATAAATAAATTAACATTTCTTTTTAATAACTTTTCTTGATTGACGACAGTAGTTTGTTTTATAGTTACTAGCTTTTTCATTTTCAAAATATGTCCCCACCCTTTTTAAAAGTTTTTTTAAATTACAAAAATATGGCTTGTATTATATCTTAAGGTATAACATTTTTTTAAAGAAATCTTCATAATTAAAACATGATTCGTACATAATTGTATATGTGTTTATTGGAAGTTTTAAGATCGTTTAAAAAATACTAATTCTTATTTTCAGTTCAAGTACGGTCAGATCATTTTATAATCAAACATTGTGGGAAAGATAAATAAATATAACGGTCCATAAATCAAATGTAACTGCAAAATTGACGTTCACAGTTGCAGTCCTTTCTTATCGTTAACTCTCTCTCTCTCATTTCTTATCACTTAACTATAATATTTCTATTAAATAATATTTGAGTGGTTTCAAAACATCCCCATTTTCTTTAATTTTGGATACATATAATTTTTCTACAGCATTACTTAAATGATTGCCACAAAAAAAGACAATGATTGAATACTATAGGCGGTTATCAAAATTTTATGACCTGGGATGAATCATGAACAGATCGTATTTTGTCAAAAAGTCGGGCTTAAAATCTGATTTAAAACAGTAATCTCAGTAAAATACACTTTATGTAAATACGGATCATAAATCATTCAAATTCGTAATGGAATTTTATAAAATTGTATATTTTATATCAGCACCATTATATCTAATTTTATTGATCTGCTTAGAATAATTATTAAAATGAATTTAAATGTATAACGTTCGTATAAAAATTAAATGCCTTTATTATAATTCAATTAATAATCTATTTCATTTCTATGCATGTGCGTATTTAAACAATTGATAATAATTTTTTTAATAATCAATAAAGATAACATATTATTATATTTTGCAATATTAAACACTTTATTTCTTTGAGTATTTTTCAGAAAATATAAATAGAATATCTAGTTATCAAGAACAAAGTGTCGACATTTATATTGAACCATTTAATTCTTGTATAAATATTAGTATCCTTGTATATAAATATTTATCATTTTTGATAAGTTTGAAAGTTTATTGATATACATTTTTTTATTAAAAAAATAATAAATGAGCAGAGTCAATAAATAAAGATGATTATTCGTTGAACAAATAATTTTATTTTTGCTTATTACTTTTCATTGTATATTTTATTGAGAATACACTGTGTTTAATATTTTCTTCAAATAAAATAAGATAACGATTATTGATATGTCGTTATAAAGTGTTGATGAACTCAGAAAACAATTTGTGTTTTTTTTATTGATTGAAATTTAATAATGAATAAAATTCAATAATATCAACGATCTTTATTAGTCATTCACATAGCATGATAACGAAGCTCATTGATATTTTAATAAATTGTTAAAAACCCGATGTAAAAATAATGGTTTATTAATTTTTAATTTGAAATAAAAATAAGTATTCGAGTCATAATAAAAAAAGTTATTTAATCTCGGAATTAATTAAAATTCTATTTCACGTATATTTATATTCCAGTGAAAATTATTGAATAACAAATTTTGTACTGTTTATGTACAATTGGAAGATTATGTATAAATACAGTTTTTGTATAATTTATTGATCGATTGTGATATGACAATTAATAAATAAAAAGCTGAAAGGCAGCGAGCCAATTATATATTTTTTGAACGTAGAGATACATTGGTTGATACTGTTTTTTTAAAAAAAATTGTGTAACGAACAGTTTTTATGAAAAAGTGTATCAAAAAAAATATTTTAGAAGAAGATAATAGAAAAAATTAGATACTCGTTTATTTTTCAACAAGTTTTCAAGTATATTTTAAAATATAATTATTGGAATTGAAGCTTTGTTACTTATGACTTCAATATTTTTTGTAATATCTCTGTACAGTTTCTATATATATATATATAATAAGTATATATACATAAGTATTTATGTATTTTACCTCCTTTATGATTACTCTATTAAATAAGTTCATTTTTAAATAAATCCCAGTTTTATTAGTGTTTCTCTTTTCCATATTTTTCCAATGCATTTTATAATAGCGTTATTGCATTTATGCATTGGTGTTGTAATATTTTTTCTTGGTTTTATTCTATTTCTCTCTTTCTCTCTCTCTATAGATATATATATATATATATATATATATACATACATATATTTATATATATATATATATACACACAAAATAGGCAATAATGTGTCTGTTATTTTATTAAATCCATATTAATTAATCTTTTGAAGTATTTCTTCTATTGGTTCTTATTTACGAGTCATTCATGATAAATTTAAAATTTCTATATGTTTGAAAATAAAATTTCTTCTTTTTAGTCCACGGAAGATGAAGCTTATTGTAAAATTATTATTTAATTCTTAGACAGACACAGACAATTAGGATTCTTATAGAATCAGAGATGCTTTATTGAAGAACTGTACATTCTAAAAACGTCTTTTTATAGTTTTAAACATTTTTCAACTAGGTTTCTTAAACTTGATGAAGTATTTATAAGAATTTCTGTTAGATATATATATATATCTAACAGAACGTATACATTTATTATTCACTTAGTTAAATTGATGACTTCTTAGTTGATTAATATTAATCTGCAATATTTTTCTTAAAATTTAATTTATACTGCTTGGAGGTAATATAAATATTAATGGTATAGATTGAATGTAATTCGATATTAGATTGAAGATGTACGGTTGGTTCAGACACAAAATACTGTATTTAAGCTTACAGTTTATTTTCAGTAAACATTTCGAATTTAAGAAAAAAATTTAAATTATTTTATTTACTTAGAAAAATTAATAGTTATATATATATATATATATATATATATATATATATATATTTATATATATATATATATATATATATATATATATATATATATATATATATATATATATATATATATACAGAGAGAGAGAAAATATATTTACATTTAAAATTATTGATTTATGCAAATCCAAAACGTTCCATTTTGAATTTATCTGTAAATTCGTAGATTAATTTTACTACATACATACACACACATACACATATACTCATATACACACATATATATATATATATATATATATATATATATATATATATACGCATATAATCCTCAAAGTGTTTATACCAGATCGGGTCTTCTGTATAAACGTGGAGGGCGTATTTTTGACAGTGGTTGGAGTGACGGCGAACATATTGAATCATTTTGTGTTTGACATGCAGCCCATTGATACTACGCTTCGTTCTGTAAGGATTTTGCTTGTTCAAATATTTGTCATGCATTTGCCGCTACATCTTGTTGGGAATTATATTTGAGAAAAACGTATATTGGCCGGTCAATGTATGTGGAAAAAATGCCGATCATTATTTACAAATACGTACCATCAGTGATGGATTTGAAATATTGATTATTTATTGACTGTATGTATATATATATATATATATATATATATATATATATGTATGCATGTACAAATTTAAGTAAATGATTTTCAATTTATTAATATTTTGATTAGAAAAAGTCTTCAACAATCGAATTATTTATAGCGTACAAATATTTTAACCAAGAATTGTATTTTAAAAATGACGGTCAAAAGGTTTAACACTATGATAATAATGATAAATCATGATAGAAATTCGTATAAGTAAAAAATAAAATGGTTAATAATCAATTATTGAATATGTTTGATCAGAATGTGTTCTGGTTTATCGGATTATAAAAAAACTTATTTATGAAAGTTTTCATTTAATTTTATAATATCTAACAAATAACTTAAAATGATATTTTAGACGTGCATTACATGAACGTATACGAGTCATTGATATTTTTATTAAATTTAGACTTGATTTAGATAGAATTAAATATGATAAATAGTGATAGAAATGAGAATCTCTACTTAAGTCATAAATATGTATCAAAATGCTTATAGTATTAAAGAAGTAATAAAAAAATAATTCCTAATATTAACTAGATTTATGTAAATGAAATCAATCTTAAATTGACCAAATGCCTGTATTAAGATTTGACAAGGTTAATGATTCAACTGTAGTTTTACAAGAAAAAAGAACAATATAATTATCATGATTATTTTTGTTTGTATTATATATAACCATTACTGTGTGCGACATTAACTGTCTCTCCCAAAATGGATAAGTGAAAAAATGTTCTAATTTTATAAGTTTTTAACAAGATATTTATTTCAGATTGTGACTAATTATTTTTTTTTATTTATTTGAAATTTTTTCTGATTTAATGTTCAGTTGAAATTAATAAAAAGTAAGATTAATATCGATTTTCTCTTGTTAATGTAATTTTTTTCTATTCTAATAGTAAGTTTTTCAATCATATTTTAAAACTGATCAAGAATATCAAGCAATAAATCAGTATTTAGTAAGTATATTAAGTATAAATATATTCCATGAAAATATAGTTAAACTAATACACCTTGCACACACAACTATTTATTTTCTTTCCATATATTTAGGTATATTTAATTTTGGGGGTTTGGTCTATATTATTTTGTATATAAATTTTTAATTACTAACTATATTTAAAAAATGGCAATATATGTATACATATATATATATATATATATATATATATATATATATATATATATATATATATGAATGTATGTGTTTAAATAGTTAAGAAATGTACACGATGGAAGACTGATATAACTGATCATTGTATACAAATCCGTGCAATACAGTCGACCTCCGGAAGTTCGTACGAAGAGCAAACATCTCCTATTATCCTTCTAGACGATATGATGTAAACTAGCCATATTATTACGGTACAAGTTATCGGAGAGAGTCCTTCAAACATGTCGATCTAGAATTAATTTACGTATACATATATATCTGTCCTGAGGAAAGCTTGCGGCAATATACACCGTTGGGTAAACATGCAATGCAAGAGACTCGATTCGTAGAGGGTCTATTATTAAAGACGTCGATGTTTGTCATAGCCCACGGCCATATCCTTTCTTCGTTTTATATTGAAATCGGGCGACTTGTTCGTACACCGTGTTCAAATAATGTTCTAGCCGTTTCTTAGGATAGGGAATTATTTTGATTTTTGATGCGTATGGAAATGTGCGATAGGAGAGTAATATTACAGGCATTGTTTTTCGTTGTAAGGTGAATGTAACGATTGCTTTTGAATGGTTCCTTTGTGCGATGAAGAAATAACGTTACACGAGATTTAGTTAATATATTTTTTTAATCAATATTTTCTTTATCTTGTTCTTGAAATTAGTTCGGCAAAATAATTCAAATCTATGTTCAAGTTCTATGTTATTATTTTTTGTTTTTATAAATTATTAATGAAATTAGTAAGTAAATTTTTAAAGCATATAAAATATTTATTTTATTCGCAGTGCAAATAATGTAATCAAAACATAATAAAAAAATTATAAAAATTGACCAAAAATCAATAATTTCCATAAATATTTATATATAATTACATTCCATTATAATTCCCATCCGTTCGTATTTAATAAGTAAAAGTATTAAGAAAATCTGTTTTACGATAAAAATCGAATCTAATTATAGCAAAATCTCAAGTTGAAAAGTAGATTGATGCAATCTACCAGAAAGTATAGAATAATCAGTGCTGTTAACTTATACAGAAACATTTCAACAGTAGCTTTCATTTTATATTCACACTTTTCGTCAAGGGATCTAAGAAAACAATCATCATTGAATCATTTGAATCGTTCCTTCAATCACTGAGAATCTGAGTGTTTGTTTAAATCGTCAATCACTTCAAGTCGTTTTTTTTTTGTACTCTTTCAGTCTCGTTTTGTAAATTATATACATTATTCATAACGTATTTAAAAAATAGGTTTAATTTAAAATTCCTAAATATTATGTAAATACTTTATCATTAATATAAAATAGTGCTGTATGAATGTATTTTTTTATTTTATAATAGCTAGTCATTTGTAAATTTAATGATATTTTTTGTAATAGCACGACAATGCTGACGAATTAAAATAATGTAAAGATATTTTAGTGCTTAATTTTAAAATATTGTTTTTATTGTTTATTTTTATATATAAGGTTATTTAAGAAATAGCTGTATTTCTCTTTTATGATTTTAATATATAATTACTTAAAAATAGAATGTAATTTTTATTTAATTCTTGTCCTTAATGGACATTATCTTACAGCATAATAAATGAAACATTCATTTTTCAATTACACTTTTTGTTTCATGTGTGAATCTTTTCAATACGTCTATTAAAATATTTAATTTTAAATAGCACATTTTATTCGTTTCTATCAATTAATGTAAAATGTTAATCCCGTATCTTTTCACATACTTTTATGAGTGATTAATTCCTTTGAGAAAAAGAATACTGTTATTAATAACTTTCAATCGTTCATATTTCTAACTGAGATGTTTTTATAATCTTTATAAGACTTGTGAAATCTTCTCATCGATTGCATGCGAATATATATTTATAGCTCGAGTTTATTGCTCATTAGTCAATTTTACATCGAAATCTATGGTTTGCAATTTTAATTAGAAAGTCTGCATAGTAAATCTGTCAAAATTTACTCATTATTCAGTTTCATTAAGAGTCAGAGTTTAATTAAACACTAATAAGAAATGAATGTTATTTTAAATAGAGTATAACACTAAATATTTCTCTCTCTCTCTCTCTCTATATATATATATAATTTCCAATCGTTCACTATTTGTTCTTCTTTTTTTTCTTCTTCAAAATTCTTCCAAACAGAACGACCCAATCTTTTATATAAAAAAATAGAATTTCTGATCTTTTCTTACTCGTTTCTTATTTATTCATTTATATTATCCACAAGTTGTTCCATTTTTTTTGAAAAAAGTGCCTTTATTTCGTTTATAAATTTGTTGTTTGTCATTTCTACTTGTTTCACGATGAAGATAATGATATTGATATTTATGAATATTTGTTTTTCGGATTAGATCATTAATTAATGATAAAATATCAACGATTTGAGAATTATATTTAATAGAAAAGTTAATATGTTTAACTTTAAGTCAAATGTAAAAATAAAATGGCTGTCCAGTAAAATATTGATTTGTATCAATATAAAAATATACTCTGAAGCACTGGACGAGATAAATCATCTTCATGTTCCTTTATCTACCTATATCTATCTATCTGTATATATATATATATATATATATATATATATATATATATATATATATATGTATGTATGTATATTTGGGTTAATCGATTATGTCTTGCAACTATTGTATTGTTATTATATGCCTTCAATATTACTTATTGTATGTCTAGCTTGCACAATACACGTTCAACAATTGTGTGATGATGATGCATAGCAAACAGTTCTCGAACAGGAAGTGTCTACCCTAGGGATTTGTCTGTTATAGCTTTAAATTAGTTTTCATCGACTTGTCAGATATGATTGTGCATTCACCGTGGTGACTGTAGATTTTATATTTCCCAGTGAAATAGTCCTACTATGAAAATATATGCTTGAAAAAATTGTTTACAGATATATGTATCTATAATCGTCTTTTATTAGTATATATATATATATATATATATAGAAGTATATACGTGTTCCCGTAAATAGATGAACAATGTATAAAGTACGGTTACGTTTATAATTATAAATCTATTGATAAGGAATCAAGTTCGAAAAGTAATTGAAAAACATCAAACAGTTTGAACTGATGTTTCCTATTGAAAGATCTGTCTCCATCTCTTCAGCCACTGTACAGCTTCTGCGTTTTCATATATTTGATCAGACATTCCTTCCTCGGCTTGTGTATATAGCAAAGAAGTCTTGAAGGATATACCTTCTATGGTTATGCTGATGGCTTTCGAGACGACGGATATCTGAATATTTTTTTGTGTCTGTTGAAATTCTTTATATGTAAATTGGCTTCATTTCGAGAATGTTTGTTCCATTATTATACCGGCGTCACATTTTTCGACATGTCTACTCCTTTCACATCAAATTATATTCACTGTTCGTTCTTTTTCGACTTTGTTCTTTGAACTCCTTTTATATGTTTTATGTATAGATGGATGTGTTATTGTTCGTTTTATGCTACTTGTTAGTTCCTGGTTACGGACAAGGCAAACAAAACATGTTTTATTAACATGTCTAATTGTTTTGAAATGAATAAAACGGACTTGCAACGTTTTTTTTTTTCAAAATATTACAATTTTCATTCGCTCGTACATTAAACAATTAGTTATTTTTTAACACTTTTTGCAGTGGAGTGAAAGAATTTGAAAAATATCGTGCTTAATAAATATGTTGAAATATACGCAATTTTTATTCATATTTTTTTTTATTTTGTATTCTATAAATATTATGCATGTAAGATAACGACAACTTGTGTTTATAATATTCATTATGAAAAATCAAATGTACTATTAGATGAACAGTTTCCAGATAATCATAAGATATTGATTTATTAATTAATATCTAAACTACAAATAAAAAAATATACTTATCATAAAAAATTCTATAGGAGAGATAAACTTTTCAACTACAGGGTATTATAAAGAAAAAAAAACAACTTTTTATTACACGTTTAGAAAGTATCACAACGTACGTACGGTACGTAACATCATGAAATCAAATATTCATTTTCGGAACAAAAAACATCATCGTTGAACACTTTTACACGTAAATATTTAAATATTCATTAAATCGAACGTTTTGTATCTATTATAATTTATGTGTAGTATCAATTTACCGACAGATAATTTAATGTTATTTTGACTCGAATATCTATTTCAATAATTTACGAACGACAGTGAAATATTATCAACAGTTTCGGAAATAGATTGTAGCAATATATCAAATCGGTAAGAAATAAACGAATTTTTCAATTTCGGTGTTGTTGTTCATCATTATTATATGTGGTGTATTTTTTTTAACACAGTTTGTGTCTTATCACAGAATTGTGAATTCACTGTATTTAATGAATTATTTGATGATAGTTATTTTTCTTGTAACAAACTATGTATGATTGTCAGTATAATTTTTATATCGGCAAATTATAGATTACAACGACTTTATTTTTCATATTTCTGTCAAGAATGATATATGTTTATTATAAATAATTTGACGAAATAGCAGTGCTCCTTTTTCATAAAATTTTTTTCACAATCAGAGAAATATTCTAACTTGCACCTTAATTATTACATTAATGAAATATATTAAATTCCGAAAGGAAGTCAATCATTTTATTAAATTGTTGTAGAAATTATATTCATAATTTCAAACTAAAATTAATATATAATATTATTTTTATGAAGGCAAATATATTCTCTATGGAAAAAAAACAACTTTATTTATGTACAGTGAGTTTATAATACTTTTATTAAAAAAATTTAAATATTTTACGAAATTTTATGAAAATATATTTATTTTTAAATAATAAATATTTTCTATATAAAATTTTTCAACCTCGCACATTGTTTATTTTTTAAATACATAAATGTATTTTTCAATATACGAATAATTGTGAATGTTCGAAATTTTCAATAAATTATTTATATATTTATGATGGAAACATAACAGGTGCTATATGTGTATATATACATATATATATATATATATATATATATATATATATATATATATATATATATATATACGCATATATACATAGGCACCAACAACATGAAATCATGGGTACAAATTCCCATATATTTTTAAACTCGTGTTAACGAGAGTATCATTTCACACCTACAGAACTTTTTAAAAGAGATTTGCTTAGAAGTTTGCCTTATTTATAAATAATTTATCATGCTAGGCATATGTAAAGATAAAGGTCTGTATTTATTTATATTTCTGCTTAACTAGATATTCTTCTTGTAATTTATCTGTAATATTAAATTCTATGTCTACTTCACTAAATTACAAGAAAAATAGTATGCATTTAAGTATAAGGTTGATAATTATATTTTACTTTGAGTGCTGTTTGAAGAATTCGGAATTAATAAAGATGTTTTATTTTAAATGCACTTTCATTTTCAAATTAATATCTTATTAATAAATTTCGAAATTCTATTAAATGTATTAGAAAATTAATACAAAATATTTAAAATAGTAAATTTCGGAATATTTGACTTTTTAATATCAAGACAATGATTTAACTTCTTAATCTGGAAAATTTGGCAAAGATTTTCCAAACATATGTGTACATTTTCCGAATTTTAGACGAATGACTTTTTAAAGAATCAACAACAAATTAGTAAATCAGAAATGTTCTTTTTTATATTTAAGATACTTTTTTAATACCAATTAATATATTTTTTCTTTATATATCTATATACATTCGAATGTTTTAGAAACATTTTCATGTATTTCTAAGATTAATTGTTTCTTTATAATCATTAATCGAATTTGATATCACTTTAAGATGCATTTAACGTTCATTGCTGTTCTCTAATAATCTGCATTTGTTTAAAAATAATGAATTATGTAAAATGTTCCATTCATTCTTGTATAAAATATTAAAGTTTTTCTTTTCTAATAAATTCCAATATATCAGTCTGGAGAAGTTAATTATATCAAAACACATTTGTCGTTCTTATTTTCGTATTGTTTATTTCTATACTGTTCATCTCTTTTGTGATTAAGCAATAACAAAATTGAAGGATCATATTGTATATGTTTTGCATATTGTTGAAAACTCAAATATTCATTAAATGCAAACTATTTTGAAAGACTATAAATAACTTATTTATCATTTGTAGTTTTTAAAATGACTTTTTTCATCGGTGATAAAAACTGTTATCTGATATATATATATATATATATATATATATATATATATATATATATATATATATATTGTGTGTATATAGTATCAGAATTAATACTGAAGTCTCATACATGCAAAAGTGTATACAAACTTGTACATGCATCGGCATTTATAGATCAATATCGCAGCACGCGTGAATAAAAATGCCTTCCAGCTCTTAGTTGTATGTCTTATTTGCGAGCGCAGGTGTTCACAAAATAGATGCATCAATTTTCCGTCTCGAAAGTTGGCAGAATCTAGCGGAGCTATCGTACATGTATATAACATGAATAATTGTATGTAATATTTTTATGTGTACGGCACAAAAAAAACTATTCATATTACTGCAGTGTGTGATATATGTTCGTACATACATACGTATGCATATATATATATATATATATATATATATATATATATATATATATATATATATATATAGACATAATATAAGATGATAAACTACTTTGTAAGTATATTATTGCTCAGGCTCGCATATTTTATTAACCTTTTTAAATATTTGTAAGAGAATTATTAGAATCTTTCAAGGCAATTTAATTATAATATATATATATATATATATATATATATATATATAGAGAGAGAGAGAGAGAGAGAGAGTGAGAGAGGAACTTCTGAAAATATTTAAGGATTTGTTGATGAATTTAAATATTCCATATTCAGTTGAATTCTTAGAATGAAATGTAACCTTGCACCAAAATGAAATCATTTCTTGGTTGAAACCTTTGCTTTCAATATAAATATGAACTAAAAATTATAATTTTCAAGTGGTTTTTCTATATAGTTTATTTATAAAAAGGGACTATGTTTAAGTATCTGATTTATCAGAACCAGGGATTTTTATTAATAATAATTTCGCAGAAATTACATAGAATGAAGTTAAGGTAGTAAAATATAAGTATTTATGAATATAAGTAAATTTTGTTTAGTCATTATTTCAATTTTCTGTCCATAAAAAATTCAGAACACTTAAAAACACTATCCGTACTTATATATAGTATAAAGAAAATATATAAAATTTTGTTTAATTTTCATTAATCTATTTTGATTTCTCTTTGTCATCTGTGGTGATTTAAACTATTACATTTTAAAATACTGCCTCTAATTACTTTTTAGCAATAAGGAAATCGAATATTTAAATAAACACAAATTATTCATATTTATATCTATATAAAATACACGTATAAGTTTTTAACTAATAATTTATACGAAAACGTTATTAAGAAGTTTCAACGATTTATAATTTAAAAATTATGCTTTAAATGATGTTCGTTTATGAATAAATGTATTTTTAAAACTATCACTATATTTTTTCAGTCGAGATTCCACTCGATTCTATGATATATAATCGTTGAAATTATACGTAGAATCGTATTATTTATTTTTCTTTGCGCCGGTTTTCGAAAATGTTAATTAGTTCGTAAAATAAAATAAAAATAAAGATTTTTTTTAATGATATAATTTAATAGTTATAAAATTGTAATTTATGTTTATTTATTTAATTTTTATTCAAAAATGTTTAAATAAATATGATATTTTATAAATAAAATACTTTCTCATGTCAAATTTACTTAAATATATTCTTCTCTGGATTATTACATTAACGTAATGTGTTTCTGAGAATACATTCACGTATAAAGTCTAAAATAAGAATAATTCATTCGAATACATAAAGACGATTTTTTTAAATGATATTCAAATACTATAAATTGTTCGATTAAGAATTGATCCTAATACTGAAAGTAAGAATATTACAAGTATTAGGATATTGTGATATTTTTTTTAGTATTTCGAGTTCATTTTTCATTGCATGTCATTTTTGTATAATAAATGTATTGAAAGCATGTTTCACCTGAAATATTTTCGTGCGAGACTTGACATGTAAGTTGCTAAATCTATTCGAAGTTCTTTCAAAAATATTTTTTCCTGAGGTACTAGCATTAAGAATTATAGTAATCGAACTTGTAGTAATATGTTTCGTTGTTGTATTAACAGAATGCATGTTATGAATTTGTCAAAGTCGACATTATGAAATGATTTATTTGCTTAGCATATTTAAGTGCTAATGTATTTTATATACTTTTAAATATTATTACCTGAAACTTGAATTTTACAGTACTACTAATAGTGTAAAGAGTAACGGTCTTTAATGATAATGGAAATATTATTATATTCAGCAACATTAGAATTATATTATTCATTTTTTTCCTCTCATTATATTCGTTGTAATTTTTGATTCGTTAATTAAAACTGATAAATATTATAAAAAGACGAAACGGAACTCTTAAAATATTATGTATAAGAAACCGAAAAAGGATAATTTGATTTTGAAACTCAGTTGAATGATGAAATTTAGTTCATAGTAGCTAAATATAATTATTTATCTATTAACTATTTGATATTTTAATGTGCTTAACTAGTCATGGCAGATATTCATGTAATTCACTACGATTATAACCGATAGGACAATGAATTCGATCTTATCTATATACTATTTGCAACTATTTTGTGATTAGGTTTAAATAAAACTAAAAAGATATTGATGGATTTACTTAACTTGACTTTTTTTTCTATGAAAAATGGAATTGATGTTTCGATTAAATTCTTTAGTTTTTAGATTAAGCAGTAAGAGGAGTTTGAAATTAATGTTGTAAAACTTTAATAAAATTTATAATAGTAGAAAAACATCAATAGTGTCCATTTTATAATACTATCAATGTTTTTGAAAGTTTTAATCACAAAGTAAACAATATTTTGATCAGTTTTTGAAGTACTTGTATATTTTAAACATTAATTATTAATTGAGATGATTTTAATAATATTTATTTTGTTTCATTTTCCTTACACTCTTTCTCTCTCTCACTTATATATGCATATATATATATATATATATATATATATATATATATATATCATATATGTTAATACGATTATAAATATGCTTCGAGTATTGAAATAGTTTAGACAATATAATTGTATAGAATTATTGATAATTATTAAAACGACGACAATTATGTAAATTGAGCGTGGAAGTTTACATTTAATTAAGATTTGACCTTGTTTTTGTGTCTAAGTTTACATATGTGTATATATATATATATATTTATACACATAAGTATTATTATTTAGTACGAACATTTTGTGAACAAAACCCTGAAATTTACGTGCACCTGTAAGTACCTTGGATGATACCCTAGAGGTAAATATGTTCATATGCATAAATAAATTACTGCAACATGTACATATATGTTCAGGTCATTTTCACATAACACGCACGTACGAAAGTTGCATTGGGAAGATGAGCGAATGCGCAACCACTCCCCAACAAGGTCAATTCGCGCCATGCTGTCTCGTACCTGTGTTCTCAAACGAGAAATACTTGAACCGTTTTATCAATTACTTTATATCAAACTGTTATTAACGCACATGACTGCATTTTATTGTTGTACGAAACGCTCCGTGTTTCATTATTGATTTCAGTTGTTAATACTCGTTTCGAACCACTTACGTGCGTTAATATTATACTGTTTATACACAAATGATTTGTATCGAGTATTATGTTACAACGTTATTAATTAATTTTCATTGGGAAAGTTAATATTTCAACAAAGTGGTTTTATTGTTCGTTTCTGTGTTTGCACAAAGACGTGAATGTTTCAAAGGTACAAACGTGTTCGGATAAAACGGTAGTAATAATTCTATTACAGTCAAATGTATCAAATATACAGTTGTTCACAAATATTTATATTATAACGTTTAAACAGATGTTAGTTTTGTTAAAATACCAATCATTTGAATGAAAATAATAATCAGAATAAAAACTGATTTAAAGAATAGAATCGAATCATTGAGTTGTAACCATAAAATAAAGAATTAAATAAACATATATCCAGGTAGAAAAAAATTAGAACAACATCGAACAAGCCAGAAAAACTTTGAAAATCAAAAATAATACTTTATGATCTTTCTTTATCTTTATAATCTTCGTCCTTTTGGATCAGCTAAATTCCTGTTCTCCGTTGGATGGAGAACAGATCTTGAGTTGAACAAAAGAATGAAGACCAACAGGACAACTTATTAAAAGGATAACAAGTACTAAAGCATGTAGTTCTAATTTATGATATTGATTAAATTATAACGAAACAGAAAAGGCAACAAAGATGTGTTTAAAAATTGAAAACAAACAAAATATAAAAAGATCTTTAATCAGGCTGTAAGTTTGGGAAAATATGAAAAACGAGAATGACCTGTAATAGTATTTATGCCCTCGAAAAAAAATTAAAAGGCTCATTTTTACTAATCGATTCATACTGAAAGTGACTATTATCTATATAAATGATTATTTGATTGAAAATGGGAAAACAGAAAGATAGATCTGGAAATAATACAAAAATAATAATAGTACAAGCACAGCAAATAACTAATATAGTAAGGAATGCAAGTATTAATCGTTGTAAAAAGATCTTAAGTAATTTCTTTGACTATTTTCTTCTGTCTGTTTATTCGTCAATAATATTTTATAGTCGGTTTGAAAAGAAATACATATTAAAAGAATTAGAATAAAAGAAAACTAGCGAAAAAATAGGAAAAAATGAAGATATTTTTAAATTGTAGTATCGATTATTCAAAAGGTTCTAAGCATGTATTTTTTATTACAATAGAGTTATGGCACTGTGGCTAAATTTACTTTCCCTAATGAATTATTTTATCATCCCTCAAATCACAGAAACATTAGAGAAATTCTTTTGTACTATAGCGTTCTGAGGAAGATTGTATCCTCATCGAATTTCGCTCAAACAACAATAAAAACGATCAATAATCATTTATTAAAGTCTCATCGTTTATGTGCAAGTATCCCAATGATAAACAACAAATTGTTTCACAAATGAATTTTCACTTCTCATAATTTACATTTTTTTTCTGAACTTAATTTAAACAATTGATTGTTGATCACTCTAATTAATCTTTATCTGCATTTTTATTTGACGATGCCATCTTTTTTATGATATATGTTCTAAGGAATAAAAGATCGAAAATCACTTCTTTAAAAGCAAATCAAATGAATAAAAGTATATATACATATATATATATATATATATATATATATATATATATATATATATATATATAATATACTTTTGAAATTTATATAAATTTACAGAGTGAATCTCTCAAATGTCATCTTTTTTAAGAAACTCATTATTTCGATAGAACTTTGATATACCACAATAAAAAAAATGTAAAAATGTAAATATTTAAATGTTTCTATTAATTTATCGACTATCACAAATTCGAGTCTTTGAAATAAAACCGAACGTACACCTGACACAAAACATCATAATTAGCGAATTTAATATTTCTGCATTTATAATTAAGTGAATATTATTTTTTTTTTAAAATGACGCTGAGAAACTCATATGCATAAATATATACACATATAGGAATTTATTTATTTACATAATGTTAATATAATTTACGTTTGTTTTAACCGTGCGTTAATACATTAATATATGAGAATTGTTTATTTTTCTTTTCGTACAATTATTCAGAAACGATACTTTTATATTAATTATTTATTTGCTTGATTTTTTCTACTTGTTTATTAAATTTGTATATATTTTTATTAGGAGAAGTTAGTTGACATCTGAAGCAGTTAAATATTTTTTAACTACTAAAAGTGGCATCTATTAAATGTGATTTATTAAAAATATTATATTACACGTTCTGATATAAACGAGAATACATAATTTTCTATAAACCAACACGTTTTCTCTTTATGCATGCAATTATATATATATATATATATATATATATATATATATATATATATATATATATATATATATATATATATGTAAAGAGGTTTTATATCGTGTTTATAAAAATATAAGATTATTTTGACTATATTTTTGGGATTACATTTAAAGTATATATTATTATTATTGCCCTCTAAGATTCTTAGTTAATTCGAATATAAGTTTTTCTTGTCTTTATACGCTGTTACATTTTTTAATAATTCTTCAAGGAAAACTGAATTGTTCATTTAATTTTTATTGCATTTTATGTTTTGCCTTTCTTAATAATAGTTATATATTTCGGTTTCTCGAAAAGTGAACAAAATAAATTAATATATGTTGTTTATCCATACAATGTCTGTTTATTGTTTATTTTTTTAAAAAATAAAGTTAATTAGCAAAGAGTTGAGTTGCTAACTAATATAAAAGAAAAATATTAAATTGTTTTAATAAAAATTAGTAAATAATTCAGTTGAAGACAAGAGTAGAGTAAGAGTTAAAAAAAGAGAACAGACTTTCTAGACATTCGTTCGTATTGTATTGTATTTTATTTTCTTTTTGTTTCTAAATTTTAAAAGACCAGGTTTTATATTTTTTAATTATTTTTACATACAAATATGAGTACGATTCGACCTCTTTCACGGTTTGTACGACTCGTAAGGGGCGTGGTTCGTCTCCGACGAGTTTCATTCTTACTCAGGACTTTATTATACTTTCTGAAATATTAATAGCGACTAACCTGTTCAGGTTTGTGTGGTTGTTTTCAGCATGCCATTGATTTTATGCGTTCTCGATATAGCGTGAATGAAATACTTCATTCGTTGTATGTTTTGATATGCTGTTGAACGATGTTATTGTTCGAGGCTATTTGAATTCATTTAATACGCCAATCCCATTCACGGTTATAATAATTCATTTGTTATTGATAAAGTTTGTATTGATAAAAGAATTTTTATTTTTATGAATTTTAATTATTGGAGGTAGGTCTCATTTTTTAAAAAAGTAATCTTTTCGAAAATAAATATAAAAAATAAATGTTCCACTTTGACGGAAGTGTATTGACAGTGATGATTTAAAAAAATAAATACATCATTAAGAAGGTTATATTTAATAATTTCATTTCTTGGTTTCATATCAATATCTCAAACCATTCACCCATTCAAACCATTCACCTTCACACAATAGTGTAGTTTTAAGAATATTTGTTTTATACATTTATTAACTAAGAATAAAATTTAAATTTATAAAATTTTTATTATATATAAAAATAATATATTCTACCGATCCCTGTGACAGGATATAATCTGAGTTGGAATAGAATTACCAATCAATCAAATGTTTTATTTCTGTGCTTTATATTATAAAACATTCTAGCCTTGAGACGATTTTTGATATTTGAGAACTGAAAATATTTTATAACAAATTATTGCTCATTCAGAATTTATCTTTCCTTAAGAAATCAGAAAAACGATTGATGCTGACAAATGGAATTGTAAATATTTTTTAATTAATATCAATATGTTAGCTTTAATTATTTTATATTTTATCTAAATTTTCAAATAAATAAATTTGATAAATCTCGAATTTATTAACCAATATTCTATTGAAATTTATAAAAGATCAAAAATTCCGTTGAAATTAAAAACAAACATTTTGTGAAAAGATAATACACATACTGCTATAAACAATGATCCTACATAGTTAATTTATTTAAATGTAGCTGTTTTTTTCCTTTATTTGTCGTTTAATAAAGAATATCGTGTACGTTTCTGTTTCGAAGAGTTTATTCGTAAAATTGTTTCAAGACGTAGATACTCGAGTATCATTACAAATAATCCCTCTTTATTTGTATTAGATTCGAATGAAATTTATCGCTTGAATATATTTCTCGAAATGTTTTTGTTTGTTTCATTTTCTTTTTATCTTAATCGAGAAAAACTCTTAACGTTTACTATGTTGTTTGTTAATAAAATAGGTTCTAAATTTATCCAGACATATATACATATACATGGATATATATATATATATATATATATATATATATATATATATATATATATATATAAAGTAGGCATTTTAAGTAAGCAAAGAAATAAATAAAATAATAAATATTCCTATCTCTATGGAGTAAAGCACAGTAACTTTTTGTCGTAGACTTTTTCATAATATAAATTTCTATGTTTACAAAAGACATATTATGTGGAATTTTATCTGGAAATATTATCAAGAAACTAATTGTACTAAAAATACTTGTTTATGAATAAAAAATATGTAATTGGAGAAAAATGTCAATTCCTTTAAATTAATATTTCAGTTATATATTTTATTGCGTTATTTTCGTATATACTTATTGTTTACTGTTTTGTGCGAATCTAAGATACTATGAATTTATAAACTACCGATGGAATAAAAGCTTGTTTTTTAAATTAATATGAATAGCTACGAGTCATCAAATATTGAAAGTTGAAAGTATGAATAAAGAGATATATTCAATTAGAGTCTATAGAAAAAAGTTAACAAAATATGACGATTTGAAGTTTTAAAACTTAAATAATTTTTAAGAATACTTAAAGTTTACAGAATTTTTTTCTGTGAGATTTTTCAAATTTGTTTCGTTTGTGTTCTTTAATTTATCGGTTAAGGTTTTTCACCAACAAATAGTTATATGTATGTATGTATATATATATATATATATATATATGTATTGTAATATGGAATAAATTCTACTCTTACCTTTCATTAGAAGCCATGTGTAGGTGACTTTCGTAACGTATACTTGACTTTTTCGCAATTACAATGAATATATTTTTGTTACAGGTGAACAAATCTTCATCACTATTAGTTGAATTAAGAAGAACCTCGTATCTAAAAAAAAAGTGTATAATTTGTTAACTTAAATGTTAAGTGTTGTTCTATAAAAAAGTGACTCTTGAAACAAATACAAAACTAGACATCATCTCATACAGAAAAAAAAGAAACAAAACTATATACTATTTCAACAAATAATCAAAAGTGACGTTAAACGACAAACAAAAAGAAAACTATTTAAAGTGTGTTGTTCTAAAACAAACTCAGATACAATCTAAACGTTGAAACACAACAGTTGAAAACTTCTTAAGTGAAAAGGTGGTTGTGTGTTATTGACCACCCGAGTAACGAAGACATCCGACACTACATACCTCAATTTTAAATGCTATTCTCTTCTTGCGATGGGGCGTCGCTGTCTACGAGATTAATTTCGAATCGATACATTTGTCGAACAGCCACAATGAATTGGTGGACACTGTCCCTCTTTATGGGGGTTATATGCGCTATGGCGAGACAAACTGTTACTGAACCAGCGCCACCAGGAAATGAGGTCGCAGTTATGGGCGGATTGGGAGTCGTTGGTGAAGGTATCCAGCAATCGAAATGCCCGTGGGCTTGTTCCTGTTCAGGATACACCGTTGATTGTTCTCACCGTGGATTGACCCAAGTACCGAGAACTCTGCCGAAGGATGCTGAAAGAATGTAAGTGATTTGATTATTTTCTGTCTCAGTATTGGCTCGTATTTAGTTTCTTTTCAATTTCACAAATTGATTTGTTCATTATTAAAATACCCAACGTTAATATCAGAGACTAATCTTATCTTTAATCGATTTTAATATAAGATTTCTTGTAATATAACTCGTTAAACTAATTGGTATCTATTTAATTAAATTAACAAACTAGTATTCATTTCTTTTACAGTTGTACACGAATTTATCTATCTTTTAATCGCAGATACATACATTGATATCTATCTATCTAACATATTATACATAGACAATTTATTAATTTATAGAATATATTGAATTAATAATTCAATAATAATTTCATACTGATTAGTTTTTATCTTTTTAAATATTATTACGAGTTATTACTTTAGGGAATTATGTTCAGTAATTTTTACATAATTTTATTTTCATTAAAATTAAAATATTAGCTTTTATTTCCATCGCTTGGTACTAGTACTGGAAATAGTTACTATAAAGTAAGATATTGTTATTTCAAGTCTGATTTCATTTTATTTCAAGTTTCTATTTAATAATAGCAAAATCAATAAACATTTTGTAAATAATTTATGTATATATATATATATATATAAATCGATAGAAAAAAATATTTATTAAACATTGTAAAAAATTGAAATTATTATTATTGAGATTATAAGTAAAACGAATATTTGTTTGTTTAAAGTTTTTTTATATTTCTGAGAAATATTCATTTTTATGATGTTAGATTTTCTTTTATAACCCGTATTCGACAAACATGAAACCTTATCACGTCTTTGTTTGTCAATAAATAGTAAGTTTCACATGATCTATAAAGCTCACGTTGCTAGCTTTTGATGCCCTGTTTCTGTTTGATATTCAAACCGCTTCTGAAAAATATTCTGAAATGGTATCCTCGTCATTTATCTCCATTTTGATAAACGAAAACGGAAAATCAGATATATAAAGTTATTTGAAATCAATTCAGTTTATATACATGTTTTCTTCTTTAAAAAATATGACTGCAGGGAATGTGTATTTGCTGGAAATATAATTTGGTTCTTAGAAGTTCTTAATACTTTAAATTTTATTATTTTTAGTTTACTCTTTTATATTTTAAAACTTTTTACAAATTATATATATTTTTTTTATTAAATAATTTTACTTTATATTTAAGGATTTAGAAAATATATTTATTACATTGTTAAAAGTGTGAGGATTTTTAATTAAATATATTTTTCCTTATATAAATATAATATTTGATAATTTAAATAAACTAAGCTATTATTTATTAGTGAAATTTCAGCATTTATATATTATAAGTGCAGGTAGAATTTTAACAGGAGTAGTGTTTCTGTATTATAACCCTGTTAATTTGGATGTTTTGCTCGTCTATTTTTATTTATCGTTTATTAAAAAAGAATTTCACAGGCAGATAAATTTTAAGATAGCAGATGAGACCAGAACAAAAAGTTATTTTAAGAATATTTTTATCATATATTTTACTTGTTATTTATCTTTTCAGTAAAAGCAATCTGAAGTGTGTGCAAAACTTAATATTTCGTAAAAAAACTTTATATTGTTTTACACTTTTTTAAGCTACATTTATTATTTAATATTTATAATTCTAATTAATATAAATTTGAATGTAAACAAAAACAAATAAACTGTTTTGAAGGTATTCTGATAACTTTTAAAAATGTTTACTTACTGATTTTATTTAAAATATTATCCTGGTGATCCTAGTCTTGGTGAGTTATTCTATTTTTTATCTATCATGTTTAGTCTCGGTTCTTAAGTCATTCGTAGGTAGTAAACTCTACAAGCTCAGTTCTAAAGGAGTTTTTCTACAAGCTACTTGTCAGTTCGTTGTAGATAAAAAGCTTGAACGATTCAACAAGACCAAGACTACTAGGAAAATACACCAATGGTATCATAGTCATAAAAATAGACACTTATAAATTTACTTTAACAGTTATTTCTATTGTACAAATGTGTGTTATTTTAATATATAAAAGTAAATAATGAATTAATATACAATAATACATATAGTAAATGTGAAATAAGAATCTATAGATTATCAGGAAGAAATCTATTTGCTAATATTGCCGCATTAAAATATTTAATGTAAGTTATGTAAATCCAGAAGACAAATTTAATAAATTATTAAGCAAACTGAAAAAAAGAATAGATAAGATGTATAGCCATTAAATGATATTATCATTATACATAACGCTTGGCACGTGCTGAGCAAAAACATAAATATATATATATATATATATTTGTAAATATATTTTAAGAATAACTCTTTTTAACGTCATTCTATATTTATATCACGTACTGTTTGTGTATCGTGGGTAATGATCGAATTTAGTCGACCTAAGCCGCATAAAACATATTACAGTTAGCACACATTCTTATTGAAGATAGTTGCTTTTTTACTATGACAAATGTTGAGGCGTTTCTTTATGCCGGTATTTTTATACCATCGCAAAGACCGCTGTTAATAATTCAACAGGTGTGTGTTTTGTTGTCGAGATGGATGTGAGTTGTATTCTTGTCTCTCGTATACACCACACACACACACACACACACTCGAATGGATTCGTGTTTCGTGTATTTTGTTATTTATTTATATATAACTTTTTCATTCGACTACGTATGTTGTGCACCGGTTAATACGGTCATTTGTTACAGACAGGTCAGGGGTATATCTAATTTTTCAGTCTTTTTATATTAATAATCGTAATCATATTCAGTAAAAATTTACAGTTATGTACATATATATATAACTGTAATGATTATACAAATGAGAGGATAACAAATCATATCTAATAAATAATTCATCATATTATATAAATGAAATGAAATTAATTCATTAAAAATATTCGAAAGGATTAAATTCCTACTTTTTATTTATGTAATGGTATAATTTAAAAGTTTCTATTGCGGTATTCATATTTTGAAAAAATTTATGACTTTTTTATAATAATTATTTAAATAATTAACTATATAACTTACATATTTCATAATATAATAGTGGTACTATAGCTAAATTCACTTTCATAAATAACTTATTCTTTCAAACAGCATACGTACAAACCACAAATATTTTTCTGATCAACAACGTTCAATAAATGATTATTGAACATTTTTGATTGTTAATTATGTACATTTATATGGTAATGTCGTGATTTTTAAAGCACTAAGATACAAATATCAGGAATAACTCTTTTAGAATGATGACATCGCTGTCGAAATACGAATAAGCAAAAATATAATAATAAAAAGTACCTCGAATACCATTTTTGTCTTTTTTGTATTGCACATCATAAATTATTATAATTATTTTAAATTCAATAAATTAATAGCGTGATAAACCGACTAAGTTTTATTAAAAATATAAAATTTAAGTAGAGTTCAGTTTCACTTTTCCACATCTAAAATAAATTCGGTAAGAGTAGATACATACATATATATATATATATGTGTGTGTGTGTGTGAACAGTGTAAAAAAAACAATAGTTTTGAGATCATTTCAAAGAAAGCATAAACAAACAGCACAATCAATAACAGAAGTCGACGTGTTGAAAAGGAAATTTCCTTTCCATTGTTGAATTTTTTTAATTCTTCAACATAAGTTGTTTCCAATCATGAACTTGGTTGGTGTAAATGTATTGAGTGCAGAAGCCTGAAAAAAACCGGACCCGAACCATATCGCATAGTCTAGAACGACAGTTTTATGGGCACAACGTATTTACTTTTTTGTCCGTATTGTACTTTTTACACTCCTCGGGCATTTACTTCGTGACCGGTACCTGGTAAACTGTATACGTATTGTTTTGTTATTTATCCTACGTGAATCCATCAACGGTAGTTATTACTTTTACACAGAACGGAAAATATGCACACGATTTTAAATAGCATCACATATGCTACATAAAAAATGTGTGAAATTGAAACGTCTGTAACATGCTGTATGTAGAGTAGTTATGTATGATTTATTTTTTTAGTGATATATACACGTTTTGAATCTGATTTTTATATTCATAAAATAATATGAAATGTGAACTGTAAATTTTACAAATAATTTAGTATGGGAGAATGAATATAATTCTTTATTTCATTCTTGACAATCAATTGTATTAAATGTTGATTTTTTGAATGATTTCTATTCTCTTAATTAAATACAATCGGAAAACATTATTTACATTTATATTTCAGAGATCTTTCAGAGATGAATTATTTTTTTAATGAATTATCTTCTTCTTGAAGGTCATAAAAAAACTTCTGATCCGAGTTGAGAGAAGATTTTATTGATAAGAAAGTAATTGGGTAATAATTTATTCATAAAAGATAAAATTACTAACATTTACAAATGAATTTTTCCATCACTACATAAACCTCAAAATAATTATGATTAAAAAATATTATTGATCATTTTTGATTGTTACTTATGTGCATTTCGATGGCGATGCTTTCATCTTCAGATAACTAAGGTACAGAATATGAATGCAGTACTATGAGAATGATGAGATCGTCATCGAAATACATATAAACACTAATAAAAATATTAACAGACCAGAAGTGTCAAATTATATACAGTGCCAGAAATACATTGTGATAAAATTATTAACTTTATTTTTTTAATACTAATTCTATTAAAAATTATACTATTGTGTAGTAAATTTATTTAATTTCATTCTCATATTTTTTGTTTAAATGAGTTTGTATTAAAAAAAAACAATTAATTAGTCCTTATGAACGTATCTACATTCCTTTTCAAATGTGTTCGTTCGGTTTGTTTTCAGATCTATTTTAACGTATAGAAGAAATCAGAAATATTTTTCAATGTTTTCCAAGTTTTGACATTTAGTATAAATCAATTGGTTGAGATACGATACACCAGTTCTTTTCCGAATAATTAGCAAATGTTAATGTGTTCTGCTGCGTCACAGATATGATTATCATCTTCCAATATCAATAAACCTTGTCACAGTGAAAAACCTTTTTTTAACGCTCAGCCTACATGACATACCATATTGCGAAACAAGCAATTAACATAAATAATGATTGTAGCATCTATGAACGTGACATTAATTAACTTCAAAGTAAAATAAAATTCCATTAAAAAGTATTCAGTCGCCTATCAATTTATTATAACTTATTCTATGGCCGCAATAGTAAATTTAGGAGTGGTCCGTTTTTTTTCCACTAAAAAAATATGTCATTCAATACATCACATAAAATATGTTCCTCTTAATGTCGGTTTCATATTTTATCGTCTGAAGCAGTATATCAGGAATGGCATATATCTTCCTCTAGTATATTATAATGATTTATGTGAAATTAAAAAATAAAATGTATAAAACAGACACGTCACTTTCCTACTCACTGTGACCTGCAGCATTTATTTATATTCTAGACATATTTAAGAAATTACTTTTCTTTTTATTCATCTTATTTTATATCATGTGTGAACTTTGTTGGCTGCACATCAGTATGATTCGATAATTTTAGATTTTATTAAAGATATCATAATTGATGCCGGTATATTGACCTTTAGTTAATTGTTACATCAAACGTAGATTCATTTCCTCGATGAAAGTGTGAATTAAGTTCAAACTAACTTTAAGTTGAATGCTAGGATTCATTAATGATAATTGGGTTTCTTTGACGGTCTCTTTTTATTTTTATCTTCAATCAACTGAAATATATTACAGGCGTTCGTAAATAAAATAAAAATACGGTATTTTCTCGATAAATTTCAAATCATTTGATTTTTCATTTCAGCAATGAGCACAAATATTTTGGTAGTCTAAAATGTATATGATATGGTTTGTCCTTTGTTCAGAAATTCAGAGTTTTGTAGCCGTAGAACTCTTTGATGGAAGAAATTTAAGAACTAACACGTTGTTGATGATTTTCATTAGTTATAGATAGATCTTTTTATTTTTATGCCCAACTAAGTACAGTCGATTTGTCAACATATTGGTCATCATAAACTGTGATATATATATATATATATATATATATATATATATTATATATATATATTATATATATATATATACATACAGATCTAAGAAATTTAATACCGGCTGTTTTAAATCTATCGAGTCTTCTCCATATAACTTTATGTTTATTTTCATTGCATAGCATCCATTTCAGTCAAATTGACTCCACTATGAAAAAAGCATACTATTCTTAAATACCAAATTCATTACAACTTTTCTTTCAAAATCTATAAGTTTTTATACAAAAATTACTAGTCGTTCCTAGTGTGTATATATATATATATATATATATATATATATATATATATATATATATATATAATATATATATATATATATATATATATATAAAGGTATGTATGTATTTTTGTTCTCGTAGTTATGAATAATTGAAAAAGTAATAAACTAATGACTAGATTGAATTTTTATTTATGTAGCAATTAAATTTATTCACATGAACAATAACGCTTTCAAGCAACAACATTCAGCTGTAAGTTTGTGAAAGTACTTTTGTTTTATATACTATTTTATACAAATGAATACTAGTAAATAAGTATTATACTATTTATACGTACGAGAAAAATGTGGGCGTAATAGCTACAACACTGTTGGAAAATCTAGGATGGGCTGTAATCTTAAATAATCAATCTGTGTGAGAATATTTATTTAAATTATCTAAAGAGGCGAGCTTGTAATTGAAATTTATTTTTGCATTTATAAATAAAAATGATTGTACATACATACATATATATATATATATATATATATGTATGTATGTATGTATGTATGTATGTATGTATATATTCTTATCTGTAAATAATACTCTTTGTAAAATTGCTTTTATACAGATAATTATAATCGAGTTTTATTTAAAAAGCTGTTCATGAGCGACATCGGTATTAAAGAGTTTGAATCATTGCTATACATTAAATTTTTGTTTACATTAACTGGATGTAATATTTTTTACAATTTTCAATACACATTAAACATAACAACTACAACTAATCGACAATGGAAACATGTGACTAAATGTGAATACAATTTATAATACACTAAGGTATGCTAATCATACATTTATTAAAGGTTACACGTCGTTCTCCCTGCAACGTATCTACAATAACTTTTAATAAGCATTATCATTATGTTGCAGCAGAAAAATAAGCGTATCACAATTCTTATGTGGCATATAACTTTTATTACGACTCTTAAAGTGGTAATGAATCGTAATTAGCAACTACGTGGCATGTTCGTAAAACGTTGATACTAAATAAAACATTCAAGAGAGACAAAGTATAGTTTCGTGCGAGACACGATTGTAATAGTCGCGTTCGAATTCATTACAGGTACTGCAATTTGATTAATAAGAAGCGATTCTAATATTATATTCATACATTGTTTATTGTGAACGATGAAAGTGCCGTTGAACGAATATGGAAATAGTAGTGTGTGTGTGGGCGAAGAAGAATGTTTTTGATAATTTGATTTAAATTTTTTTAAACATGCACCGACGATCATTATAAATAGACGTGCGTAAACCGAATTAACATAATTTTATTCAGTACCTAATACATAATATATCGTTGTATAATTACAATATTGTCAACGTTTAACGTTGGTAAGTATATCGCGAGCGGTGATTTATTTCAAACTGTTTTACAATTTACGAATCTATATATCATTTTAATAACTAATATACGGGTAATAGGAGAAACGCGTTTCAGTTTCATAAATTTAATTGTAAACTATATATTAGTGTTTGTTGTGTTAACTTTTTAGCATAAATTATTACTAGAATGATAATAAACATTTCAAATTTCTCAGTTTTACCGCTTGGACCAACAAGGCCATGGCCTACAACACTCTTTCGACACAAGTCCGGTTCTAGTTACACTCAAATATTCTTTTTGGTACACAAAAATATTTCTTATGAGCCTTTCGTACATTTAATTACTTTTCTTTGAGAACAAACAACATGTATATTTTGTAACGATAAATAATATAACATTCTTTCAATAAATTACTTTGTTTACAACTATCGAATTTTGTAATAGAGAAAACAGTTATGTGTGTTTAATATTTTGTATATTGATGTCTGTTTTTATTTTTATCATTGTTTATTATTGATGTATCTTCTCTTCATTAAAATATATTGCAAATGAAAAAAAATGTTACAATAGTCATAGTTTTGATTGTGGCATTTTAACTTTTCTGAAACCTTTGTAGCTGGTAATATGATTTTAAGAAGTGTACGTTTCGGAGAAGAAAAATATTTCTTTTTTCAAAATAGGCAAGTTATTATAAACACATAACAATCAATTATGAGAAGAAAAAAAAACAATCTGAATCAGAGAGAACAATCGATGAGTAAGAGGAGTCTCTTTTTCAATATAGATTAATTTAGGTACACAGACAATTTTAATCAAGATATTTTCCTTTTCTATATATATATATATATATATATATATATATATATATATATATATATATATATATATATATATAAAATGAATATAAAATAAATTATGATATACGAATCACATAAAATCTTCTAGACTAAAAACATGCCAATAAATCTCAATCCAACAAAACACATAAATTGGTAAACAATAACAATTACAGTGAATTATACGACAACTATGGCACACACACGATACATAAAAAACACACACACCAACACGAAAACAGTAATCATCGGTTCACATTATACGAAAGAAGACCATTAAATCATGAATAAACATAAAACGGGAACGACAGAATATTATAAACGACGTTCGAAAAATTAATTGCTTTCGCAAATTAAAACAATGTAGCCGACGCAAATGCTACGATTTGAATGACAGCGTCAAGCAGACCATGCACAGCGTGACGTGTTTACCTTAACACCCACGAAATGGAACACGGGAATCGTAAAAAATAACCTGTCTTAATGTTATGTCATAAAGTTTATGATGAATTTCGTGTACGGTTCCATATCGGTAGCATACGCTCGTTCGCATGTAATACGAACTAAATGTATGAAATATTATCTGTCTGTAAATATGTATATATCTTAGCTGAGATGAAAATGCATTCATGTATATATATATATATAATATACATATATGTATATGTGTGTGTATTTATTGTATGTCGTATTCTTTTATATAGCTTTCATCATTTATGAAAGAAACATTTATTGAATGATATGAAAGATCTAAAATAATAGTACTTGAAGAAACGCTTGTAATAAAATATGAAGATAAATAATGAATGTTACCTTAGATCTACGAGTCATTCATTTTCATATTTAAAATCTTTTCGTTGTATGAGATAAGGAGAGATATCCTGAAAGCTCACAACAACTTAAAAATAATAAAGTAAAATTTAAAATCTTTATAATAAATAAATAAGTGTTGTATAAAATTTCTGATAACTTGTAACAAATATCTTCGTTCCATCAATGATAATATCTGGCGTTTATTTTATTCTTCCAGCTATTCTTTTATGGCAAAACTAATGAGGAACTTATAGTCAAAATTGCTGATTTTGAGATTAGTGCTAGAAAGTAAATTCGGATCAGATTTGGGATTCAAGGAGGATGTAGGAGAATATAAAATGTTTTCCTCTTCGGAGATTTCTGAACGAATTTTGAAATAGTAGGTTTCTATGATTATGATAAAGCACTATTTAGTTATAATCAAGTTATGGTTACTGTAAAGAATTAGTTACTGTAAATGAATATACTATATAATATACATAGGTTATAAAAAGATTTGTGCTCATTGATTGTGATGAATTTTGACTGAAAGCTCCTTCTATATTCTTCCAGCTCAAATCTGATTCTATATGACTTTAAATTATTTTCAGCATTAAAGAATGTGAAAAAAAATCACGACCGAGTTAAAATCAGTTTCTGTGATTGGGTGGAAAAATAAATACCAGATTTCTTCACAAACGAAATGAAGAAACTTCTTATCTGTTATCAGAAATGTATTGACAATTATGCCAATTATGTTGAAAAATTTAATAAATATACCATTAGAAAGCTTATATTCAAAGCTTTCTTTTTTTTTAGTTCCATCTCAATAGCTCAAACTAATCAAGAATTATAGAGTTTCTGTGCTTTTCACTTGTCCTTTGTTAATCTATTTGAAGTTTAATTGTATTTTAATAATAAACTGGCAGGTACGATAAGCATTTAAGTATGTACATTTTAATGTATATATTTTTTTCTTACTTTAATAGAAAATGAAACTACAAAAAAAAGAAAATCTTTATTTTATTATTAACTGAAAACACTTAGTTGAATTTAATAAAAAAATGCGAAATACTTTACTTCCGTTAATGAAATTAATACTTTGAAATTATGACTGGAAACTATTGGGCTCAGTCACGTGTATGAATTTATAAGTGCATGCGAAACCATTTACATGCAATTTAAACATTTGTTATAATCACTAGTGAAGTGTGTACATGAAAATAGACAACCTGGATATATATAAACTTCCAAGTGTGTATATGTATTGTATATATTATTAAGTTGTGACTGTTTAGTGTATAATTTAATTTTTCACATTTATTATTCGTAGTTCAAAGTCGGTTCTATATTTAAACGTTTAATGTATTCATTAATAAATTGAGGTATAATTATATAAAGTTTTAATTAATGTACAAATAAATATGTGTTTCTCTACAATTATAGATGTTTTAATATCGTCAATATGTCTATATATTTATTAAATTATATGTCATTCATTATGTATACAAAATAATATTAGAAAGATTAGGTCAGTTTATTATAGTTGAAAAATTATACCTTTTGTATTTTGTCAGACATAATATTATGTATATTTTATTTAATATTTCATTTTACGAATAAATTTATAGAATGTGACAAATGTAGTAAATTATATTTAATTTTTAATTTTTGATTAAGGCGCTTTTACAAAACACATCTCCTTGAATACAAATTAGTTATATATATATATATATATATATATATATATATACATACCTCTTTTTAGTAATAAAATTAGAATTTTTGTCTATTTAGCACAAAAAGAGTGATTTTATCGGTGAACTTTTTTTATTGCAAGTATTAACAAAAATATAGGTATAGAAATAATTTTTGTATTCTCTCTCTCTGTATATATATATATATATACACGTATGTATACTTATATAAAAATAATAATGTAATTTTATTTCAGATGAAAATGCTTGAAAATAAAAGCCATGCTATAAATATAAATCGTGAACATTGTATTCAAAAAATAATCTACATTTAGGGTATCAATCAAAATGACTGAAAAGAGTGTTTTTAAACAATATTTTCTGTATGGTTGAATATACAAATATCGTTAAATTTCTTTCCAGCTTCATATTATACAATTAATCTGTTTATTAGTAACCGTTTGTTAGTAAAAATATACTGAAGGTGTATTACAAAATATAACAAACTTTAGAATATAATATAAATAGTGTCTTGAATCAATATATTTTACACGATTAGTATTGTGAAAGTTTAAAATTCGTTTAGTATCTCGTTTAAGCAGAATGTTGTTCATAAAAGAAATAATTGAATAAAAAGCAGCAACAAAGAAAATCCCTCATTAAGAATAAAAAGGAAAAATGTTACTACTAATCGTTCTGCCACCCTCTCATGAACGGAATTTAAAGATAATTTCCATTCTAGTATAATCGAAATTTAAATTCGAGCATATACAAAAAATGTAAATTTCGAACAAGTAACGTTTGTTCACGAAAAAACGGAAATTTATTAAAATTAATTCCTTAAGTCGAATTTACATTCGCCGATTCGAAAACACGAAAAATATATATCTTCCAAGAGAAAATATCCAGTAAAGTGAGACTATACTTTATTGTATTACAAAAGTCGGCCGTTTGATAAACAATCGTTTTGATATCCTCTCGTATTATATTATTTTTTTGTGTTGCTGGATGAGAGTGAGATGAAAAAATCAAATAACGCTGCTCGATGACATTATGTACATAAGCATAATCGCGCTATTAATATTTGCCGGTCAAACAAACTACACTGTAAATACAAACAGCGAATGTCAATATAAAAACTTGCCGTGCATCAGGTGAAACAGGCATCAGAACGTAGCAGACGAACCGACGACATTACCAACATTCCATGCTTTGAGCATAGTTGGAAGTGTGCCCGCAGTTAACCTCTTTAAGTCTCGCTAACAGATGCGTTCACTCATTTCGTGAGGTTTTTTTTCTTTTATTAGACCGTCGTATATAAAATGTCGGGTTTGATATTAAAATTCCCAACAGCAGTATATTAAATAGAAACTCATTTTACAAACTGAACATCCAGTTGACTTTATATACTTTTACTAAAATGATTCGAGTAAAATTAAAAAACTCATTTTTTTAAATTAGACTGTTATAGAAAATTTAAAAAAATTAGTTCAAATTGTGATTCAAATGACAATAACTTAAATTGAGCAGCTTTTTATTATTTATTACAAACTCGAACCTGTAGTCCTTAATAAATGAATCTCTTCTTAAAAACCATGCAAAAAATTCTCTTTAATTAATTCAATAACAAATTATTAATCATTTTGATTATTTTTTTGAGTAAAAATTTAATTATGAAACTCAATTTAATCACACTGCTAATTAACTGTAATTTTAATTTTTGTAATATTATCTCATATTGTAACACCATTTTATTTTTACACATGAACGCTATTTTACAGTAATTACAAAATTTAGATCGTTATTTAAAAAATGATTTGTGAATCTGAATGTATTATATTACAAATCATCATACAGTCAGTATTATTTTCTTTAAATAAAAACTGCAGTACTGATTTTGTTAACATGGATTAATAATGTACATATTAAACGTTTAAGACCTTCCACATACTTATTATTTCAATAAATATATTCATTTATACTCGGTATATTTTTAAAATCAAGATTCTTCTCAAGCAAGATTCTTAAATACTTAGTCTTGTCTGCCCTCTTAATCTGCGTTCTATTGAACATGAATTTATCTGATCTCTTATTTCTAATAATGTGCAGAACTGAACAAGACTACTACACCTTTCCCATAAACTTACAATAGTATGTTTAGAGTTCAACTCATTAGAAGTTCATTTATAAAAATAACTATTTATTAATCTTCTGTTCGTACAAAAAAGTAATTGTCATCAATTATTTCACTCTCTGATTCAGAACTGTTATTAATGTAATAAAGTCCTTATCAGTGTATTCTAAAAATGGGATTATAGCTATTGATTGATTTGATATTTTTATATAAATTTGCTTAACAACACTATATTGAATTTAATATGAACTTTCTGTCATTTTTGTAAATAATTTGTATTAATAAAATATTTAATGAGAGTAACAAGTCACAGAATTAGTGTGTGCGTTTGTTTATATATATATATATATATATATATATATATATATATATATATATATATATATATAAAGAGAGAAAGATGTATATTTTTAGATAAAAATATTTATAATAAATTTTACTTTATGAATATATTATATTTTATTAGAAAAACAAAATTTATATTTGTACAAGAAGTTCCATTGCCAATATAAAGATTGCGTTTGCGATTTTAATCATTATTTCGTACTCTGATTCAAGAATATTTTTTTTAATTATCTTAATTTCATGCTAGATGAAAAGTTATAAGTTATAAAAATAACTTACTGTATTAATTTTTATTTTAAGCATGTTTTTTTATAATTATTTCATGTACTAAATTAAAATTGGTATTTTTACTGTCTTAATTTTAGAAAAATATGAAATTGTTAGGTATTGAAATATTTTATTTAACATTATTGAATCTTTGCAAATAGACTGTATTATTTTTATAATAATTATAGAAAAATGATTAAAAATTTAATTGTACTTATTGATAGATTGATTACATAAAAAAATATACATTTTCAGAACTGTTTTTAACACGGTTTGATTTGAATAACGTATTGATTTTGTTGCAAAGAAGATAATATTTTAATAAAATGAATCAACAGTTGTAACATAACTTTACATAAAAAGAAATATGAAATGTTAATGATAATTATAAGATACAAATGAATTTGTTTTGTGTTTATATAAAGGACCTGTTTCGACCAGATATGATATCTGTACATGGAATTAAAAAGAGCGATTATAAATTAAGATTCATCTTATCATGCAAATTGTAGTAATAAAAAGAAAACCGGTATATAAATGTAAAAAAAAAAGAAAACGATTATAGTATGGTATGCATAATAATAAAGATAATGCAATATAACAAATTGAGAATGTACTAATTGGTTTTCTGTTAAAACGAACAGCGGAGGAATAAAAAGGTGTATAAGAGTTGAAATCGATTCGACTATATAAACATTCATTATTACAGGTGTATATACGTATCAACGTTAAAATAAAATAATTCAGCTTACATGGCAAATCCTGCACATAACCTGAAACCTGTTACTTTATCACTGTCCATAGAATTCAATCCAGTTTGGACTCCAGCGTCGAAATGATAAGCATCTAAATGGAGTGTTATTGTGTAGGTTGCACGCCAATAAGACACTTCGATTGTAATACTGACATCGGAACAAAAAATATGTGCATTATTTACATTTCATTTACGGTCGAATGTTGATTACGATAAATATGTCTCGTCAATGTTTGCGTGCCAATGTGTGTGTGTGTGTGTTAGTTTCATAAATTATGCCCGAATTGCAAAGACTTGCTTTTCGGTAAATGCTCCAATGCTTTATTACAACTTTGACATTAATCTGATTAGATAAATTATTTATTACGTTTCATGCTGAACAGATCATTTGCTTTTATTATATTTGTGTGTTATTCGGAAAAAGAAAAATGTTGATGAAACACTGATACTATATTTTCGTATACACGACTGGATTTTTCTACAGCAATGCAGGCATTCAATTTATCACTCAAATAAAATATATTTCTTATAGAACAGAATTATAAAGTAGTACATAAACAAAAATACATATATATATATATATATATATTTGTTTTTAAAATGAGGTCGTTTCACGGATATACTGAACAAATTTACTCTTTGCAAAGTGGTAATAAATCCTTTCATTATTTAATTGATAGTAAAAAAATATTTTTATAGTAAGTAAAACACAAATATCCTGATTATGTTTTTAATAAAATAAAAACATACATTTCTATCTTACAATCAATAATCATATTTATAATCAAGATTGTTAAATTTTATAAATGATTGATTTCCTTACATTCAAATCAAAACGAATTAATATTATAAAAGGAAAACATGAAAGAATAACAGGTGAAATATTGATTAATTTTGTAAAAATGTATTAGACCGAATTTTAATAAAATTCTTGTAAAATCTCACAAACCAAATAAAACAACATTTCTTTCTGTATTTTAGTGCTCATACAACGATTATATTGCCATTAAAATGCACACATAACAACAATCAAAAATTATAAACTTTATTTTATTTAACATTTTAAATTCGAATTTTTTTATGGCTTTGACGAGTGAGGAAGCAATTAATTCGTACAAGTGAATTTAGCCACAGTACTACACAATAATTTAATAGTTAAAACCTCCTGTGGAATAGGGAAACTATTATTTTTAATAAAAGGACTGAAGCTAATATAATTTTAGTTAATCAAGAAAATATTTAAGGTCAGCTGTATCAAAAAAAATATTTATCCTAGTAATGAATGAAAAATAATGAAGAATCCAAAAATTGAAGAGAGTATAATTTCTGATATAAAAAAGTTGTTCAAAAACCGTAGCGGATTTTTAAAGAAACCATTTATTCAGAATTAAATTCGAACAGTGGCTAAGTACAAAGATATTTTTGCTAAGTAACCAGTGTTTTTATAAGAAACAGTATGTTAAAAGAAATATAATTTGATTTAATACAGACAAGTAATTAACAGTAAATAAAATTATATTAAAAACCATTACAATTTTAATAACTGTGCAAGTTTGCAAACATTATCTTCAATGCATGTACGATAAACGTTTTTAGGTCAGTTGTAATTTGATATAAATTTTATATTTGTGTTACTTATATTTTTTAAAATCAATAAAAAATTTTTAGGTCAATTGTCTGTGAACTGATAAAAGTAAAACTTGTCTTATTAAATATATAATATGACATATTAGCATTTGTAATAGATTTAAATTAGATTTGATTTCATTTTTTATCATTTTCAAATTAAATCATTCATAAACCACTTACGTGTTCACATATTTATTTAAATATATTATTCTTAAGTATGTATTTTCTGAGAATTACTTATTTTCATGTGATTTAATTTACTTTAATTTTAAGTAGAGGATAGTTCTGTACAATATCAACATATACAGATATATTGATAATAAAATTGAAAACTGTGCCCAGAGAATGAATATATATATATATATATATATATATATATATATATATATATATGAATATATACGTTTGTAGTATACAAATACACTCCCAGATTTTGTGAGAGCATACATGTTCAATGCATGTCTATCCGAAATTACAAATGTTGATTTTTGTCACCTGGGTATCTGTGGAACATGTCTGTCGCAGCGTGGGTATGTCTACATAAATGTACTCAATCGAATATGTTTATTCGATGGTATGAAAAGAATTCGTGTAAATAATGTAATAGTCAAATGTTCCCTCGTTAGAAAATACAAATTTATGGTAACCGTACATAATGTGATCAACACTCCGCCTGTCAAAATATAGTTTTATTCTATTTTATTTGAATAAAAAAAACGAGCCTTGTTTAATGTTCTCTCGAAGAGGAAAAAAAACATCTGTGTGAAATTCATACCGCAGTAATAATATTCATTCATGTGGGTGAGATATATTGTATATTTTACATGTCGTTTTATCCTATTAATGAAAATTATGAGTCGTTAAACAAGAAACGCAACATGTACTTTGCGAAAAATGTATGTTTTTTTTTCTGTATATTAGCTTATTTATAAGATATGAATCTTAAATTAATATATATATATATATATATATATATGTGTGTGTGTGTGTCTTTTTAGTACAGTGTCAACAATTCATTTTCATTCTCATATTTAGGTGTGTTTAAAAAAATTAAAATTTATCTACGATTGATTTGATTTGATTTATCATATATTATAATCGATTTTAATAATAGTAAAGAGGATAAAAATTCTAGAAAAATAGAATTATTTTCATTTGAAAACAAATTATTTGGGTACTGTGACAATACAGTCCTGGCACTGTGGCCAAATTGACGTTCACAGGTGCATTTTTCATTCATCGAACAAAAAGTTATTTAAAGTAGTAACTAAATGTTTGTATTACTGTTTAGAGATAATAAAAACTGATACCGAATTTTCAGACTTTATCCTTAAGCATGTTTGGTATACATTGTGTATTAGTGAAAGAATTCGTTGTAAAAGTTAGAAAAAAAAAAGTAATTATATAGTACTAATCGGATAATTACACATATTCTATATTATTATTTGATTAAAAAACGCCAGTATCGTTTAGTTTAAATATATGTTAGGTGTTCAATTTACATACGGAAATATATGTTGATGTTTCTGTTATAAATATTTATATCATCAGTCTGATTCCAAGTTCGAAATAATTAAACGTTGAAATATATTATAAAAAGATATCAACGAGAATAAACTTAAGGAGACTTTTTCGCGAGTCTCGTATAAATGCAGGTTGATTCAACATTCTCAGTGATCTGTACACTGTCTCGTTAGACGAAAATAATTTCACATGGATGGCTAAATTTAATTAATTCCACTTTAGTTATCATCAGAGCGTGTTTGTTGCAGATAGATATGTGCGTATTACAAACATATACAATTTTCACTGTTCGATGAACAAAATAACGTAAAAATATGTAATATTTTATCATGCGGGTCACTGGTTCGATATATTCTCCGTGGTTACGATTTACAAATTAAACGATGTGATAACTTGTGTACCGGCATTTCAATCGAAAACAAATATATTTATTATCGAAATATGCATATTTGCTTTTTATTTCGCTTTGTATTGTACAACGATTCGTCATAATTAGTTTTGAACAGTTCTAGATACAAGTATATATATATATATATATATATATATATATATATATATATATATATATATATATATATATATACTAAACACTTTTATATTCTTGATTTCATTATAAAGTGTAATAAAATGCAATGAATGCCATATATTTATTTATACATGATTACCAGAATGTAATATTTTTTTAAAATGATAATCATTTTAGTTTAGTTAAAAGTGTTAATGAATATTCCAAAAATAATTAATAAAAGAGAAAAAATACTGAAATAATTGATGTTCAGATATGTAATAAAGACTTTTACATATTTTTTCTAACACAAATGAATATTTTTTCACCACAAAAAATGTCCTATAATCAATAGATATTCAATCAGTGATTACTGAGGAGATTCGCTGTACCTTAATGTTCTGAGTATGATGGCATTATCGAAATGTGCATTTGCAACAAACAAAAATGACAAATTATCATTTAATAGTTGTTTTTGATCAGAAAATATTTAATTATAAAAAGATTCATTTATAGAAATTATATTTAAAATGAATTTGAATATAAATAATTGTCATAATATTTATTATCGACTTTTTAATTAATGAATTTCATGTTCCTGAAGTACCATAAAGTAGAATCTCATTCAGTACATTAACTGTTTCTATTTGATTAAGATTTAATTGTTGGCCGTTATATTATTTTCAGTATTCAAGAAAAATGTGTGTTCGGTATTCAATAAAATTTTAATTTTTAAAAATATTTCTTTGTTAAGTTAGTAAACTAACTTTCAAGAAAAAAAAAGATAAAAAATCCTCTACGAGCTTTATTTACTGATAGTATATATTTTCATCCGTTTTTTATTTATTTATGAAATATTATCTTTATTCACATAGCGATAAAGTTTCATTTTATGCTTTTTTTCGATAATGTATGAAGACAAATTTCAATCTAGATAATAATGTATAATATATTTAAAATAGAACATAATTGATGTGTGTTGCTAATTTCGAAACGTCAAGATATAGGGAGTGAAATGAGGCGTTTGTTGATCCGAAAGCTATTTTACAAACCTTTGAGTAGTTTCTATGCTATGGGTTGTTAAATGTTGATTTTCATCTAGTACGTCATTAGTCACTGTTATCCGTAAATATTTCCGTTACAGACAGTTAACACAGATCCCTGCTCTTCTCTAAATCATTATACTATTAGAGTCTCTAGTTCCATTTTTCATCTATTATTCTTAGTACTTTTTTCTCGAGTTTATTTCCATTGTAAATCTTTAAAAAGCTGTACGTTTGTAAAAAAAGTAATGGTTTTTGTATAAAAAAATCTGTACTATTTATTCAAATTTGAATGTTGATTAGTTCTTAAGTAGATGTGATTGTTTAATATGATTTATTAATAATAATCATCTAAATGACATTATATATATATATATATATATATATATATATATATATATATATATAATGTTTTGATATTTGTAGTATCCAAATGGTATTAACACCTCTATTATTTTAGCTAAAGCACACTGGCGCCAACGCATACCATGCTGGAGCCACATCAATAAATAAATACATACGGGTCCATTCCGTATGTGTGTGTGTGTACATTCTGTCCATTCGCATTAATCGCAGTATTTGTGATCGACGTAGCGTAACGGTCATATCGAATGCCCTGCGTGCTTTAATTAAATTTTCCTCTTGATCTAATTGCTGCCGGTGCAATGTAAACACAGTACTGCATGCAAAATGTTGTTTACAATCGCGTGCAATTGTAAAACGTTCACAAACGTGCACAGTGTGGGCGCGATGTGTCTATTTTGCGGTTCTAATATGTATTCGCTCGCATCTGTAATCATCGGTAATCTGATGTACTTATATCGGGATTACGCGATATTTAAACTTATGCAAATTGGTACACCTTAATTTAGTGTGCGTTTTGAAATTAAACCGGCACGGAAATGGCGTTCATGAATTGTTATTATTAGGCATTTAACTAAAATCTTATTTATGCCGCTTGTTTCCTTCGAATCTCGAAAATCGAGTTCAAAAAATTTTTCGGCTAAAATTCAAGGGGTATACCTTGACGTTTTTTTTGGCTAAAAATCGAAAGTCTAAAAGATGGACTTTTTTCGCTATAGATCGTTTCTAATAGACATAACAAATAGGTTTCATGCGAAAATCGTAGCTTGGGATAAGAATTATGCGATATTTGAATCGGTATTCAATTTTGTGTCCAATTTTAAGCTCATTTCGACCACAAAAAATACTTTCTAGTGATTCAAAATTGGTTTAATGCTTGTTTCATGTCTTTTTGTTCATAAAAGATCAGATTCGTGGCAAAAAAACGAAAATCGAATTCAAAAAATTTTTCGGCTAAAATTCAAGGGGTATACCTTGACGTTTTTTTTGGCTAAAAATCGAAAGTCTAAAAGATGAACTTTTTTCGGTATAGATCGAATCTAATAGACATAACAAATATGTTTCATGCGAAAAACGGCGCATGGGATAAGAATTATGCGATATTTGAATCGATATTCAATTTTGTGTCCAATTTTAAGCTCATTTCGACCACAAAAAATACTTTCTAGTGATTCAAAATTGGTTTAATGATTGTTTCATGTCTTTTTGTTCATAAAAGATCAGATTCGTGGCGAAAAAACGAAAATCGAATTCAAAAAATTTTTCGGCTAAAATTCAAGGGGTATACCTTGACGTTTTTTTTGGCTAAAAATCAAAAGTCTAAAAGATGAACTTTTTTCGGTATAAATCGAATCTAATAGACATAACAAATATGTTTCATGCGAAAAACGGCGCATGGGATAAGAATTATGCAATATTTGAATCGATATTCAAATTTATATTCAATTCTAAGCTCATTCCGACCACAAAAATACTTTCTGGGGTTTCAAAATTGGTTTAATTACATGTTTTAACTTGTTTTAAGTCTTTGTGTTGATTAAATATCGGATTTGAGGTAAAAAAAGGAAATATACTTAACACTCATGTACATTTTTTATATTATGAAAAATTTGCTAGTTAAACGTCCGTAAAATATCTAAATATTAAAATAAACAGTCGAGCACCGAAAAAAATCATTTCGCCTTGTACACGTTACCGAACCGATAACAAAGAAATAAATATGGCGTAATAACAGGATTGTTTATTGCGGTTGTAACAAAAAGCTCGTATATTTAACAAGATTAGTACAAACGATATAATTAAAATAGCAGTACGAGATCATTAACGAAATAATACGGAAAAAAGAAGAAGAAATCTTAATTGAGCTGTGTTAAACTGCGCACACTCTATAATTAAGTACGTGATGATAGGGCGCACTTTGGTTCCGTAATTAATGATTTCTATGATAAACAGGTTATTATACGGACCGAGTAATAATATTGCTGTGGTCTGATAAACGAAAAACACAGATAATAGTACTATAAATTCATTTTTAATTAATCAGTTTTCGCTTATGGATTCTAATCTTGATACAGCACGGTGCTGCTCTTCCTACATGGACTAATCAATCTTGTGCCGTGAATGAGTTGTACGAGGGTCAGAAGTTGATCGAGTTCGGTGATCTTTTATAATGTTTGATTTTATTGGATAAAATATATATTTTACATATAATTGTTTCATATATATATATATATATATATTTTTAAAAATGTATTATTGTAATAATTTTTTTTATAATACTATACAGTCAAACTAAGTATTCTCTGAGAAATGAACATAAAAAATAAATTTAAAATGAATCTTTTCATTCAGTTACCTATTAAAAACTTGTATAAATCCGTTTAAAAATGAAATATACAAACAGTTTTCTATGAAAAACATAATATATAAAAAAATCAGATTGTAGAATTGCTCTTACAAGTTGATTTATGATATTATTTTTTATATATTTTATAAAAAGTACTTGTTAACGAGTTTACATCCATGTACATTCATACATACGTTTATATATATATATATATATATATATATGTATATATACATTTATATACAACACATTTTGTATTATTTGCCATTTCCGTGCTCGACAAGGTTAATTTGCTTTTGTAGTTTTTACAAATACTCGTTTCCCTTTTTTGAGGTAATTTATATAATTATATCATTATTATGTTTATTTTATATACATGACCTCTACGTTTGTGCGGACGAAATACTTTTTTGGTGAAAAAGTATAAATAATAATTGTATTTTATATACCGGTCGTTTTTTATCAACAAAAAAATGATGACAATGACATTTATTTCAACTGAATATTTGAATAATTTGTGATTACTTACTAAATAGTTATTTATTTTTATTATACAAAACACACACACACACTCTTATATATACATATATAATATATATATATACTTATATATATATATATACACACACTTGAATACTCTTGTATTTTTAGGGGTGCGGGATTTTTATCACTTCCTTGTTATAAAAAATGGAATTTACTACTAATTAGACAAGGAATAATGTTCTTAAAGAGTATTAGATTTTATCAGTATATACATAAAAATAATTTATTTTATAAAGCTATATATGAACCAAAATCTATATGAACATTTACTCTTTATAGTCATGAACTCGTTTCATAAGACTGTACTTTGAATATGGGAGCAGTGCATGGGAAATATTATAGGATTTTGCATACTTTTTAATATAGAAAATATTAAATATGTTCAAAATGAAATTAGAAGTCATAATCTAGTTTAGTGAATCGTTAACGTATCGTTTAATTAAGTCATTAGCCATAGCTGTATGTGTTGGAATGGAAATCGAATTTTTATTTATAGAAAATTAAATTGTAAATTTTATTTATATTTATAACATATATATATATATATATATATATATATATATATATATATATATATAAAAGTTAAAAGCTTTTATGAACAATTTAACGTCAATATCATGTATATATTATCGAAAATTCCAACCCATTCTGTAAATGAGAAATGATTATGAATAATGGCCAGTTGTGTATTTGTATATCAGAATAATCTATGCTGGAACACAGTAACTAACTCTATGTCGTGATCGTATAGTGGGTGTATGAGTATTAGGGGATAAAAGGGCGCTTGTAGTGTAGTATCGGTTGACAGCGTTATCTACGCCGCTGTCAAGCTATCACGAACAGCAATTAGTCTCGCGGCGCGCCACACTGACGTGAAGCGGTGGCACAGTCTCGCGTAAACGCTATCTGTGTGTACATGACACCTCGGGGTGGTGCATCGGTGACACCGTCGCACCGAACACTCTGCAATTCATTTTTGTCCGTTCTCTGTAAAAGCGCTTTTCATTTACTGCTATTTCAATTAAGCTGTTTAAAAAAATACTCATTTCGTTGTCAATGTAGCACTCTATGAAATGTTCACTTTGTTTTTGATTTTTGTACAAAAACGCTCGAAAGTATATTCGAACAATAGTTTAATTTTAAACAATTAAATGAATAGAAAGGCATTATATATAAAATCAGGAAATAAAGTAACATGAAATAAATTGAACGAATCAGGATCGATTGGTTAAAATTCTTTCGAACTGAACTTCTTCAAGGGTGAAATAGATGTGGGAAGATTGGCGAAAAGATTTCTGGAGTTCGAAAAGATTAAGAAGACAAACGAAAGAAAAGGAGAAGAAAAATGTTTACTATTTGTCAAATTTCTGAAATGCGTTGTCGTTTCGATCGTCGAATATTATTCCTATCAATTTTTCAAATAGGGAGAACATTTTTGTTTGAATTAGTATTTCTTTGATTTATTTACAAAATTAGATAGTATTATCATCGTTCATTGTTCTTATATGATTTGAATATTTACTTATAAGTATTTCAAGCAATGAAATAGTATTTGATTCATGTAAAAATGTTGATACTAAATTTATATAAAAATATAAGTTATCTTTCTAATATCATATTGTTTTAAAAAAAATATATGCTTATAGAAAGTTTAGTGCATTTATGGTTGTAATTAATATTGATAAGAATTAAAATTAATAAGAATTTACTTTAGATTTTTATAACTTTTATTTAAAATATATAACTGATATATGTTTTTCAAGACTTATATTTTTTTCTAGTAAATTATTCATTACAACTTTATTCATTCATATTTAATTACCACTAAACCGTGTAGTCCTTTTATTAAAAAATAAGTTACACTTCTCTGTTTGTCTGTTCATTCTAAACAAACTCTGAAAATTGCTAGATATATAAAAGAGTATAAAATAAAACACGTTGTAATTGAATATCGATCCAAGAAAAGATTCTTGTACACGGGATAGATGTTAAAATTTATCCATCGCAACATGTAGATGAAAGTTGAAAGTACTTTGGAATTCTGAGATTTTGCATCAGTCACGTCATGTCAAGAAACTTTCAAGTTGATAAATAACGTATATACTGTGTGCGGATTAAAAAGTTATGTATGTACTTTATTTATTGGTACTTTACATGTTGAGTTCGGATGACAGCATGTACAAGTGTACTTTCAATAACATCATTGAACATGAAAGTTAAACTTTTCACTTTAAGCTCAAATCAAACTAAACACGTTCGTTTAGTACGTCCTTTTAATACACTTTCTATATAAATAAATAATTATCAGTTCGTTTTATTTATTTTCGTTTTAAAAAAATAATTGACATCAAGTAAAAAGTTTCAGAAATATAATTAAATATTTCAATGTTTGTTATATAAAAAAATATTAAAACACACACACACACACATATATATATATATATATATATATATTCGATTCTCTTATTTATTTACACATTTAAAAATTTAATTTAAAATATAAATTGAATTTCAATCTTCAATATTTCAATTATAAGTAAATGCCAGAGGAATGAGTATTTAAAAATTAATTGGAAATGAAACTGAAATAAATATATTGAATAGTATTACATTTTTTTATTTATCAAATGAATGTTACGAATGAAAAAATATCAATTTTTTCATTGTAAATTAACTGTATTCATGGAAATAATGAAATAAATATAAATATTGATATTTCAACATTTTTTTAATTTTTTGATGACATGTTAATTATAAAAAAAAACGTTTTAAATAAATAATAAGAATAACATTATTTACAAATAGAATTAATATTTCCATCGCAATTAGTAAAATATTTGAAAAGAAAATCAAATTTTGAAAAGATATTATCATTGACTTATAAATAATTTAAGAACATTGTATACATGTGTATGATTTAGAAAAATAATATTTTATACTTGTCTATAATATTATTTTTCTATTTAAATAAATATTAAAGATTCTCTTTAAATACGGTCTGTTTTAAATTAAATTATATGTTAATTTATTGTTTTTTCTTAATTTTAATTCTTATCCTGATTGAATATTTGTTTCAGTTTCTTTTTCATAGATTTCTAATTTATTTCTAACATTGTATATTTACACATTCTCAGAAACATTCCAACACTCAAAGGTATTATAAATAGAACATTTACTTATTTTTCTCTTATCGATAATGAACTAAATAAGACCTGAATGATATATTTTTTAAGATTGTAGTTAATACGTTTCGTTTTCGACAAGAAATATTTTAGCAGTTAGTAAATTCAATTGGAACAAGTTGTTACATGAGAACAAATAGTGATCGATACAAAAAAATTTAATGTTAAGCATACAGGATCCGACAACAGATCTGTAAACGGATTTCGGTCACAATGGGACGCTGAGAATGAGATTAAATAGGCACTGTACAAGAACGGGTGACCGGGTGCGAGGATATATCTCGATTGCGTGTTGTAGAAGAGATGGAGGATTTAGAGCGGAGACGACTAAGAAGAATATAAAAGCTACGGCTCGTTTACTCGGCAGGCACTGATCAAGTAACGGGGTAAAGTAATTAATGGATTTACTGCGTCGTTGTTAAACCACGATGTTCTTGTAAAGATAATAACTATTATGCCTTTTTTTGTTGTTGTTGTCGTCGTCGTCGTCGTTGGGTGCATGATAGCAATCTGATCATAAGATGTTATTAGAGATGATGTCGATGTTGTTGCTTAACGACTGTTATGCCGTTTTTTCTATGCTTGTTATCGTCGGTATGGACTTTTTGTATGATATGCAAGCATATTCATTTTATTATATTTTTCTTTTAATTATCAACTAGGATAGATTCGATCTTTTTAAGATTCAATTTGTTTGGTAGATTGAGCTGTTTTTAGATAAGATCTTTAAATTGAAACATGGAATAAATAACGTGTGTAACAATTCGTATTAAATATCTGTACCTTTTCATTATTTGCCATGTTGAAAAATACTGAATTACAAATTATATATATTTATAGTAACGTTATTTTATAATAAATAAAATATAATGTTTAAATAATATCAAATAAGATACATTTAGTTAAATAGAATATTTATTTGAAAATTTGATTGAATAATATTCAATGATAATCTAGTATTTAGCTTGTATTTCACTTATGATATAGTTAATAACATCTATGATCCTGTTAATACGTTGTCTTGGTGCTCTTCTGCCTTTTGGATTATCTGAGTGTATTTTATCTATCTAAAATGACACCTTTCGAAACTAGCAGTGGAGAATAAACAATCAGGTTATATATATATATATATATATATATATATATATATATATATACACACACATATATGTTATAATATATATATATATATATATATATATATATATATATATATATATATATATATATATACACTTCATTATTGAATCTTAAGGGTAAATATTTATTATAATTGAATTAAAAAAATATGATCTAATTATCATCATTATATTCGCATCATGTATACTTAAAAATCGTATAATGATAATCAAGATAACTCTAAACCAATTAAATTTAAATGAAGAGTTTTTTATATCCCAATTAATGAATATTTAATTACGAAAATTATGTTTTCAATATGAAATACCACGATATTGATTATTTCGAATACTTTTTGTTGAAAGTACTTTTCAGTACACAGGCGTATATATATATATATAAATTATTTAAATCAATTTCCTAAATAAACGTGAATATTTACTTTCATTTGTGTTCATATTTATCGTTAGTACTATTTAACTTTCGAAGACGTTTTAATATCTTCACAATTGAGCCGTCAATCATATTTATACAATTAATAAAATCGTTTTTAATAGGTCGTTTAAAGAGACAAGATGATAGTCTGTTTTCAGTGTTGAATAATGTTGAAAGTTGATGTAATGGAAATAAACAATTTTGTGTCAGAACTGTATGGAATATTTTACTTTATATTTTGAGTTATATATATATATATATATATATATATATATATATATATATATATATATATTAAAAAATGGAGTAATAGCCACATTTTTCTAGTTGTGCTTTTAGTGTTTATTTGGATTTCTGTTTTCAAACAGATATTTTTTTTAAAAGATACAAGTATTTTTGTACTGAAAACTGTATAGAATTTTATTGAACATTAATGTAAAAGTGAAAGGTAGTTAAGAAAAGTGTTTATTTTTATACGATTAAGTGTATGTTTAAATGTTTGTTCATTAAATACTAAAAGTAAACGTACGCCCGTACAGTGGGAGAATTCTAATTTCTAATACAGCGTTAAATGCTTATAGGAAAATACTCATGAGAACCGTACACGTATGTATGCAGAATAAAAGAGTGGTTGAAACAGTCATCTCATATTACATGTTGCGGGCGTGCATCATATGATAATCGTTTAAGTAGAAGCCAGGGAACGCTAATGAGACAACCCTCATGACACATTCATAGCTTTGTCCGGCAGATGGACCATTTACTCTCATCTCATACTATATGTAATTGCGTACACGTGTTTGAGGTGTATGTATATATAATATACATATATATGTATTTGAAAAATGTGTAAGCGAGCGCGTAGGTTTAACTACCACTTTAAATATTTATTTTATAGTCCTTACAAAAAAAAGTCTGTACATGTTTACTTCGTTGTTTATGTTAATAATTAAAGCTTTAAGTGAGTTAATATATTTTATTTATAATACTGATTAACGTTTGACTTCTCGTGTTTGAAAATGTGTGAGATAAGATGTGTGTATGAATTCTCAACCTTGTTATGAATATTCAAATAGAAACTCTCAAAGTGTGACATACTAGAAAACAATATCAGATTATATATATATATATATATATATATATATATATATATATATATATATATATATATATATATATATATATATATATATATATATGATGGAAGTATTGTGTAGACGTTTGTGATGTGATCAAGTTATTATTAGCAAACTCAGTAAGATAATTAAACCGTAAATTATAGTATAAATTTACACTTCTCATTCAGACATTTGCAGTGTGATACTATTTCAGTTCTTGTGGCACAATATCGCGTTATCATTACGTCTATAATTAATTGATTGGGATTAATGATTGATGGATTAAATGACTGCTTGTAACATCATGTAATTAATTCATCAAGGAACAATTAAATTATATGCAGATTACGATATGTATATTTATATGTTGTTTATAAAGTTTTTTTATGGTCTTCTCTCTTGTCGATTAATTATTTTTAATTGCATGCCAATTGAAAATTACAAAGTTAACCTTTCAGAACTTGTATTTCATTTTGGAATTTGTACAATATGTTCATATATATATATATATATATATATATATATATATATATATATATATATATATATATATATATATGTATGTATTTTAAAAGATTTATCAAAGGTATACCTTTCTAATTTTTTTTATACACGAATAAACATTTTTATCTTTTATAAATTATTGATATATCTGATCATTTTTTTATATATATTTTTAATATCATTTAAAACTGCTCGAATATTTACATATGTGTGTATTGATTAATCAAAATAGATTTTTTTTCTGATTCAATCGATGGATCCGCCTATAGATGAATGGTTTTGATACTTTTTCAATATTTTGAATTAAATATGATTCTTTTGACAATTGAGACTGAGAAAACTGTTCCACATCTATGTTCTTAGTATAATTCTGTTAAAAATTGAAAATTTATCAAACACATCTATTAAATATGAATAAGCTGTGAATGGGTAAAATAACAGTATGTACAGAATCACTACTATCAACTTTCAAACACGAATAGAGCAAATACGAGCATTCAATCGTAGTTAGGTCCTTGTGTGACAGGGTGTATATTCATTAGATTATTATTTAATAGAACTTGTTGTAGAATTAATTCTTCTATGAAGTTTTCATTATGAACTTAATGAATATAGAAGAGATACATAAAGATGAACGAAACGACAAGCATGGAACGACACTGTGTCCTACACGTTTGAGTTATTTTGATTTTCAATGATTCGTCGCCTGAAACGTCTCGAATATTAAACAACGTACACATTATTTATTGTTTTCATCGGTGCGTGTTTTATGTATTCGACAATAAAATATAACGAGCTCACTGCATGAATTCGATATTGAAAATGTTATTTTGCAACCAGTAAACTCAATTAATTTCACAATATCTTCGTCATTCAAGCATCCGAGACACGGTTAATATTGTAACGATGGTGAAATCGATGCTCGTTACAGTATTTATGACATTCTACACCTTGTCTCCTCCGTTTTATCCATGGCGCTACTTTGAACCGACTGTGTACACCTCATTAAACCCTCGTTAACTTTGCCAGTCAACATCTGTGCGCAATTATCCGTCTCCGATGTTCATAACACACCAATATTTTTCTTTGTTTTATTCGATTTTATCATTGAATTGTATTTTTCTTTTACTTCTACCGATGTTATTAGCCATTTCGTTTTAAGTATTTGGTATTGTATTCAACTCGTTTTGCGAAAATGTACAGATTGTGTACAGAAAAGAAATATTTCTACTATAAATAAACGAGCTATAATACTGATTGAATTTTTATAATAATGAATATTTTAATTATTATCTATTCTGATTAAAGTATAATGATTTTATCGAAATGAATACCTAGTTATTATACCTGTTTCAGGTGAAAATATTTGAAAAATGCCGATAATGAGATTTATTTATATAAAGAACTATTTTATTGTTGTTTGGGTTAAAAAATACTGCAATCTTGTATAATTCATTAAATATTCTCTCTTTATTAAATCCAATGATATATAAAACGATATCTTAAAATAATTAAGTTATTTTATATACAAAATGGGTTTTTTAATAAAGTTGTATTTCATTAGATAAAAACCATTAATTACTTTACGCATTAGGGGAGATAACTATTAACATTTTTTATCATACATTAATTGCATATTTTTTATAATATAAAAATAAATCTAACCTTATTTTAAGTTCATTATTAATTATATACTGCGGAGACGAGAATTTGCATTATACAAACATTCATATCAGTGTTAATATATTCACTCTATAACATTAAAAAATATTTCTTATATTTAGTGAAATTTCATGTTAGTGATTATCTTTTATCATTATTAGATTTGTCCTTGATACGAAAAAAATCTAAATTGACGGTTATGTGGATTTTCAGAATATTACTAAGACGTAATCACTGCTTTTGAATAATTTTGCCTCGCAGACACGTTTTTATATCAAAAAAATCTAATTCGATAATAATAGACTTAAGACAGGAAACTGACACTCAAAATGTAAGACAAAAACACTTTATGTTTGAATTATAAATATCGATTTATACAACTTGTATTAATAGAAACGAATCGATTTGTTTGAATTAAGATTGTTGAATATAATGTCGAGATATAAAACGATTTCTCGGAATTGTTTTCAACTTAATTGACGAATATTCAACTTTTATTCTCTCAAACTAGTTTATTTTTCCGTTTGTATCATTTGATACAATACAATGGTCTTTAACTACCTGCATTAAAAAAATATTTGTTATGATTTCATGATACAATAAACAATATATGTGTATAAATTTAAATTTCTATGCGAAGAATGGAGTCTTTTGTGAAATTTCACGTTAATTACATGCTTGAATATAATTTATGTACATAAATAACACTTTAAAGTAAGTACATGTTTATATGTACTTTTATCTAAATGTTTACATCAATCATAAATCATTAAATAATGTGTTTAACAGTAAAATCAACTATTATTTAAATATATAACATTAGTTTATTATTATTATTATATATATATATATATATATATATATATATATATATATATATATATAAAATAGAAATAACATTTCAAGTATATTTTAAAATAATTTTTCAATTCAAACGATGTCCATATTTAAGAGTAACGATTACCCAATCAATTTACAAGAAATCTATTGCATTCATTTTGAAAACATGTTGTTTACTTTACGAGCATATAAAAAAAACTTGACTCCTTTCAACGTTCTTAAATTGAAATTCAAAGTGTACATAATTCGAAATAGCTCCTTACGTTCGAATTAACTTTGTAAATGTATTCGAATAAACGTGTTTGTGTGTGTGCATGTTGTGTTAATAGAAACGAAACGAACTATGTGTCTCTGAAGAAACACGATGAAAACAGAGCCACGCTAAAGAGTGTCATGTTGTAGACAGTTTGTAGACTATTGGAAATATTTTGAAAAGTAATTAACATCAATGTCAGAGTGTGGCAGTCTGAGGACAGTACAACTTGTGGTCGGATCGGTGACAAAATATAATTAACTGACGACGTTGGAGAAAGATAAAGAATAGCGAAATGATAAAACTGAATTCGTGCCGTTTCCTGTTCAATGCCGTGGAAACAATTATTGGTGCTGTGACGGGAACATTTTTCGGGCGACTGGGAAAAATTAATAGGTTTCTTTAATAGTTTCTGTTTATTTGTTCATAGACATGTTCGATTTTTATAAACAATGAAACTGATAGAGTTTTATAAGGATCAATATTAGTATTTAAAAAATTGCTCTATTTAATAATCAGTTTTTAAGAGCCTTGTACCTTTCTATAAATTTTTTTTTAGTTTACAATTAAATTCTCCAACCATTTTATCGAAAATTTCAAAGACTACTGTATTATAAGGGAATCTTTTAGTGGTTTATAATCCTTTTCTGATTATAATATGATTGTTTTATTGGTCACTAGTAATATTTCTATGATTTTAAAAATTTTTAAAAGTCAATCGTTTTTAAATTATAAATAGATAATACACACGTGTGTATATATATATATATATATATATATATATATATGTATGTATGTATGAAATTTGATACAGTTTTGAAATCTACAAATATTATTTTTATTAAAATTAATTTCTGTTATTTTTCATAATCAAATCTCATACACATCTTACTTTTTTCGATTGATATTTATTGATTGATATATTTTTAAGTTATATAAAACTCCTTTGCAGTTTTTTTTTAAATTGGATGAATTTAAATTTAACTTTCTATATCACGCTTGAGTAGTTAGCTGAATTGTTATCCAAGTTGGTTCCCCTTTAAACAGTTTAAAATAAATTATTAACGCCACTGAATCTCAACTGAACTGTGTTTATTTCCAAAGCAGAATATTTTGCAATATATATGCATATATTGCAATATTTGCAATATATTGTATGCTGTACATTTATTTTTGTTTATTTAATATCATATTTTTCTTTTTAAGTATTTATATGTAGATATTTTAATATCTGCATTCAAATCAATATCGTTTTTTGTAAAAAAAGGCATTTATGTATTTGAAAATATATTTTAAAAAGTATTTTACTAAAATTTTTATTTAATTTAGCTGTCAGCAGTAAATAATTGTGTAACTATTAATGACGGATTATTTTTAAACGAAAAAAAGTAGTAATATTCTAAAAATAGTTTGTAAAATTGATTTTATTGTAAATTGATTTTTTTATAAATTATTTAATTTTAAAATTTATTTCCTGTCTAAATTAGTTTACTTTATTATTTAATATATCAACAAACAGCAATCATATTGTCAATATTTCAAAGAGAATCTCTTACTCGGAATCAATTGCGTGTTGAATCCATTGCTCTTTATCAATAAAAGTCTTCACAAATTGAAAATCAATAAAAAAAATAGTCTTTATTTCTTTATAGACTCTTCCACTGGATTTGAGGTTGTAACACATGTATTTATAATCATTATTATATGTTTTATAATAATATAATATTTTTTTTTATTTCTGCTAAGTTTCTAAACATATATCGTTTGTTTTTTGGTAAACTTGAATATCTTCCCATTTATTCATAAACGAATTCAATTTACTGTTAAGAATTTCATGAGTTTATATTAAATTTCATATTAAAATACTTTAACAAAATTTCTATAATAAACAAACAAGTTTCCATAACTTGTTTACTAGCATATTAGTGAATATCGCCTTTTATTTCTGTTTACGATTGTGAAAGTGTTTAACTAAAGTGTATATAAAGAATACTATGATACTAAAATAATATAATCAAATAACAAATTCCAGTAAAATGAACACTTTTTGAACTCTTATCTTTGAATACTGTTTTATGACAGCCATAATCATTCCTATTCAATGTACTTGTTTCTGTTTCATCATACATGTAGGCAATTTTAGAGTTCAGAGAATCATTATAAAGCAATCTGTTCAAAACTATTTGAGATTCTCGTTTTAGAAAATTCATTCGTGTAATATTTGAAACAAGTTATTGTAACAAACACAATCTAAATTGTGTCTAGTTGTAGTTTAGAAATTAATAATGTTTAATATTTCAGTTTAGTTTGTTTCATCATTATGAATTCAAATTAATAACTTTTGATCCTTTCATATATTATGATTTAAGTTTCAAATAATATACACATATTTGACAAGAAGTTTTTAACTATTACAAATTGAGTAAAAAATAATCAGTTGAAATAAATCATACATTTTTAATTTGAAATCATTTTTTTATTTATTGGAATGAAATAAAATAATATAATTTCAAAAGAAAGTTGATTACTGTGTATCTTTTTATGATTTTATATATATATATATATATATATATATATATATATATATACACAGACACAATAGGTTAAAGATGTTCAAGTTCAATCGTGTCAGAACTAGTTACAGCATATTTATTGTTCTTTTGACTCTTGATGTTATTTGACCTATACGTGCATTCTCTATTGACATCCTTATGTGCCTTGTTAGTAAATCACTTGTCATGCATAAAGGTATTGTAAATCTTGTACAAAATGCATAACATATATACATATTTAATGAGAGAGTTGATTTGTTAAAGAAGTACACAATATCAGATAATTATTAAGTAGTTACTTAGAAATAATTTATGCAAAATAGAAAACTGCATATTGATTCAATAATAATATTTGAATTATTAACAACAATATTGATATAAATGATTTGAAGAAATAGAAGTATACAATGTAGTTTCAATTTATAATTATTAATCTACATTTCAATTTATTTCTATTAAAAAAACAATCATGGAAATCGTTTTAAAATTGGATAAATGGATCTAACTTGAATTTCGATTCAAATATAATGTGATTTTCATTGAATTTGTATACATATTAATTACCTTCTTACATATATAACTATTATAATTCATCTGTTTAACTTAAAAAAATAAAATTAGTAAACTGCATTAATATGTATTCATTTTTATGTAAATAGTCATTGAAAAATAAATAGACATTTTTATAAGCGATTTTATATAATAGAATGTATGATCAGCTGTAGATCTTGGAAATTATTTCTAAGATTTTAATATCTACAGATTTTTACAGTTTTTAATTTCTTAATTATTAAAATCTGTTCTTAATACACACACACATATATATAGAGAGAAATATAAAGGATGAATAAATTAATACCTAAAATAAAACCTGACTACAGTCTACATACTTCTTAAATATAAGATCATTAAATAGAAATTTCTAAAAATAAAGTGACAAAATCATAATGAAATAATTACATATTTCAGTTTCGTCAGTACGTCCTTTTCACTTTTTATGACAACTTGACAGATTCTTGGCATTCTTGCCATTATTTTTATTAGTATGCTAAAAGAAATTCGATTTTTTTCTTGGAAACTGATGAACGTATTAAGGCATCTGATTTTTAATTATTAGAAGTGGATTTGTATCACTGTATATATCATTTTATATATATATATATATATATAAATTACTGATTATAATTTTAAACAAACAATAATTTAAATATTTTTAATTAGTTGAAGTTGTATACATCTGTAATACTATTAAAATATTATAGATTTATTTATTTTCTAATAAAAGTATATTTAAACTTTTATAGCATTATATATATTCCAGAGTGAGGTAATAAAATTATTTTTATTTGATACACAATAACTGCATACCGTTTACAAATATTTAAAGAGGCAGCATCAAGTCCGTCAGTAATTTGTAAAGCCATCAAATTGATAAGAATGTAATACAACGAGATATTTCTATAGAAACATTTTCATTCGAAATTTTGATTCAAAACAGTTGCCGGAATGCACTTAACATTTCCGATAAGAGTAGCAGCGTGTGTATACTGTATCTACCTAACTGCCGTTTCCGTTTTGTGTTCAATTAACTCCACAAACTACCGGGTTGATTCGTTGTATACTATGTACATGTAAATAGTATGCTTTTGTCATGTGGAATTGTACGATTCGGTTAATTTGTATTAAGCAATACTTGAAGATATCTTCATATTGGATTGTGTTTGTTTAATAAACCGAAGATATGTTATTATTATTTTATATAAAAATATATCAAAATTATAGTAGATAAATCAAAAAGAGATTTTTCCGTATGCTTGTCATTTGAGTATGATGGAATCGCCACAGAAATATGTATAAGCTACAATCAAAAGTTATTAATAATTATTTATTGAACATTTTTGATTAGTTTGTGATTAGAGGTAAAGAAATTGATTTTTGGATGATGGGTTTTCACTATTTTGCATATAAATTAAAAAATAATGTACGCGAACACAAAAATTAAACACATATTGATATTTGAAGCAGTATCTCAAATTTTCTAACTGCATTTCGATTAGAAATGTCAACTAATTAAAAATTCGCAATACTTGTTAATTCTGTATGGTTTTGTATACATTATCATTCACATTCTTAATAAAAATCGAAAAATATCTTGAAATTTTCTCTTAAGTCTTTGGCAGGTTGTAAATATGAACATTACGAATCGAATATCATATGAAACCAAAATTCGTTTAAATTATTAAATCCATTTTGACTTAGAACTATATATATATATATACACCTTTCATTATCTATTTACTGAATAAATTAACTCTAATATTACAGGTGATTAAATGAATCGATGAATATCTTATTATATTTTTATCGAAATTTACTGCTTTGTATCTGTAATTTATGTACATAGAGTTACAGAATATTAGAGAAACAGTGCATAAATTATCAGCAGATATTTAAATGAAAATCGTTTTTTTAAACAAACAAAATCTTCCGTACTGTTCTTTAGAAACACCGTCTGATGAACCGACTTCCGGTCTATCTTAAAAGAATCATCGAAATAATACATTTTATTTCAATCTAATGGAGAGACGAGGAGTTGTTGACAGTAGATCAACATTTTGTAAGCCTATGTATGTATGTATGTATGTATGTATGTATGTATGTATATATATATATATATATATATAATATTTATGTATGTGTGGTGTTGCAACTGCAATAGAAAATAGTACGACGACAATACACACTTTGAAAGCATAAACTTCAAAGACATATTTCCCGAGTTCGCTCTGTGTTTATTTTCGGAGGCGTTTAGTGTTTATGCATGAACTGCAATACGGATCGTTTATTTTTCATGGCCTTAAACATTATCAGTCACAGGAATAACATCAAACGTCCATTCATACGAGAAGTATTAAATTTGCTAATTAAATTTCTTGATCGATACGCGAACTCAATGCGTTATTGTTGCTGAATGCTTGTACAACGACGCGCAATTATTACATTGACGTTTAACATATTTTCACGTAAACTTTTTTTCCATTTGTCGATGGATTTTAATTAGCGTTCTGTACATGTCGTTTTAATTAAAACGTCGAGTTTTGGATTGTTTATAAACATTTCATATGATTATATAGAATCTTATTAACTTATTTTAATTAAAATGTTTTAAATTCGACGTTAATTCCAGTACAGTCATAACGGTATATATATATATATATATATATATATGTGCATGTATGTATTTTTTTTTCATTCGATTGCTTTTTATAACGAGATAATTAAAAATATGACAATATAAATAAAAATAATCCCAGAATGATACAGATATTTGTTCTTGTTTATAATTCTTTAAAAAGTATTTATATTTTATGCAATTTGCACCGATTTTCATTGACTAAAATACTGGCATTAAGTGAAATTCTATTAAATTTTCAAAATGGAAATCAGTGTAAAAGAAATCGACATGTCTTTAATAAATATTTTAAATGAATCTGTGTGTTATGTTTATATTTGTTTAGTAGAACGCAAAACATTTAAATAATAAATTAAACCAATTAAAAATGATTAGGTTTTTCAGCCGTATATTTTTTTCTGAAATAAATTCTAAGATATTTCAATAATTTTAAAACTTATTAATAAACAGAACACGTTATTGTTTAATAATCTGAGGTACAAAAAATCACACGAATCGATTTAAGTAATATATGTAAATGCGTGCCGAAGATATATTTATTCCTTCGGATTTTCCATTCGGCACCAATTAAATAATGGATACGACGTATAAACATTTAAATTTTTAATTGATACTTAAAGATTCATTAAAATAATTCTACAGTACGTAGAATACTATTAAGGTGCGATTGATATTTATTAAATAGTTTCGAAAAAATCGATGAAATTCACATTCATTAACATCCTACGCAATGTATATTTATTTCAATTTATTATCATGTTTATTTACATTTCAAATTTCTAATTGTTATTTATTTACAGAGTATTCTTAATGGTTGATAATTGTTTTTATAATTCTTTCGTATTGTATTTTTGATAATAATTAACGTTTTATTGCTAATGATTTTGTTTCTATAAATGTTTTACTAATTGATTCTTATTAATATTTAATTATCTGGTGTTTCGACAAACAAAATTTAATATTATTTCATTTTGACATAGTGTATAATTTACAAATTGAATATATATATATATATATGTGTGTGTGTGTGTGTATAATGAAAATATGATATTTAGACATTTAATCCGAGAAAAACAACAATACCGTCATTAAAACGTATGTAAATAATTTATATCCTATTCAAAAGCAGAGAATCGATCGTCGTAATGAATGTTCCTGTGTCATACTACCTACTGCTAATTAGACGATGCTATGTAATTATACGTTTGGTTCTGAACAGACCATAAATAAGTGAAAACGACCATAATTTCCCGTCCTTTTGAAATCGATCCCCGAAGTTTTGCATACGTTCCTTCTCTTCTCCACAAAACTCTCTCGGACGGCGCGTTGTTGCCGCGTGCTTACTAACTTTTAATTAATATCCAATTAATTTTCTTTGTTTCTAGGCTAAAGGATATACGACGTTTAATTTTGATTATTAATTAATACATTTTCAACGTGATTATATATAAAGTTCGAATGTTTGTTTTGTTATGAAAAAATGAACTATTCTCTAAGTCGTTTCGTCGTAGCACGTGTGTAAAAATGATTAAAATTTGTAAAACGATAATTTTTGATTTGTATAATTTTCGTATAGATCAAAGATTTAAGTTGATATTTTTTTATTTTAATCGTTTGTTTGGAATTTAAGGTCAAAAATTCAAGAGAGAAATTATGAATTCAACAAGAGTGTTGTTCTTTTAACAGGATCTTTTTTAAAAGATTAATGAAAATATTTTAATAAAGATATCAAACCATACCTTACATTCTATACGATTTTATTACAAGTGCAGTGAATACTTTGAACCCGAATATTTTTATATTGTAGAATGTAATTAACTTCATAAACGAATTATTTTTCACTCGACATAGTATAAAAAGTTTATCTGATTGAAAATGTTCAATAAACGGTCATTAACCATTTTTGAATATTGTTTACGTGCATTTCAATGCAGATACTAATCTGGAGTATCTTGGTACTCTGAGGATGATGGGATCACTATTTCAATGCGGATAGATAACAATTAAAAACGATTAATAATCATTTATTGAACATTTTTGATCAGAAAAATGTTTCCAGTTTATGAGATAAAAAAGCAATTCATCTTTTGATTTGTGTTTTAAAACTATTAATATTTTCAAGTCGATTTTTCTTTTACATAGAATTTAATTTTTGATTCATAATGACTTACTGACTTTTTTTAAACATGCTTCTTAATCTTCTAAGAGTTTACTTTATTAAGTTTTACAGAATGTTTTATAAGAGATTTTAATTATAAATGAAACTGTTATTGAAACAGTTATTTATGCATATTTATCATTTTTCATTTCTTAGTCAAATACATGTTTTTATTTTATTTTATTACATTTAATACGAAATAAAAGAGTATAATTGATTTTCCTCTAATACTCACAGCAATAGCTTATTTAAACATATATGCATGTACTACATAAATATATATATATATATATATATATATATATATATACATATGAATTCTATTAAATTTAAGAGTGTTAATTCAAATCTGTCGTTACATATAACCCATTCGTCAGTCACGGGAACAATGTTTTAAATGGTTACCCCGTCCATATTTATTGTTACATGAAACGATTGTTTCAGCTTTATGTTCAATGTCAAACTGTGTGTCGGTGAAAGGGTCGAACAGAACTGTTCTTCATCCATTATTTGCTTTTAAGGAATAAATCCAATGAATGTTAAATGAGATTAAAAATAATCCATTCATTGTGTACGACGCTTCATTTTGAACATGCGCGCGTTGGATTTGATATTGAATTTATATTAGTGTCGCCGTATTGTAAAGCTGTTAATTTGATCTGCGAAATCGTTATTTGATTTGGCGTTAATATCTTATTTGTTAACACTTTTGTGATACGTATTTATGTCAGTCTGTTGTGAGTTTTTGTCGATGCAATAAGTAAATGTATTTTAACTATACATATATATATATATATATATATATATATAATTTGATTTGTTGTCAATTTATTAACGATTGAAGATTTTAGATTAAGAATTCTATTTTTTAAAAAAATAATTAATACTTCAAAACCATGATACCGTAGATAGATTTATTTTATGTGTGTTGAAGATATTAACTTATTTAAAAATTGACTGCCATCAAAAAAGATAATTATTAATTAAGGACGTTTCTTAAATAAAAATATCAGTTGTATAAACTGTTATTTGATTTATGAAAAAAGTTCAAACGTCACAATTCTCCTAACAAACAATTATGTTTCATTAATTTTTATATAATTCATAATTAACTGATTACACGTTCAGTCGTTTATTGCTGCGTGTATGGAAATAATAAAATAATCACATTTCTAATAAATTTATGTTCAAAAAATGTAGAGATAATAATTATATTTAATGTAGGAAATATAGTCAAGAAAAAGAATGTTTTCGATATAAGCAATGGATCTCTTATTATGAAATGCGTGGACAACAGCTGCTGGAACTAATTTAGCGTGTAACTCGCATGTATAACTATCATAAAAGTGCTGGGAAATATTTAAATTTAATGCTATTACAGAAAATACAGACATTTTTGTGTTTAATTATTAAATTTCAGACGTAATTGATATTATTTTTAAATACAGTAATTACTTTTTCGTCTATTTTATAGTATGTTATTACTTTTTATTTATCTATGTAATACACATACACATCAAATTATATATATATATACACACACACACACACACACATATATATATATATATAACCTATATTCTCATTTCCTGTTAACAAGGATGATACTCTCCCTTTTCTGAAGACAATTTAATAATTTCATAATATATTCGCTCTATTATATTATTTAGGGTTGATATTATCATCAGTATAAATTATTATTATTAAATGAACGTTAGAAATTTTCAGAAAAATGAAAGAGGTATTCAGTCTGTTATTTTGTATCTAAAAGACTATATTTTAATTAAATGAATACCGCTGTAATATTATGAAAGGGAATTTGCATTTTAATAAATTAACAGTAAAACGAAATTAAATTAGTGCAGTTTACACTAGTTTTAAATGTTTTCTTATATTTATTTTGTTTTTTATAAGGAGAAAACTATTGATTTTTTCTTCAGAATATAGGTACATTAAAACAAAATACTAAATAAAATTTTAAGAACTGCTATTTTGAAAGTTATTCACTCAGATGAATATTTCTTTAAAAAAGCATATAAGTTGTGTTATTAAATTTAATTCGAATAAATATATACTTCTGTTTTCCTCTCAAACATATCGTACGATTATCTTTAATATCTTTATCCATTTACACTTCATTTATACAACTATAATTCAATAAAAAAAACGGCACAGAATTTAATAAAAAAGTATACGACCTACCCGCTCTACATTAAGTATTAAAAAAATGTTATAATGAAGAGTTTTGAGATCACTGATTACAGTCTATTCACTATAAATCGCTCGAAGGCACCGATGTAGGTAGATATCAATTTACAATAATTTATTATTTTATAATAAGGCGAACACATCAGGAAGGATATATAAATGTACATAAAAAACAAAACACATTGTAAGTACTATGGTCATCACATACTGAAAACCAAAAATACCTGTTTAGGCACTAATAAAAAATAAAAATATATACCTATACGTACGATGCGACGTGTTATTAATAATTTTATGGTAATTATACACTTTGATATATATCTTAGTCATGTTGTGATAAACTATGTGTCAGACTGAAATCTTAGGAAATGTAAAGAAAGATGGACTGTGTTTTTTTCGGTTTGATATGATAGAATGTATGTATGTTCTTTTATTAATGTGCATTCATCGATTAAATAATTTAACTGTGTGTATATATATATATATATGAAATTTATTTTTTTTTCTATGTATCTCTTAGATTAAATATAAATGTTGCGAATAATAGATTTATTCAAATTGAATTTTCAACTATTTAAAAAGCAGATTTATTCAACTATTTAAAAAATATTTATTATATGGTTGGTTGGTTATTGTGGTTTTAGGGCGCTTCGACAACTGAGGTCATTAGCTCCTGAATTTATTATATGCCTTTATATTCAAATATAAACTTAAATTAACATTTTTAATATAAGAAACATTACAAAATGTCCAAAAATCAAGTGCATGCAATTATAATTATCTGTTTTGTATATCTGTAAGCCTTTTAGAGTATTTTCCTGGTAATATTGGTCCTATAATCACTCTAGTCTTTATCTGATATGACAGTTTGAACCATTAAATTTGTGCATTTATACTGAGTTGTAAACTGGTCAAATAAAAATGTATTCTTTTACTTAATGGTTGAAAATTGTATTTAATAATTATATATATATATATACACATATATAGTTTCGAAACAGAATCACATTTGTAATCTTTTATCAGACATATGTTTTGAATGTTGAAAAAATTATATCATGAGCGTTTACATGAATATTTTATAATAGCTAATTATCATTTACAAGAAGCTCTTCACTGCTTTATAAAAGACATCACATGACGGTACGAACGCGCTTCACATAATACATAAAATGCAAATTAAATGAATTTATTAAATTATTAGGCGAAAAAGTATATATAATAAGATAATTATAACCGTAACGTAGATGTACGTTCGTCTGAAATACGAATGGGCCTGTGTGTGTGTGTTAACAACGATGTACGGTTCAAAAGGGAGCAGTCAAAGACACTACAGCAAGAACACAACAAGGACCCCACCCATTACATTATTATGTCGCGTATGACACCTAATTATAAGCTTAATTTGATGCGTGGCTCGGTCAAATGTAATTAGAAGTGCCTTCTCGTCACTTCATGGCGGTTTTGCTTGACACGTTGTGTGCTAGATTAACAAGGGACCCACAGTTATAATACTTCATAATTACTAATATACACTTTTTTATGGATTTGTAAGACTTCGGGATGAAGACAAGAAAAGCTGGCGTTCGTATTCTCGAGCAAAATCAATATTATACTTCTTTTTATATATATATATATATATATATATATACACAGAATATACAATACATTTTACTTGTATAATCAATAACCTGTCAATATTTTGTGAAGTACTTTCTAGAATCATCTTGTAAACTACTGCTTCTAATTTTATTTTATATCTACACATTAATATATATATATATATATATATATATATATATATATATATATATATGTAATTGTTTCTGTATGTAAATATACTGCATTCTTATCAGAGCTTAATTTTACCGTAAAGTAGATTTATAAAACGCTATTAGCATTCAAGATTAGTTCAGATTAAAGTATTTTTTTGCATTATAATTTTATTTATTATAGTGAAATTTACTATACATTTTTAAAAGTCTTGTAAAAATACAAAAAAAAAATGTTATAAAAGAAAACAAACATTGGACTGAAAATTACACACTGTAAATAAAAGCATAGAGCTACTAATGAATCTGTTATCTGTCCCATAAAAAATATTTAAATATTATAAACTAATATCTATGTACAATGTGACAAACATATTTATCTAGCACTTTAAAAAAAACTCTTCAAACAAAGTCCATCATTAACAGGTGTAACAGAAAGTAAACAAACTATCTGTATTGACGGAACATAAAAATTAGTCGGTTATTAAAATTCTTTGTTTAATATTCATGAGTCTGTTTATATGTTGTACAATCTTTCAACGAAAATTTGCCGCGTCGGTAATAAATAGTTTATGAGACATGCTTTCACCTCGGGAAACAGTCAACTATATAATTTATTTTATTACAAATTTGTAAAATGATTTTTAACATGTAGTTCCATTAATGAAATTCATGTCTTGTGGCATAATAAAAATTCGTCGTCTTGAAATGCACCATCGGCCACAAATTCAAGATGTGTTGGCTTGAGGTGATACCGTTTACGACTGTGTTTATTGATTTTTAATTATTAGTGAGAGGACGGATGTTCGATTAGAAATTATAGGTTCGATTTTAGCCACAAGTCGGATAAATGTGACCGTTTTACTTATTTTATAAGAATGACATCCTTGAATCATTTTTATCTAATTCATCGAGCTTTTTTTCGTTAATAAACATAAAATAATATTAATTCAGATATTTAGTATGTAAATAAATTTCATATGAAATTTATTCTATATTTACATTCTTTAAAATAATATTTCCTGATATCTAAACTATTTAATTCAGAATAAAAAGGTCTTATTTAGATATTCATTTTTAATTTAACGACTTTTTAAATGGAAAACATGCGAGTTATTTAAAAAAATAAATTGTTACAAAACTATTTTTTTCATATTATGCAAAATATAGAAATTACATTTTCCATTTAAGAACTATTCAATATTTTGTTATTAGCTTATTTGTGTTTCTAGTTCTGTAAATCTATTTCTTCATTTTTTTTATTCATATTTTACATATTTAAAATTATTTTTGATATTGTTCCATGTCGAATTTAACATGGAACTAAGTCAATAATTTATTTACATCTATTTTTAGTATGAAACATAATTTTATATTTAATGTTTTTGTTGCAAGATTTGTTGGGAAAGCTTTAAATGTTTTCCAAGTATATTTATCTGTTCGAATGTTTTTACGAAAATTGATCCTTAATCAGAATCAATGATATTAAAATACATAATAGAATTTATTACAGTTTAGAATTACAATCAGATGTTTTTAAGCAAATAATTTTAAGTTCACATTTATTTAAAAATATAGCATCGCAGATATGGATCCAGCGATGGTACCTGAGGTAATTATCTTTTTAAAGATCTGTTCAATGATTCAAATATAAAATCGACCCTTAATTTTTTACAATAATTTAAATGTTAATATTTTTATTTTTTTCAAATAAATCGTACCTTAGCGATCCGAGGATGCTAGAGCTTCGCGTATAAGCAACAATAAAAAATGATGTATTATTAAACATTTCTGATCAGAAAATAGAGAACAGATCATAACGAATGAGTCTATTTTCTCATTAAATACCACTTGTAAATACTACGTTTTATTTTTCTGTATAGTATTTGGGTCAGTTCTCTGATGTATTATCTATTTTTCTATCAGTTAATAATATTTTAGTTTATTATATTTTACTTGTCTTGAAAAAGTATTAATTATTAACGAATTTATAATTATTATTTTACATTGTTTCACTTTATTGTTTATTATTTTACATTTTATTATATTTTTAATATATTTATACTTTAAACAGTTCGAAAACATTTTATATTACTTTCAACTGGTGACAGTTTAATTAAATTCTATGAACTTTTGTAGACTTTTCAAATAATATGTATGTGTATACTGTGTGTGAGAGACATTTCACATACAATTTATGATATCTGACTATAACAGAAATGTTTAACGAAACATATTAATACATAAAATGGATATCATCCCTGAATTTAGGGCGAATTATCTCCATGTAACAAATCGTTAAAATATGTACAACCTCTCTTACCCCATACTAAAATACTAATCAGGTCTATTTAAGCAAATCGCACGTGCACACACACACACATATACACACATCAACACGTGCGCGTCAAAGCGTACAACACACCTGTGATCTCTTCACCTCTCTCGCCCGTATCAACGGTGCCACAGCCGTTCGTCGCTCGCCAGGTCTCGTAATTAAATGTCCGGTGTTTGACAGAAATCATTGCGTGGCGGTTACCGTGTCGGTAAACGAACGAGCGTCCTTTCAGAAATAATTAGACGATGTAAATAATGACAGCGGTGCCGATGTCCTCATACACCCGTGCACTGTTTAGATTTAATCTTCGGATATAAATTGAATGCTTGTGTAAGACGACCTGTGGACGGTCAGCGTTTCAATATATAAAGTTCACGACAGTCGACAGTACTTTATTCAATTTTTAATGTTTAATTATGTAAAATGTTGATTACGGACGAAATTGGGAAAAGCGTTCTTGTCAGTTCTACAACCACATAAATATAAGTGTACACGTGAATATGTGGTCCATGAAATGTGTGTCTGTATTTGTTTATTTAAATAAGTTACATATATATATATATATATATATATATATGTGCACATATATTCTCTAGAGGATAAATATCATTTCACTCGAACCGTGCGTGTGCCTTTTCCAGGAACATCCCGCTTTTCTCATTTTCTCTGTGATCTGTCGTGTACGTGTATATATGTTTTTTGAGTTGCGCTTATTAGCAAAACACGCCGTGAAGCGTGAATTTGCGCTGTGAAGAGATTGCTAGGAACATGAGTCGTAGCAAATATTACGAACACCTTCGATGTTTAGTATCAGCGGTTTCGTGTGTACGCCAACTTCATGAGAACGGTGATTGATCTAATGTTGTATTTATTATTTATTTGATAATTAACTACGTTTAGTTGGATCTTCAAATGATATCGGTCTTGTATTTGTCTTGGTTTTAATTAATCACTGTATTTCCGAAGGGTATTTATGGTTAGTGAGTACGTAATTATTGTTAGACAGGTTACATATTTACAACTGATGTAGAAATTTTACGGATCGCTGATTTTATATATATATTTATATATATATATATATATATATATATATATATATATATATATATATATATATATATATAAATAATTTAATGACATTTCAAGAAATGCTTCCAGTAATAATTGAGTAACTACATTTCTTGTTACTATAATAATTATAGTAGTAAATTAACTATTTATGAAATATTGACTTTTATATATTTATGAATACACAATTTGTATTTTCTTTTAATTACCAAATATACAAACAGTTTAGAAAACAAGATATGTTAAACGTGTTTACATTTGAAATTGTTAGAATCTTTACTGAATTTGATTTGAGTAACTGAATTATTTTTTTTGTACAAAAAAGTATTTACCTTTTTCTGATCAAAAATAATAATTGGCTAAAATTGATTGTAAGGAAAATGTAAAACAGTCGAATAGATTATGATGAATAAATATTTTTCTGTAGCAGGTTTGAATTTAATTTATAGTGCCACTGTTATAATTCGAAAAATAAATCATTTTAAATTATAAGAGTATATATATATATATATATTTGTGTGAGCGAGAAAATCATAAAGTAATTAAATAAAATTTTCATGCAAGACCTTTACGATGAAAGGTAAGAGTTAATTCTCTTTAAGACATCTGCTCTCATTTGAATTAACTTGCTCGTATTTATATATACGGTAAGAAAACCGTCGCTTAACAATACTTCATAAATATATAAATACCAGAAGCCCTTTATTTTGTCATCGTATTTAGTACAGAACGTACTGTCGACTCTGCAATATTTCTATTTTAATCCGGAACAGTAAATTCTTATCACCACCCCTTTTATATAACAAACAGACGACTGCGAACGCAATGATTTTGTTCATAATCTCGCGGAAAATAGCATTTCTACCGTTTCTAGTCTCGGTCTCGTAATCCGATCCGCCGAGATAAAACAGCGAACAGCGTTCAGAAACAAGCAGCAACCCCTTTCGGTAACGCCTCGCATCGACGGCGAACGTGTTCGCCGCAATGTTTTCAGTGTGTGAACGATTGAAGGAATCCGTTTAAACGATGCTGTTTTTTTAGCTTTTCGCTATTAAAATGAAAGTTAATCGATACGATTTCAGATACGTTCTGAACCGTAATTCATAAGTACGTGCTCTTGTTTGATACAATTCTTTGATATTATGTTTACTTCGTTATAAATAAGACTGGTTTTGTTTTATTCTTAGTGAAAATGATGTCGATTAGTTTACAATATTTACAAGTTTGAAACTTATATGTTTGAGTAGTCAGTTTCTTAATAAACGATAATATGTTGGTGCATGAGTTTGAATTTGAATTAATGGTATATTATAAAATATTTGTTATGACAAAATAATTTTTCAGTTAAAAGATTTTCCATTTATTTATAAATATTTAAACTTTATGTACAGAATAAACACTAATAATGATTCTTAATGTCAATATTCATCAACAAATTATAAAATTTTATTCAATGAGAAGGATGTTATAATATCAATTAGAAAGTTGATACTTTATTGATTTAATTAAATAAAAAATTGCAGCAAATATCCAATATTTCTTCTATTACTAGGATTGTTGTCCTATATTCGCATATATATATATATATATATATATATATATATATATATATATATATATGTATGTGTGTGTATATCATTAAGTATAATGTGTATGTATGTCGACGACAAGTACAATTAAATTAATATAAACATTTTAAACGTCGTGTGCTCATTCTTGTTATTTTATTGTAAAAAAATCAGACATTCATTGTTAAATAGAGAAAAAAGAAGCGATATATTAGAGAAAATATACGGTAGAAAATATAAACGGAGCGGTGCATTCACGAGAGTGCATTCAGTCGCGAAATCAAACGACAACACTAGACAGACTGGCAGGACGGAAAGACTCTAGACGATTTGCTCTGTTTACAGAGCTTTGATTGTTCTTCACTCGACTCGATTCAAACATTATGGAACTTTGATAAGTAAAACATAGAAATGGAAATGCTGTATTCGTTGTGCTCTCATAATACATCGTCGTTTCGGCTCAAACGAAAGAAAATTTAGTTTCAGCTGTAATTTCATTGTAATTAGAGAAATACGAAGTTTTCAACAATTTGTGAAGTTGTGCCTCTTATAATTGTTGTACATATTTATGCACTCCTCGTTTATATAATTTTACATTGTGTACTTAGTACAAATATGTATTCGAAAGTACATATACGAAAATCAAATAGTGTTTTGTAGTTTACTTGAATTTCACAAACGTTGATAGTAAAACTGAATTACATTGTTTTATTTACTGACACGAAATAAGATATTTATACATATTTAATGTTGATAAAATCAGTTAAGAAATACTAATATTATTATTTTTATATTTGTCTAAGACTAATTATTATAACAATATTTAAACTTTGATTCAATTAAAAAAGAGTATTTTTGAACCTTGACACTACTTTTTCAATTTTATAAACAGTGTATATATTTAAAATATTTATTATATATATATATATATATATATATATATATATATATATATATATATGTAAATTACGTATTACTCTGAAAGAATTGCTTAGTTTATCAGGACACACTTTTCAGAAAAGAATAAAAGAAAAAAAAGAATCGAAATGATTGTAAAGCTCAAAACTAAATATAACATTGTTATACAAATGATTTGTTTACTTCTTCAACAAAAAAAGAAAATCATTTATAATATTTTTATTCTACGATTATGTCAAGTATAGTTTGGTGGTGTAAGACGAATCATGTATATGCACGATAAAATCTTTTATTTTTGTTCATCATTCATTCATTCGCAAGTGATGACGAGCTGAAGGAAACTCAGAAAGAATTTTTCTTCAAGTCGAAACTACGCGCACGACGTCTAAGAAACTCTTATATGTTTTCATAGAGTTGTATGTGAGACCAGATTTTTAATTAGAATTTGAATTAATAATTTGTGTGTTATTTTTTTGAATATTTCAGATAATTAGATTTTTACATCAAATTATTCGATGTTAATTCTATAGATCATAGATTCTTATTTCTTACGACCAATATTAATTAATTTTTAATTTTAGTAACTTGAACTGATTCTGAAATATGACGAATGTTGAAAGTGGCTGTAGGAAAAACTTGCACTTGACGTAAAATATTCGTATACAACAATTAATAACAGATATACTTGTATAGAAGAAATACTTAATAAATATTTTAAATTGAATTATAATTTCAACTGAGTATAGAAACCTTTTAGTTTCAAAATGCATCATTTTAGAATATTTAAGATCGTTTTATACTCTTTGTATTTGAAAGTTATTAATAAACGAAATAAAAAAGAATTGTATTTAATAATAGCTGATAGCATTAATTGTAACAGTGTTGAGAAATGTTTTCACAGATCTATGACTGATTCTTAATAGAGAACAAACATCAACATAATTAATAACCAGATTTTTGGCTAATAAAAGTGAAAAAAATATTTTGATACCTCATTAGAAATAAATTTCTGATTATAAAGATAATTATTAGAAACAAAATAATCTATAATAGTATATAACTATTTCTATTTATAGCGATCTATTTTTAAGTATACAAGTCTGCGAATGATTTCCATGTAACCACAAACCGCATATGGTTTTGTCGTATGTCTGAACGAAAGATGGATATGTGTTGGTGGTAACTTCAGTTCAACCCTCGACGTTTTTGACGTATACGTTGCTTGGATGTTGTGAGAAGCATATTATATATATATATATATATATATATATAATAAGTATATGTATACACAAATACCTCAACACTTGGTATGTGTACATAGGAGGGTATTACCTATACAATTTCTGTAGTCTGAAGTCTCTGTGTCTTTGCTTCAATGCAAAACCGTGTGCTTGCTCACTCGTTTACTTCATGTCGCTTCGTAACGACGTCAAATGTCAGAATATAACCGACAACACAACCTCTTCATAGACTCTCACGACTTTGAGGCGTCTAGAGGTTGGTCCAACCAGGTTTTGATGTTATGCTATGAACGCTGTATGTATTGTTTTCTATGCGCACAGGGCGGTACTATTATTTATTCAATTTTATGTTAGGTTGTTCGAATGTGAATTGTAAATTAAATTATTATTTAATTTATTGTCATACAGAAAGTATTTTTCTCCAACTTGGCCATCAGAGTATAATGATATTGCCATGGTTTATGTAATGAAAATTGAATTAAAATGTGAAAAAATACAGAGAGCATTTTTCATATAGATTTATAAGAAATTTCTGCAAATATTTTACACACACACACACACACACACATATATATATATATAAAGTTTTATAATTTCAAATATTTCTATGCTAAAAAAAATGTTTCTTTTCTAAAGTAAGTTATAAACTTGTTTCATTAGAGCTTTAAATAGTAGTTGAGATTGAAGATACAAAATATGTAATATAAAAGTTAATTTTTCATTTGAATCTCAGATTTATTCCATTGTTCCCATTATTCATTAATAGTTTATAGTTTTTATTTTACTATATTTCAATAAGTTGGTTGAGCTTTTTCTATAAGAATATATAGTATATAAATCCATAATAAGTAAAACTTATAACTTGATTCTATTGAAATTTTAAATGTTCTTTTAGGATTGAAGTTACAGACTATAAAATAAAGATAAAAAATAAAAAATATATTTATACGAAATATCTAGTTTATAATTTTAATTCTTAGTATTAATTTCAATTTCATATTACTGTTTTATTATTCAGTAATTTGAAAATTACACAAATGTAGAAATTTGTCATAACGATGACATTTCGATGAATATTTTAGGAGAGTATAATTTAAATATTGACTTTATACACTTTTTTTGATTAATTTCAATTAGGGAAAATATGTACGATATTAATTATAAGTACACTAGTAGTATGTTTTGAGGATTAAAATATAAGCTCATATAAGCTCATTCGGTTTAGTCTGCGCTCTACGATAATCGTACTCTTAATAATTAATTATAAATTATTATTCTTTATTTTTGCTTATAGGAATTTATTGAAAAATGTCTGAATTAATGCTTTTGTTTAGTCTGCACTTATAATCTCTTATTGAAATAATTCCAGCTAATGTAACTCCGGATAATATATTTTATTATCCAAGTACGTTCCTGGTTATTATCATATAAGATTGCACCAACTGTCAGAGAGTTAACTTGTTGTGTTTCTCCGATATTGCTTGATTTGTGTTCTCGGTCTAATAGGTCTTTTCTGCATACTGACATTTAACCAAAGCCGTTATACCCAAGCAAGCGTTATAAGCTGTATAACTACAGTGTACTGTTGTTTACGCTTTAATGGTTACGTTGCGGCTTTAATTAATGTCAATTAAACCGTTTTGACGACGTTTGTTATCATTACACATTTTAATACATATATGTTTTTATTAGAATGGGTAAAGTATTTAGTTAGAAGGAGAGTTTATTCTTGTATTCGTAGTTACATCAGTTCTTATACAAAATGGCACATTTACATACATTTTGTACATTTTTCATTTAATGTTTTAAGAACACTTTAATTAATAAACAAAATATACTGGTTTGAATTTAAAATTATACTTTTTAGGCTTGTTAATTTAAAAAAAGCGATTCTATTTTTATAAGACCAAATTAGATTTCTTAAAAGTATATTATTTTATTTTCATAAATGTTTTTTTACTTGCCCTAGAATCCCCAAGATATTTTCTGATCAAACATATTCAATAATTGATTATTGATCATTATTATTGTTGATTATGTTCATTTCTATATCGATACAATCATAAGCAGAACATTAAAGTGCAGAAAAATCTTATTGGACGAGTGAAATAGTCGTTTACAGAAGTGAATTTATCTCTAGAGTGCCAAAATTATATCGTTAACTAGTTTTATATTTCATTTTTACTGTTAAAATTTTTTGCCAATAAAAGTTGCTACATTATGAGTTAATGTATACTGTTATGAACTTTTCTGTAGTAAAGAAAGTTTGATTAATATTTTTAATTTTGTAATATTATTGAATCATAAATCTTAATAAATATATTAATGATCTTAGACATTTTTAATATCTGAATAAAGGTACGATACTCTCTAAATAAGTCTTAATTTTATATATTTAACATATCTTTATATTTTAATCTATATTTTTATCTTTTATAAGTGAAATTCGGAAAATAAGATGATTGAATTACATACAATTAATTAAAATTAAATTAATAGAAAGTAATAAATGAAAAGTTTATACTTTGTTACACAAATTGATTTTAAATTGCATTTTTCTGTATATATATATATATATATATATATATATATATATATATATATATATATATATATATATATATATGTTTGTGTGTGTAGGTAATTTCCTTTAAAGAAATAAAAAGAAAGAGTGCGAACCCACAAGCACTGTAAATGATATTAATAATCATATTACAAATAATGGGTGCTATATTTAACTGTAAGTCAGTTCGACGTGTGAATAAAAAATATAAATCTCTTCTCATATTTTCTTTTCAAGTTCACACACATCGATTTCAATTCAAATCGTTTGGATATTTTTAGAATAATTCACAATACAAACATGTTTTCTTTTCTGGAAATTCGGAACACAAAAACAAAATAATAATGATATAAAGGTACATAATAAATACATTTTATGTGTATATATATATATATATATATATATATATATATATATATATATATATATCCAATTTATCAAACGTCAAAACGAATTGAAATTTATCAATACCGTGTTCGTTATACTTACATCATGATGAAAATATTCAAGAAATGTAACTTGTATTGACAATAAAAATATAAAACTTGTATTGAATTTCTCGAAGCGCAGTGTTTGTTATTTACACTGTTGAATGCAATATTGAGACTTATTTACATTTGTTCTTTCTAGAAGAATGAGTTTGTGTATATTTTTATAAAAGAAAATATAGTTTTATGTATGACTTGTCAAAATTATATTAAATGTATGTATATTGTATATATATAACGATTAATAATACTATTAATTACGTTAAATGAATTGATGGTTCAGAATATCATTTTTTTTCATAAGAATGTTTACATTTTGGAATTTTATCAAGAGTAAATAAATGTAACGTTATTTTCCGTTACAAACGATAATTTTATTTACATGAGATTGCAGACATCAGTCAACATAACTTCTCTTCCTGTGTAGTGAAATTAATTCGTATCCTCTGGACGATCTCTCACTGTTTTCCAGCAATCTTAATAACAAAGAATAACAAATACGGAAATGACGTTCACTTTTCATATTGTACATTAAAAGTATTTTCTTTTCGCGTTACACAGTATTATTAACGTCCGAACGGAAGACATAAATTAATCAGTCTTTATATCTCGTTCTAGAATGATAAACATGAATGCTTGGAATACGATTTAAATATGTTTTATACGCAGCTTAATGCGTATACGTGACGTTGCTTTCAATTGCAGGGCTTAATATTATGCGTAGCGATTATCTAATCTAATACCGTGTTATTATATGCATTCCATGATCCTCTTTCATCACTTAATACATGCGTTTCTGTCAGGAGTGCTTACAGACTTATCGCACTGATCTAATATAAATAAAATTTGTTGTGTACGATTTAGTCTATTCGTCGATTCGTATGTGTACATTTTATAAAATATTAACATATTTTTTATCTATATGTGTATATATACGTTTTTCTTGTATACATACATTAGGTTTGAAAGCATGCAGAGCTTAACGTTCTGGCGCTTTTAGAAGTTTGGTCGTTTGTTAATTGTATAATCACACGTTCAATATTGCAATGCATATACAGGGAAACGTTCATAATGCACGGAAGGCCCTTATTAGCAAGTTCCGGAAATTCGCGGATTTAATCTCTTAAATCTTTGTTTCAAAGTCTTGCTTTGAAACATACACACACTGGTTCCTGAATGAAAAGCAGACATGTCCATACATAGCACTAAAATAAAAAAATATAATATAGCCTCTACAAATGTGAAGGATGTAAGATATTTATTCATTTGCGTTGGTTGTATTTTTTTCAGAAATTATTTCTCTAGAGAAGATAACTCTTTCATTAAAGTTTTTCATTAATCATTTTTATTACTTATTTATTTTTATACTACTGGCTAGTTTTAACCGTTGAATTTCCTGTTAAGTATTGATATATGTACAAATGGATATAAATATGTATAATGCACGAACGTGTAAGACATATGTTATAAATAATTATACATGTTAAATCAATTTACGAAATTATCAAACGATAATCATAGCATGAGAGTGTTCATTACAGCTGACCAAAATAAAAAAAAAATGAAATCACAGCCTTAATACCGTGAGCATCTGTGTCTGTTTTAACATAATAAATTATTATTGTTATTTTGAGGTATACAGATATGACATTTGGCTTGCGGTTCTAACCGCAGCCAACATCTGCTCTGGGTTCTACTCTTAAGGTAACTGTGTATCTATCTGTACGTGTGTTAAAATACCCATCTTGTTGCGGAATCCCACACACGTGCAAGACGTCGGTATATTTATGACATTATCGTTAATGCCGCACCGTGAATTATGAACTTTGTGTATGTGATTCATTTAGTTGATTATTCCTGGCGAGTTCAAAGATTTTGAATAATGTGATACTGATGAATTATGGTACGGCACAGGTTTCGTATCGTATAAAATGCCTATTTGTTCATTTAATCATGGATATTTTTTTTTTAATTACGGAGATCTATGTTTGTTGTCGAGATGTTTACAATTTATCTTAGGTTGTTTGCGGCTGGTGTTTTGATGTTACGCCTACTGGGAGCGCCTAGTAAACTTCTTAAATTATTTTTTAATAGAAAATTTTAATTCAAGTTTTCTATACCTTGTCAAATTCAAATTTATTATACGGATTCTATGATGACATTTATAATAAATATCTACAATAATTATTTAATAAAAAATATTTTTATTCAAAAAATTAGTTTCCAGTACACAGTTCATATGGTTTTTCGACGAATAAATATTAAAAATTGCTATATATATATATATATATATATATGTAACAGCATATATAAATTATTCACTTTTATTAAAGAGTACAAAAAACTTTTATGGGATACTTGAGCAATATATATTATTAAATATAATTTCCGTAATGTGTAAAGTAAATAAATAAATATGAAAATTGAATATGTATGAGTATATAAAAATATATCCTGTATATATGTGTATGGAATTTTATTACATTATCATATTTCTTTTACGCATCGTCCCTCGGAACCAATAAAATCAATAAATTTATGGAAATGGTGTTCTTGAAGAAGGGTTGTAACGAATAGATCAATTGAATTGGGTTATGAAATAAAAAAATTATACGCTTTACGAATATATTTCTTGTATTTCTCTTCAAGTACTCTTTCTCTCCTGTCTCTCTTTCTCTCTCTCTCTATATATATATATGAGACTGAACATTGATTTTCAGTAAGTAATTAAATTTGAATTGGCGAGAAAAATGAGAAGAGCAGAATTCAATATTTCAATGTATTTTTTTTTTTTGAGAAAATAAAAATATTTTGGATTAAATACTTAATAATAAAAAGTGAATTTTATTATTTTATATATAAGTACATACTTAAAATTTCAGTTGTTGGGATTTGTTTTTCTTTTATGAAATTCTATTCGATGCTATAAATTTTCATTTTAACTTTTTTGATCCTACAACGATAGATCTTATTTCATTATACAAGAAAACAGTAAATGTTGATCAGTTATTATTTTATGAAGTAGAATTATTATATTTTCATTTATGAACTCTCTTGATAATGTAAGATATGCTTATTAATATTAGGAAGTTAAAGTGAGTAATTTGTCGAGACATGAGAATGAAAAATGAATAATATATATGGAATAGTAAAATTTATAGCAATCTTCTGTTTTATGGTTAATAATTAATTTTTTCAATAGAGTAATGGTATTTTTTTTATCTTGAATACTTATGTATTTAAATATGAACCCACACGCACTAATATTAATATAAGAAATAGGAGTTTCTTTTTTAAAAAATAAAGCTTTTTATCTATTTCAGTGAGAGATGCCAGGTATTTGCTAAACAAGAATATATAAATGAGATTTTGTTCTATCCAGAGATTCTAAGTAATTATTAAAATGATTAATTATCAATTATAGAATATTTTTATATTTATATAGAATATATATATATATATATATATATATATATATATATATATATATATATATATATATATATGTATGAATGTTTTCATAGTTGAAAAATGGATGAGAATTCACTTGGTAAAAATTAAGATACTGTTGTATAAACGTTTCAAAATCTAAATTTCTCTATAAATATTTAGATACTTTGAAAGAACGCAATCCGTAAATAGAAAGTATAATAAAACATCACTTTTTTTATCATCCGATCAGTTCGACGTTTTTGTACATAAGGGGAGGATATTTCCAAATAATCTTCACGAACGTTCTTTTTTTACTTCCTACACTACTAGCATATTTTAACATCGCAAATCCGTACAAGTCTGCAAATTATACGCTTCTGCACGATCCGCCCACACTCAGACCAATCGTTGTATTGACGAAACAGAAACGAGGCTAATTGCGCATCGCCGTGCTCGATGATAGACGAGATCGGTTCGCATTAATACTAACGGCTGTTTTATTTTATTTATTTACTTCTTCTGACAACTGATTTAATTCGATGCGACCCTGTATTGAACAGCACCGCAGGCTCGGAACAGTACGAGATGATCGAATGTTGTCATCGTTATATTAAATAATCATTGATAGGTAATTCAGACTTTTATATCTCTGTGGGTGTTGTATTCAATTGTAGTGGGTCGCTTATTTTCATTCTTGTTCAATTTATTCAATTATATATGGAATTTGTTTTGTTGGAAATGTTTCTTTTAACGAGCCGACTGTCATATTTCTATAACCTACAGATTTATATAGAGATTCATATTTTGGTTTGAGTATTTTTGGAACGAAGAACAATTTATATTATTTTTTGTGTTACTATTATTTCAAACAGTAATATATATATATATATATATATATATATATATATATATATATAAATTTCTACAAAAAATGTTTTTCTGTTATTTAAATATTTATATTTTAAATTCTTATTCATATAATCTATCTTTTCGAACATTAGATCTCTCAAAATACTTGTATCGTTATAGAAATATGTACAAGCAACATTTTAAATGATTACCCATCAATTATCGAACTTTTTGATCGCAAAAATTAGTTGTGATTTATTGTAGATTGAAAAATTTATTTGTGAAAGTAAATGTTTGACAGAATTGAAGTGATATAAAAGGTACAGAGAGTAGTAAATAAACGAATAACAATAAAATAAAATCAAATTTGATATTTTCTTTAAAATAAATATTTTTCTTTTGAATTATGTCTGTAATTTTCAAAATTCTGTTCGATATTTTAATTAATTCTTTTAAATAATTTTAAAATGTTAAAATAAATAATTAATTCTAATTCAACATTGAACTTTCAAATACCTCAACTGAAAAAATTCGGTTTGAATTTTATATTTTTTTTATCAAAATGTATAATACTTAGATTGTTTCATTGTTGATTTTTAAAAAAATAGTTTATTTAGAAGAGTAACATTTTTCTTTTTTTCTATGTTTAGTTAGTTTGAGTGGCAGTAATTGGTATCGAATGCTGAAGAGCTTTTCTGCCGTGGTTAAAAAGGTTTTAATCACCTAATCTGCTTTAAAAAAGAGTATAATTTCAATCGTGTTTTTTTAAGTTTAAATGTTTATGAATAAAACAGTTATATAAGTTCAGACTTATTAACTATTATAAGAGAGTATCGATTTATTAATCAAAGGAAAATAGGGAAATATAACAGTATTTTATCCAGTATTGAATCAGAAATCCGTTAAATAAAAGTTAATTAAAATGAGTATACACAGTACCTTGCTATGACAAAAAGTTTAAATAGTTTTAATCATCATAAATTCGTATATGATGTAATACAAATGTTTCAATATTTTTAACGAGTATTGTAATTAAAAACTGTTAATTTAGTGTCACGTTTGTTGATATGAAAAAAAATATATGTTTAGTCATAATATTTATTAACTGATATGTATATTTTATGAAAAAAAGACTGTAACGAACATCATAAACGCGTGTGCTTTTTTGGTACAATATTTTAAATATTTATTAAATCAGTATGTACATAATAATACATTGTTACACCTCACATAATTATTACATACAATTATATAGTTTACCTAACCCTAATGACATGACGTGCGTTTGCATTCGTATGCACGGCCGAAAAACAGCACTGGCACAGATAATAATCATATATTGTAATGCATATGTACACATATCGTAATTATTAATCATAAACGTGTACGTGCCGTTTTATTTTCGAACATAACAAACAATGACCGTCCGCTGCGACGAATTATGTACATACAATTTAAAACTTGATACTGTCTTGTAAAGATACGCCCGTAAAATGAACTGCAAAAAATAAATTCGACGTATAAATTATTTAACTCGTGATTTTAACGATGTTCATTAAAAAAGAATAATTACAGCGTTGCGATATGATCTATCTAATAAAACAGTCGGGATGTATAAATCAGCCGGAATTAAAAAATATATATTATATTTATGTCGAAAAAAAATTTTTTTTCCTGTAATGAATGCGGTCGGAGAATTGCTACTGACAGTAGCAGAGATTTCTGCCAACAAAAATACGATTTCACTCGAGGCGAATATGAAAAAAAAAATAAAACAATGAATCTACATAAACATAATATATCTCCCTGGCAGGTATGTATCGTATTATATATTTATATATGTTTAACCCGAATTTATTTATAAACTCTATGTACCACAACTTTATTTATATGTACAAGGTTTGCGGTTTGTGTTCACAAAGTCGGGCGGAAAAGAAGTTCTAGTTTTAATCACATATATATTTGTTTAGAGACATCGGCGCCATTGTAGGTGGAATATAGCTATTGTTAAAAAAATTGCGACTCTGCGGCTACACAGCTCTGTTGCAGGTAGAAACGTGCACCGCCTTCACGATTAACAAAACATGAAACAATGACTCGTACAGGAATTATATGATAAAAACCACATCGACCTCTTCATCTTTTTAATTTGTAGTTAGAACGACCAGTTGTCTTTAATTAAAATGAATCATTTTCTTGAAATTAATTTATAATTTAAACATTTATTAATAATATCTTATCTGTATAATTCAATTGACTATAACTATTATTTTTCTTTGCATAAATAAAAATCAAATTAAATTATTTTACTATTTGACAATGTCTGTCTTATTAGATCAGAATATGAATGTTGATAAATTAGTCATGCCTTTAATAATACAGTTAAAATATGATTATAAATTGAAACAGACAAGTACACTGTACACATATTTTTCTACAATAATAAAAAAGACTGCTAATTTTTCAATTAAAGTAATTAAATGTGCGCAATGCTATAAAATTTTAAAATAACCTACAGGATATTACAGCAAATTATACTATCCGATAACAAAATTATACATGTATGTAATTTAAAAAAAAATATTCAGTAACTCGTGAACATGATTTGAATTTCATGAACATGTACGATAAATACAATTTTATTTCCGAAGATTTAATTATTAATACACACTGAAACATAGCAGATTTGTATAAGACGTCTACCAGGAATTATTCGTTGAAACAAATAACCGTAATCATGGCTGTTTATGGTTTTATAAAGGTACTTATTTAAAATCATTACGTACGTAAACGTATAAACATTGACGGTGGTCTTTTAACAACCATTATTCCTACTTATTTAATAATTGCCGGTGTCGAAGAACATTTATTGTACATAAAATACGCGTTTTATATTATTTTCACTTATTCGTATGGATGGTTCTGAAAATTATACTGAATAGTCTTGTTAGAAATGTGTAAAAGTTTGGTTTAATTGACATTTTAGTACTGAATTATTGTTTTATTTTTATATTTATTTAATTGTGTTTGATTTTATTGTAGGTATTATTGCAAAATACAATAATCATTAAAATCGATACATAAATATAATAATTACCTTTTACAATCAATTTTACTTTTACGTGTTAATGTGTTATAAATGCAGACATATACATCAACGGAATTTATATGTATATATATATATATATATATATATATATATATATATATATATATATATATAATGTTTATATATGTAATAAATTAATTATAAAAATGTTCATTATTTTAAATAACAAATACTAACTAACACGTTTGATTTTTAAATGTATTTGAGTAGAATTTTATTAAAATGAGGATTTTGTTAAAATTTTGAAATTATGAATTCAATAGTTGGTTTTCAACATGTTACGACTTCAAAAAATACTTTCTGGGGGTTTAAAATTCGTTTAATGCTTGTTTTACGTCGTTTTGTTCATAAAAGAATAGATTCGTGTCAAAAAAACGAAAATTGATTTCTACAAATTTTTCGGCTAAAATTCAAGGGGTATACCTTGACGTTTTTTTTGACCAAAAATCGAAAGTCTAAAAACTGAACTTTTTTCAGTATAGATCGAATCTAATAGACATAACAAATAGATTTCATGCGAAAACCGAAGCTTGGGATAAGAATTATGCAATATTTCAATCGATATTCAATTTTATGTTCAATTCTACGCTTATTACGACCTCAAAAAAAACTTTCTAGGGATTTAAAATTGGCTTAATGTTTGTTTCATGTCTTTTTGTTCATAAAAGATTGAATTCGTGGCAAAAAAACGAAAATTTATTTCTAAAAAAGCTTGGGATAACAATTATACGATATTTGAATCGATAATCAATTTTATGTTCAGTTCTAAGCTTATTACGACCAAAAAAATACTTTCTAGGGATTAAAAATTGGTTCAATGCTTGTTTTACGTCTTTTTATTCATAAAAGATCACATTTGTGGTAAAAAAACGAAAATTAATTTCTTAAAATTTTTCGGCTAAAATCTAAGGGGTATACCTTGACGTTTTTTTTGGCTAAAAATCAAAAGTCTGAAAACTGAACTTTTTTCTGTGTAGATCGAATCTGATACACATAACAAATATGTTTCATGCGAAAAACGAAGAGTGGAACAAGAATTATGCGATATTTGATACGAATTTCAATTTTATGTTCAGTTCTAAGCTTATTTTGACCACAAAAAATACTTTCTAGAGGTTTAAAATTAGTTTAATGCTTGTTTCACGTCTTTATATTCATAAAAGATTGAATTCGTGGCAAAAAAACAAAAATTTATTTCTAAAAAATTTTCAGCCAAAATCCAAGGGGTATACCTTGACGTTTTTTTCGACCAAAAATCGAAAGTCTGAAAACTGAACTTTTTTTAGTATAGATCGAATCTAATAGACATAACAAATAGGTTCATGCGAAAACCGAAGCTTCAGATAAGAATTATGCGATATTTCAATCGATATTCAGTTTTATATTCAGTTAAAAAATTTATTCCGGCCACAAAAATAACTTCTAAGTATTTAAAATTGGTTTAATGCTTATTTCACGTCTTTATGTTCATAAAAAATTGAATTCGTGGCAAAAAACATTGTTTTCTGAAAACGAAACAAAGCTATGGAAGAATATTTGTATTATTTATGAGCATAAGTCAACGATAATAAATATTTATCGTTGTATTGAATGGATGACGATCCTAGAATTAATTTTGGTTTTATTTTTAAAATATCGCATTCATTATTTAATAATATAACAAAATATGATAATGATGTATTTGTAATCGTCTATAAATACGATTTAAAAATATTGTTTCAATCTAAAAATAATTATTGTCAGTTTAACAATTTTTTAACATTTAAATTTTTAATACATAACTAAACTATCTTAAAACATTTTTATTGAATTAAGTACTTAGTATTAAGTAGTTTATTAATTTTTATATGAATGCATGCATTAAAAATTTTGCCGTTTTATAATGACATATTTTGTAATAAATATTACTTGTTAAGTAAGTTATCAGCTTAATGTCAAATAATTCTGCATTAAAGTTAAGATCTGTTCGTATATATGTATATATATATATATATATATATATATATATATATATATATATATATATATATATATATGTGTGTGTAGATGTACAGAGTAAAATGATACTAGTATATAAATCAACGTGTGACACTAATTAAACATTCTTTATACCTTTGTATGACATAAATATATTCGAAAATTTTGCATAATAATCATTACGGTTACTGTTTTAATTATTCACGAGTCAAAAAAAAAGATCAACAACAACAGGAAGTTCGGACAAGAGCATTTATGTAAATTTCAGTCATCGATCTGATAGAAACAAGTCGAATTTATTTTAAAAGACGACATTCGAATTTGATATGTTCTAATAAAAAAAAAAACTAATTAATTCACGATTAAATGTCTACCTGAAAACCAATCTAATTAAAACAAATTAAATAATACCGCGTAGACGGCACGCAGATCGTTTGATATTTACATCAATTAACGGATAATATAATCTATGACGCTTTTATGCAAATCAGCAATGATGGTAATAGCATTATGATTAAAAAATAATTAGCTATGGAAAATGAACCACTCGTCATAAATTTCACGTTTCACTATACGAATGGGCGTACTTTTGCCACATAACTCACAAAACGTGTGATTTGTGATTTTCATTTCAATTAATTTAATTATATAGTGACAGACATCGGATATTTCATACATATGTACATGTTCGTCTGTGATCGCTGTCATAAATATTCGCATTAAAATAAATATGACGCAATTATACAAATTTTAAAAACCTACATTATATATATATATATATATATATATATATATATATATATATATATATATCGATGAATATTTTTGAATGTGATTTTATTATACAAGTTATTTTTAACTGTAAAATATATTTCATTCAAAAAACACTGAAATATATGTTTGACATACTTGTAAATTATTTTAATACCTGAATAACAAACAAATTCGTTTAATAATTAGGTTTGTATACCTATTTAAAAAGATATTAAAATTAATGAAAACAATATGAGACACTATTTATTTTGTTCAATAAAATCTGTCATTTAGTTAGTAAAAAATTTTCAAAATGAAACAGTTTTATTCTTAACGATTTTAAAGTGTTAACAAAAATATTATTTGGAAACAAATGTAATTTTTAATAATATATTTCATTTTGAGATCGTATAACAAAAGCAACTTGTTGAACTGAATTCACAAAAAACACTGATCTATTTTACCTTATGACACAAATTGTCAAACGTTCATTTTCAATCTGAAATGTCAAGAATAAACATAGAGACTGTCAGTACAGGAAACGCTAGTATCATTTTACATAGACAGACTTGTTCATAACGTTTAACTTAATTGATTTAAGAGTCCATAGCGTGACTGAACGTTTGAATCAAGCTGACAATTTTAATAATTATCTCGTTGACACGAATCGACGATCGAGAAAATCGTTGTAACGATAGACATCGATGAATTATCCTAAATAATATATAGATGAGAAATCAATTTGAAAGAAGATTACATACTCTACATCATTTATAAGTACTGTGATGTTTATTTCCACAATAGTTTCGTTTAGTAGTTATTTTTCCTGTCTTTAACATTTTATCATACAATATGAAATGATTGTGTAGAAAAGATGCAGAAATTGCTGAGAGAAAGAAAATCTTAACGGTTTTACCTATAAAACTATCTGAAGAATATATAAACTGTCTTTAAAAACTTATGAATCAAAACCAAACGAAAGAATACATTGTAAAGGTCTCTTGTATGTTTTCTTCACATATATATATATATATATATATATATATATATATATATATATATATATATATATATATATATATATATTTATTTACAATAGAGTTTGACCACTGTAGTTAAATTTACTTTCACTAATAAATTCTTCACTCGTTAGATAAATTATTTGTTTAATCAAAAATGTTTAATAAATAATTTTTGACCAAATTTGATTGTGGCTTTCATGCATTTTGATACAATCATCCTCATAGAATACAGAAAAATCTGATTTCTATATATTAGCATTTTGAAAATGATATAATTATCATATAAATCAAATCATAACAATAAAAAAGCAATAATTCAGCATTTTTGATTCATAACTTTTAAGGTTTGTAGAATAAGTGAAAAAATCATTTATGCAAATGAATTTAACCAGAGTAGCAAAAGTGTACTGTGATTTGTATACATACTTTATTTATTGGAAGGTAGAAATCTTTTTGATCATTTCAGAAATCAGTTTTATATGAATGTTATTATATTAAAGAATCGTTTTTTTCTTCAATTAAATAGTTTTTGTTTTTTATTAACTGTTCATTTATTTTAAGAATGAAAATAAAAAAAAATATGAAATAAGGGTATAAAAACAGTATCGACTGTACGCTATTTTGATTTTGTATCTAATTTCCTGCCAGTATTTAAATCAGTTCCATTCATTCACGTAATTCAAGATGATATAGTGCAACCTTCAACGTAACTGCGTCTATAATCAATAACACTTAAACGTTTCAAAAAAAAAGAAATCTTTAGCCAGATAAAAGTAGCCATCATTAAGACAAGCATCTCTGAAGTAATTTTAAAACACAGCAGCTACTTGCAGCACTCTCGGCGCTGGCTACAAGTTGCTTGTAGGTGTTTGTCCAAACACCCACCGTGTTGTCGTGCATTTCACTGGAGTAGACAGTGTTCGTTACCGATCGCTGTAACAGACTTCGACTGTCCTATAAATATATTTCTGATTGTGGTTTATGGTCGATGTGCGTCTGTGAACATTAACACCGACCACAGACGACTTTGTGTGTGTTTATATATATATATATATATATATATATATATATATATATATATATATATATATATGCGTTTGGTTTCGCGTTATTTCGTGAGCCACCATTATATATTCTTGACGAGCATGTTTATGTTATTTGTGTGTTGCTGAATAATATTTCATTGTTTATGGAGTAACGTTCTCTTTAAAACTATGTCTCAAATTTATTTTCGCATGCATGTCGCACATAATTTTATTATACTGGTATTGGTTAATATTTTTTTGTACGTGTTTATACGATGAGGAACTTGTACATGTCCGTCCTATCTGTGTTTTTAACATGCAAGGTATTTATCATGTTTTATATATATATATATATATATATATATATATATATATATATATATTCCCTAAAATATATGCAAAATAATAAACAAAGAATAAACATTTAGGGGTTATATGTGAAAAAATATCTCGGATAAATATGTTGTTAATTGTGAAGTATTAAGTTGCATAAAATTAAAATTAGGAGATTAATCACTATAACATTAGGAAACTTTTACAACTTACCAAAAACTATATAAACGATATATGGTACTCACCTGTAACAAAAAAACAAAATAAAGCATAAAAATGATATTCAAAAAATACATAAATTATATTTATAGTTAATAGAATATACTTAAAATTATATTTTGGTACCTATTTATTTTTTACATTAAAATGTCACTAAACAGGCATGAAAAATTGTGATTAATATTTTATCTGTTTATTTATTATTGATATATTATATATATATATATATATATATATATATATATATATATATATATATATATATATAAAACATATTTTGCGCTTAAAAGACATTTAGACTTCAAAATCTTAAATTTACGTTTTTTATTTTATCAGTCACAACCTCACAGCAAGTAATTTATCTATCGAAGATATATTTCAATTTCAAATTGATGAAATTGTTGGAAAACAAATAATTTAAAATGTTGATCTTGTTTAGATTCATTTTATTATTAAACCTCTTCATCCTTATTTAATTCTAAAATGTTTTCATATAAGAAACATCAGGATACGTACGATTTTTATCCAGTCTGGCCTAAAAAATGTAGTATAAAGTTGACTATTTGGAAAAAAAATATTTCTAAATAGATGCTACTTTGAACAGTTCTTTTTGACTTGAATATTGTTTATTTTTCGTTTTTTTTAACAACATTATCACATTGTTTATAATAGTTTTATATTTTTTAAACATTATTGTATATAAAAACCTACACATTTAAGAGCTTAATCGATTGGTGAAAACTATATATAAATCGGTACACCCCTAGTTTTTGATATATATTTCTACAAAAAAACAAATAGACTGGTTTATTTATTTTATATATATATATATATATATATATATATATATATATATATATATATATATATATATATATACAGAGAAATCTGTTTGTTTATTTTTATCATACTTCATGAACTATATTCGAACGTTCGAACTGAAAACACTAAAAAACTAATTTAAAAAGTTTGATTGAAAACCATGCTAATGCATTTCGTAACTTTCCAACGTAGTTTTCTACTTTAATATAGTTTCTTTTTCTATTTTTACAGAAAACTATATTTAAACTTCATTCAAAGATAAATGACTGATTTATTTCACGAATTCCAAACATTTCAACTGAATTATTATTTGCATATTGCAGCTGATTATTATCTTACAGTTTATCTGATTTTCTATGAAACTTACTTATTAATATTATGTTTGTAGTATAAAAATATCATTTGATTTTTACAGTTTGTATTATAATATGTATATGAATAGTTTTTTACATTCGTTTGGTCATTATTAATCAAATAAAACTTGTTTTCTAATGACTTAAATTCATTTCATTACGGAATAAGTTTAATTAGATTGTCAACAATTAAAAAATGATAACAATTTAGTAATTTGAAAATTGTTTAAAGAGTGTACAGTAAAATCTGTTAGAACAATCAAAGGTATTTGTGTCTTGTAAAATAACCTTTTTTTAAATTGTATTTCCAGTAGAGTAACATAGATTAAATATTTTATTTTTCATATTGATAGATGTTTTCGATACTTTTATCTAATTTGAGAAATATTTTGAATATTCAGTACGTTAATGTATAATTAACTAAAGATGGAATTAAAGAGTATTAAAAATTATGAAAAAAATATGATGAAAGACAAAAATTAATGAAGTCAATAAATTCATGTCTAAGAGTATTTAGTGTATGTTCTTGTGTTGAAATCTTTATAATCCTAAATGTACATAGAGATTATTAAAATTAGATACGAAAAAGACTTGAGATTTAAATTATATAAAATTTTAATCTGTCTTAATTATTTTTAACACAATGAACAGTGTGTTAGTGAGAAATATCATGACAAAATCTTCATTACTAATAATTGTATTTGAATATTTTTTATACTTTTTTATAATAAATTGTTATATATATATATATATATATATATATATATGTATATATATATATATATATATGTATATATATATATATATATATATGTATATATATATATATATATGTTTTAAGATCTTGCATGAATATTTTATGTAGTTCCATTGTGAGTGATTCTCGAGAAATAAATATTATTAAATATAATATGTTTATTGAAAATTAATTAATCAATAAGCTGTGTGGTGGTTTTTAATATTTGTCATCTATTTTTCATGATTTGTGCTTTATTTACAATGTAGTTCTTGGTTTTATACCTAAATTCAATTTTAACAAATACATTTTTCATTCTTCTACAAGCAAACATTTTTTTGTGATCAATTTTTTGTCAGTAAATTGTTATTGATAATTTTTTATAATTGTTTATGAGAAATGGAAAGTAATATTATATTCTTCACAGTACTGAAGTACAAAAAAATCTAATTTGTACTCTACCTCAGAAAATTATAGCATCGGTATCGAAATACCAAGAAATAATAATCAAAGATTATCAATAATCAATTATTTAATTTTTTTATCAGAAAGAATTATAAGATCTGTGTGTGAATGAAAATTAAATAATTTGGTAGTCATTATTTGTTATTTTATGTGCGAACATTTAAACAATGACTTTAAACTCTTCTTAAACATAAAAATCGGAAACAAATAAAGAACTTATGTTCATTTTTAAGCTTCGAACTATTGTATTACTCAAAAATATGCCACTATCTTGAATGAAAAATATCAGAAATATTTTTATATATAAAATATATGCCTATTATTTTATAATACTATCTTTTTACTATACACAATCACATATAACTTTGACAAACATTATTTATTTTTTAAAAGTTTTGTTGTATTCGAAAAAAGTTTCAAACTACAAATGTTATAAGTTTTTCAGTATTTATATATATTATTTATGAAATCTACTGATTAAAGTGCTTTTATTTGATATATAAACATATTTGAATATAAAATATTTAGTTTTTTTAAAAAAAAATATGATTAATATTTTTATTTCAAAGATAATAAATTATTTTTCTATATAAACTTGTAAATAACAATATATTTTATCTTTAATATCAATGTATTGTATTCTTTGTCATTCAGATTTATTGTTACCAGAGTTGAAACTTAAAATAGCACTACTGTCGACAAACAGATTCAGTGAGTAAAATCATACAGTGTAAGAATGAAATTTATTTGTCTGAGGAATGTAGTAAAAGCTTATCTTATTATATAAAAGTTCCGTTAAAAATCAGAGAAAAAAAATGCGTACACAATTCAGTTCGTACGCTGCACAGTGTGCATAAAGCGACGAAACGAAAAAAATACGCGATTGAATCGGTCATTGTACTGTTTTTTTCTTTTTTTTTACCATCGCGTCAACAAACTTTTGTCGAGATACCATAACTATAACCATAGAGTTCTCTCGGTCTTCACGAGTTGAAAACATGTAGCGATGCATCACATTGACGTTAAAGATGAAATTTATATCGGTAAGCTGCAATGGCACAATGGTGAAAGTTCTGTAGCGAACGATGTAGCATTATGCGCGATCTTAATCTTTATATGCGCACGAGATAAAAAAAGCTTCGAATTGTGTCTATGTATCTCGACATGTCGTGTGCTTTGCTATGAAAAATTATATTTTATATATTTTTTTAGATCAGTGTTTTTATTGTTTTGTTTTTCTCTTTGTTTCAGGTGAGTAGTGGATCAATATTTTATCTACTTATTAAACCGTGTCAATAATTGCTGGTAAGTTGAAATGTTTCCACATATTTTGTTTTTTTTTCTGATTGATTTTCTATATCTTTAATTCGGTATTTATTTAATAAACATTCTTAACTGTACAATTTTTTATAAATAAATATTTATTCTATTTTTCTTCAATTTCAAATTATCTCTTTTTACACATGCACTCTGTTCTTGTTATCATATATTTATCTTTGATTTTTATCTTAATTTACAGAAATACAAAACAATTAAATAAGTGGCTTAATGATTAAAGCTGAACAAAATATAATTTCAGATATTTATATAAAAAAAATAGTACATGCTATATTTTATATTTTTTTAAATAAACTTCGTTAAGAATCCATTTACTTTTTGTCTTTGATCCCACCTTTAATCACTTCAATTAATTTGAATTTAGAATAATTTCAAGTTTTCTCATTATTATCTCTCTACTGTATTGATTAATCAGATCGTCTTTTTTTAAATTTATATTTTTTCTTTAAATAATTTTATTTAAAATCTTATCGGTTAGGAAATAAATTGGTATCTTTATTAGTTATTCAGTTTAATTAATATTACTTATATTATTTATTTTTATTGTTATGTTTCCATATAATTTGTTATCAAATGAATACCTTAATTTATTTCAATAATAAATTTAAAATAAAATGGATATGTGACTAATATCGAGTCACTTATATCTTTTTCGATAAAAATTAAACCGTTCGTTAATTAAATACAAAAATAAGCTTCTAAAACGAAACATGTAAAATATTAGATTCCTTTTTTAATTATTCAGTGTTGTTATTTATTAAAAAAATAGTTCAAGTTCGACAAGTTACCAAATAAAGATGTACATGTTGATTGAAACTGTAGTGAGAAAACTTCAAAGTATCCGAAAAGATAAAAAAGAGAAGATTTCCATTAAAAATAAGGTCTATCTAAATGTATATTTAATTAAATCTACGCGACGAAAATGATTCGTGGAGAAAGTATTAAAAAGCGTGTTTTCAAAACTAATAAATCTTTCAATTATGAAGTGCGAGCGTGTCTTAAGTCGTCGATGATAAATCATCATCGAAGTTAATCAACGTGTGAAGAATATTTTTAATCGTTTTCTGTAAGTCAAAGCGAACCAAACGTGCCGCACAAATCAGCCCACCACGTGTCCATAGTCAGTCATTAGCGTCAAACACTGTCAATAGAATCCATATATGAATAATTATTAGATAAGCTCCGAAACGGGCGGCCATCTTGTTCATTACTGACGCCATTACATACATATTGACATTACACGTCCGTGAGTTGTGTGACGCGCGCAAACAGTAAATGTACAACAGCATCGACGATTGCAACTTGATGAATAGGCTAGGTGCGAGATAAACTTAATGAAACGGAACTTGTGTATAAATTTTGTATGTTACCATTTAAGGTTTGACATGACATGGGTGCACGTTTCGAAATAATTATCACGTTTATTATATGTAAAGTACACATATATGTTTTCGATGTGTGGTACGTTTTAGTCAAGTGGATGAAAAACAATTTCGTTGATTGGGGGATTGAGGTCAAAATTGTTATATTTATAGCCAGTACGTCATCCTTATAATAATAATAATAACAACAGTAATGATTTAATTCTGTGAAAGTAATTCACTCACTTGACATTAACAGTTTTGTTGATTCACGAGTAAATTTATTTTTGTAAGTTTTATGCGTTTGTTACTCGTGTTTACAGTTTGTTGTTGAAAACTGACATTTGTAACAATGGCCGGAGGCTGTTATTTCAGGGTAGTAGCTAACAGAGGGATTTTATTATAAACAAAGGGTGGGTCTCGCGGAATTTTTTATATGTTTGTATTAAAACTAGGCAAATTAAAAAATGTGTGGCTAAAAATAGAATTGTGTTATATCTAACATGAAAAATATGTAGAGGATAATTTTTTTTCAAGCTGTGTTAAAGTTTGTTCAATTTATACAGGAATAGACTGATTTGAATTGTTATAAAATTCGTTTTATTACTTTATATAATCAAACATATAAATAGAAATTATATTATACAAAAGTAAACAATTGTTAATTTTTTTTATAAACAAACCAAAATTATTATAGATTAATATTTTGAGAACATATAGTTTCATATTTAAAAGTGACATGCTTTATTTCGAAATAACTTTTCTATTTTTTATTTTTCACTTAATTTTTTGTGTTCTCACTACAATCTCCTTTTCCAGAAATTTATTCCTGTATTTGAATCAATCTTTCTGCGTTTAATTTAAAATTTTCAATATCTGAATAGTTCAATTCAAAATAATTTTGCATATATTAAGAATGTATCAAAAAGTATCTACTGATTTTTTTCTTAAAATAGTTGATTTTCGGAATAATAAAAATATCAATTTTATCCCTTTCATTCAAATGACTTAATCAATCAGTAGACATAAACAAGGAAGTGTTTATTAAATTTTAACACTAGATCAATTCGTTTATAACCACTTAAATATTTATAATTATTATACACACGTACAAGTAATCTCAAACTTTACTAATAATGTCTGTGCTGTGATGTATTTTGATTCGAACAGTTAAAAGCATAATCTTGCTTCAGATAAGTAGGATTACAGACGACGCATGTAGTAAGTTTATAAAATAAGAATTAAACCATTTATGTTTGAGAACCTGATATGATGTATCCGTTTTACCACTTGTGTGGTAAGATCAGATTAATGTAACAAAATAAACACCAAAAATGCATTCCGAGTAATGTTTGTTTTGCTTGTGTGCGAAGGCTGTCGTGATAAAAAAAATGCAAATTAGTAAAAGTTTATAAATAAAATGAAACATATTCATGTGCATGTATACAAATAAATATACATAAAGTTTTACTTACAGAAATAATAAAAGTATTGAATGAGGAGGATTCGGATTCGCATATTAATTTTTAGTTCAAATATACTTTTATGTGCATTTAACACGAATACATAAAGATATCTGTTGGTTTTTTATAAACGGAATACAGAGTTATGAATCAAAGAAAATAACTGAGTATTAAAAAAATATGGAATTGATGTCTTAATCCAAAATTCTTTTCTTCATGAATATAATACAAGTGCAATATAAGTGTACAGAGATTTTCACTTAGTTCTTTAAAAAAAAAAATACTAAATATAATTTGCTCATTACAGCGTTCACGAATCAAAAAAAAAATTCAAATAATTGAATCGAGAATTTTCATCAACTATGTGTTTATTTCTGTTGAGTTTTTTTTTACCGTCATCGATTCGTTAAACTTTGTCGAAACTTTTAATCGGTTAACGTCTTGAAATCGCTCCGAGCAAGTTTATTTCGGTAGAGACCGAAGGTGAACTTTAAACACAACTTTGGACATAACAAAGGAAAAAAAAGTTCGTTTCGTGTTTAATTTCAATTAATTTGAATTAATTAAAACATTCAACGTGTAACTAAAGGGCTGCTCATGCCTCCTGGTGTGAGATAAATTGAAACAGACGCAGCCGGGATTCGATATATTCAGTGTTTGGGGCGTGGTTGATACAATATCGTTCGTGTACTGAACTCTATGTGGAAATTAAATGCATTCGACTGCACTTTATACGTTTGTAAATATACTGGTTGTCATCAAACACGTCTTTATTTTGATTCTAAATTATAAAAATGTATAATGAATGAAACGTCAACTTTTATAACATTCCCTTTTTGATAATATATTAAAATTGTTAATATTAATCTTTGTGTATTAGAAATTAATTAAAATCAACTCTCTATTAAAATCAACTTATCTAATCGAATCTAAATCAATAAATTAATTAACCTTAAAATGATCAATAATTAATTATTGAACATTGTTCATCAAAGTAACTATTATCGTTTGAAAGTGAGTGAAAAATGCATTTATGTAACTAAGTAAAACTGTTATTAAGAAATAAATCTTCTAATATATAATTTTATTACTTAGAATCAATCATTCATCATCAATTATTTATTTATAGTCTTATTATAAATTTTATTATCGATAAACATCAGCAACATTGAGTTTTAAAACCCACAATTATACATTTTCATTGACAATTAATTTCGCTGTATCCGCGAACAACAGCTTTCGTTCCGTCTACCCGAACGAATAACCTATGAAGAAAAGATTTCATTTTATCTTTACATATTCGTTTCATGTGCAAATGTTCTCATAAATTTAGTTCACGAGTGTTTCAATTAAGTTTCGTCTGATCAGATATTCACGAGGCTATAAAGAAAGCTATTAAATACCTAGCGTGCTGTTGTTACACGTGAAATGAAAAAAAAGGTCATACAATACTAAAAGGTCAAGAAGTGTGCACAGGCCACCTGTAACTCAATACTTGACGAATGGGAAGAAACATGTGAGACCAGTGGTGGAGATTACTGTTTGTATTTTTTTCAAAGTACTAATAGTCACAGATTTGTTTGAGAACTATACAGGCTTTTTTGGAATTTTTAAAATATGATAAAATAATACATTTATATATATATATATATATATATATATATATATATAAAGAGAGAGAGAGAGAAATGATAAAAATATACGAAAATGAATACATTTAAGAAACAATGATAAAAGAATATAAATGTCTATATTTTCATTTATTTAACATTCTTTAAAAAATGACTGACTGAACTTACAAGAAATGAACTGTACATTTTCTAATTCACTTATTGTTGAAATTTATTGAATGAATACATTTATAGTACGCATACTATTGTACACGTTTGAAAGAAACAGTGTTCGTCTTCGTACTGCGCCCATGATTGACGAGATTCTGTCGAAAAAAAAGAAGAGTGGCTTGCAAAACAAAGCAAAAAGCGTGCGAGGAAAAGCACTCGGGCAGGCCGTCAATGAGGTCTGATGAATCGCGAGCACAATCACTCATTGTTCGGCACGTCAACCGAGGACGTGTAGGTTCACATCAAGGTCACATGTCGTTATGTCGATTTATTTTTCTTCGTGTTCGCCATATCATCGACTGGCAGTGTTATGTTAGAGCTCGGATATTTGCTATTACATTTTTTTTACAATATCGTTTTCGTACCGATATTTTTTCACGTATAGATAATTAACAATGTTAATCTTTTTTCTTTAGTAAAATGTTTTTATTTATTTCAATCTATATACTATTTTATCTGCTCGATTTTCTAAACGCTTAAGTTTAATCACAAATATATTGTTTACTCTCTTGATTATTTTCAACGAGTGGAAAAATGAACTATTTTATTATAAATTATCTTCTATCTGTTTATCACAACAAAAGTATTTTTTGAATACAGAATGAATTAAAACGATACAAGAAAATTCATACACGAGTTCAAGTGGATAAAAGAGCCAGTATGGATACATTTATTATAAAAAAAATCTTTTATTTTGGTACGTTTTAGATCATTGATTTAAATATTTTTTTAATATCATATATTATGAATAACAATTCTATTAAAATAAAATCTAATAAATAAACAGTGTTTTGACTTGAAGTATGGTGTAAACTAAATGTTTTATTAATAAATGTTAATCATATCAACGATAATATCGATTATACAAGATCAGTTACAACACATATCTGTAATTAAACGGATTTCGAACGAACTAGAACTTATATCTAAAAAGTGCATGTTTATAAATGAATTAATATCCAAAACATTATGAAAGAATCTTAATTAAAAGCTTCAATAATTGATTTTTGCCTTTTTTGATATATTTATCCTTATTTTTATTAAAATGTCTACCACTCGTTAGTTAATTTAAAAAGATATATTATTTGAGTGTTAATTCATATGTGATATATATATATATATATATATTATTTGGAAATGTATAATAATGTAATTTTATTTAAATCAAACGAGTAATTATATAGGTATATAGGAATGGTAATAGATGTTAAAATGTCGGAAGAATAAACGTTAAATTTATATTAAATTCATATTTACAAATCTATTCTTCACACCCTCGTAAATCAAACACGAAATTTTTCTAATTAAAAGTTTCAATAATTGATTACTGATCATTTCAATTTTGGCTCATTTCAATAGTACGCCATTATCCATAGGACACTAGATACAGATCGAAATACGTATAAACAATAGTGAAAATATTCAGTTATTGAACATTTTTGGTCACAAAGCGTTTGTGTGGAGGAGTGGAAATCTATTTGTGAAATTAATTTAACCACAGTACCACAAATTATGAGTGGAACTAAATTAATAGTTTGTGCAGCATTAAATAGACATTTTTATAGTATAAACATGAAGAAAAAGCTTAGACTTTTTTTTAAAAAAAGTAAAGTCATCAGATAATGTTCACTGGAAGTTGTAAATTGTAAATCAGATATTTCAAAGTTCAGATTATAGAATAAATGAAAAATATACTTCCTGTTAAGTATCTATTTCTAGTTAGGAAAAGAAATAGTGTAGTAATATAATTTCAAACTAGCAATTATAATAAAGTTGAGTAAGATAAGGTCTTCGATTCTAGACAGAATAGTAAGAATTTTATATATTATAGAAATGTGTCTTTCAAGTTACATTTTTATGGTTATTTTTGAGAAACATTATATTTATATATGGTGATAAATATATATTAATGTGTTATAAAATACGATATAGGCATGTATCTAAACTATATTGCGAATAAAATTATTTTTTAATATATAATATTTATAATTTGAGTTTGATTTTAAGTCTTCATGCTTAACAACAGAAAATCAATTAAATTTTTATAATGTGAATGAACTTTTGAAATATAATTTACTCTTAATTCACTTAAACTATATATATATATATATATATATATATATATATATATATATATATATACACGCTAGATTGTATTAAACATATAAAATATGAAATTCTTCGTCTTGCGAATGTGTTACTGTCCACCGACCAGATATGTATAATGTATAAGCTTTCCGAGTTAATATGATGAAATATAAAAATATTACAGGGGGAAGAAGAGTGCATCGAGCGAAAGGTTTCATTAAGGATGAAAGGGTTATACGTATACTGGCCCCTCATATATCTCATACAGTTTTCATAAAGTAACATAACACCTCCCTAAGCGAGTTTCTATGTTCAGTAATTTGATATGGCTGAATCACGCTTCTAATGCGTTATAATATAAATCCTACGGGGCATCCACTCTTCACGGCTGGTCTATGTGTGTACTATATATATATTTTTTTATTTTTTTTGCTTGGATTATGGAGCTGATTTTTATAGCTTAGATTTATCGCTCGTACTGGATACAATGACGGTGGAGCTTGGTTGTAAGGATAAATGTTGCTTACAGATAAGAGATTTACAATTATACTAAACTGCTTACAGGTGTATTTAGTTTATCCTTGTTTTATGTTCGAAAAAATAACAATATAGATTCATTATTACTCTATCTTTACTGTACGCTCCTTCGTAACGATTATTTTTTTTCGTTATTCTTTGGTAGTTTTTAATTGAATATTTATACACTTTTGTTACGTTTATTTTTGATTTATTATATTTTTTAACTATTTCATGAATCATTTTTATTAGAATTTGTATGTATTATAGGAAATAAAAATTATAAATGAGATTACTTTTTAGTTGAAAATATTAATCGGTTACACATATTATAAACACTTATTTTAATATGATTTTACTGTAAATTTAAAAATTATATTCATAGTTTTAAATTGACATTTAAATAAATTAACTATTAAGATTTAAAGTTGATTTTTTTACAAAGAATTATATATATATATATATATATATATAAGAAATAATCTAAGTATATATTTTATTTGCATACACATTAATTCTCCATACCATATTTGTAATTACAGATGATTCAAAACATTATTCTATTAAATAAATATATCGCAAGTACTAGAAGTATTTTTTTTTCATTTTATTAGTCATTATATCAGTGGTAGGTAATTTTCATCTAGAAATAATGATTAAATGACAATATTAAATCAGAATATTATCACCGTAAACTACATCTAAACATGTAGAAATAATAAATGTCAATTATAAATAAAGCATGCATAAATATTTAGAATCAATATAAATTATATTCAATATCTTTCATGCATAAACATGTAACACAAAACTCATTACTTTATTTAATATACAAATATATTTTAATATTTAATTAATATGCAAGGCTTTTATTAAGAGAAAAATAATGTGTATAGACATGTAGACAATTTTGTGTTTAAGTTTAAGTAGTAAAATTATCTTTTCTTTGTTCTAAAAACTGAAGTTTACAGCCAATCATGCAAAGAATAAAATTCTTAAACAAGATCATTTTTTTCGTTTTATCCCTAAAACGAGCTCGTTATAAAATTAAGTGTTAGTATTGCTCTTTAGAGTGACAATTTGTCCGTTATAGTCGTGAACTCGTTATATCTTTCCGTGAGAGTAAAACCATATTTTATTTAGTTCATAATTTAAATTAGAAATTATATATTTCTTGATTGATAATGTTTTTATGAATTTGAATTGTTTATATTTACCATAAAGACACATTTTTCAAATAATAACATATGATAAGTTGTTAAAAATGTTTTATTTTAATAAAAGTTAAATAAAAATTTAACAAACAGCAATCTTTAGAAACTCCGAGAAAATTATCCACATATTTTAGTTAGTTGAAATGATTTGTATTTTAACATCTGTCTATTTGATATTGTTCTGTATGTTTCGATATATTTTTCATTTAAATATTTAACCGTGCCTATTCGCGAAAACAACGTTATTTAAAATAATTTATTTTCAATTTCACATCTGTTCTACATTTACATACTTTTTCAAGTTTATTATTTTGAACATTTTTCATAATCTCGTAAATAAAATGTTAGATGCTAAATGAAAATAACAAAAACAGTGTACCATTCTAGAACAATCTAAAAAAAGTTTACAATTTGTAAACTGTGTTCTCTTATTTGATGTTTTTTTTATTATTATTTACAATAAAGTATTTCACTTCTTTGTTTTAAACTTATCCAGTATACATTTTAATTTTTAATTACTGTTTCGAGTCTTTTGGATTATTTTAAAACTGTGTAAACTTTAATATATTTAAAACAGTTTGGTATTCGTTATAGTTTATATATATATATATATATATATATATATATATATTTGTGTGTGTGTGTTATAATTAAAATCATTCACATTTAAACGAAATACTTGAATTTGATCCAACTGTGTGTTTACAACGACGCATAAACATAAAAGAGTCGAATTTAATATGACTTTATACTTTTATTCATATTTATCACAATAAACGTTCCGTTACGTACCGAAAAAGAACTTGCACGCCGTATGATTACAACACAAATTTTTCGCGATCATATAAGGTGATCGTCCTCAGTAGAGTCATGCATCATCTTTTGATATTCGGAAAGAGCACACTAACCAATCCATATAGACTTTCGTCCGCGCATCTCTCCCTCGCCACTGCATCATGGTGCTCTCCCAATATGTGACTACATATTCTGCTGTTACTCTAAACGGAATATAAAATATTACACGGAATCCTTACGGGAATTGGAACGAGCGCCCGGAGTTTGAGATATTGGACGATAAATTCGTACGAACGTAAATTTTTTTCATAGCTAGGTATTTCATCTCCCGTAGACGTGATTATTTTATCGTTACGGTGTGATGGATCGTCGAAACAATTTTATTATTTTTCCTGTACGGGGCTTGATTAAATTTTCAATTTTTAATTATTCAGACGGAATCGATAAGATGTCGAATATGTATGAGTTTGCTAGGGAGTTTCGAACGATCTTTATTATTCCTCACATCACCGAAGTATTATCTATTGTATCTTTTTTTCACTCTGAATATTTTTATCATTTCATCATTGTCTTACACGCAAATTATGTATTTTCTATCTCTTTATGTAAAATTATTGCATTCCATCAAGTTATAAAATTTCAATTATTTTAATTGGAGTTAAGAAATAATATATTTCTTAAATTTCGCAAATAAATTTAAAATGAAAGTTCAATGGTTTCCTTATTGAAAAACTTTATGAATTAACGAAATTAATTTGAAGATTTTTATACAGATTTAAAAATGATTGATGACAAATTCATTAAAATAATTTAAGGTTTGTTAATGGTAAAAGTGAATTTAACGACAGTGTAAGAACTGTATTGCAACTCAATTGATATGTAATTTATCTAAACATTAATCGTTACAGGATTCATGACGTATTCCATATATTATAATAGTCATACGAACTAAATAATAAATATATATTCTTTATATATTTTAACGACAAAATATAATTTTTTTTCTCTAAATCTTTCAGTTATACTTTTACTAATTATAGTGTTTTTTTTTAAAAAAAAATATATATAATTCTGATCTAAGCTACAAGTCATGACTTTTTCAGTAAATATAATATAGTAAACTGATATTTTTATTATAATTATCGTTTTGTATTTACAGTTTCGATTTTTAAAATTGATTTTAATTTCTTGCGCTACTATAATATTCTATATGTTCGATTGTTTTCAATTAAAAGTGATAATTTTATTGTTCAAAATCTCTTTCTTAGAAAGAAGTTCTAGTATTCACATTTTGTACAATTATTTGTTTATTTCAAATAAATATATATAAATATTAATATGGATTCTGTACGAATCGAACATTCTTTAAATATTCCAACTGTATATATACTTCGTACTCAATGAGATTTTTTGAAACATTTCCAACGATAAAAAGCTGACTAAATATAAAATGATTGCACTACGAATTAAATAGTGTATATACTTTTATTATTATGTCTCACTACAACTCAATTTACAATTTTAATCTATTTATAAATGAAGAGAACTCTGCATATGCACCAACAAAAAATATTAACTCTGTTAGCATACGTCGATGTTGTATATCCTAGCTGCACACATTTAAAGTACTGATATTGACATAGAGAAGCTTTTAAAAACTCGTGTCGGGGATCTGAACATCAACTTTTTTCTGATAGAAAATGTGGGCGAGGGGTACTTGCATGCGGGTAAAGACGGAAACGGAAACTGTATAGAAAAAAATCTGCTCGAGGAAAAACACGCGACGAGATAAATTTTCAGAATTTTCTTTTTAGCAGTTGCATGGAATATATCGATTAAAAAGTTTGTCGAAACGCTATTTAACTGTAACCTTTTTTTTTGTTCATGCTGATACGTAAGTTGGGTTCAATCGAATTTGTTTTAGTTTCGTGTTTTCAACTCTACAAATTTTGAACGATGAACAAATGTAGTACATATTATATATATATATATGCTTTTCTTTGTGTGTGTATGCTAAGTTCTTTGATACAAAATGAACTATCTGTTGTACAACCCAGTGTCATAGGTCGTAGTTCTCTAATGCATAGCAAATTGATTCAATTATCTGTACACTTAAAGGTACAGTAAGTTAATATTCAATATCATAGTGCTTTGTATGGTTGAAGCTATCAAGCCAGGCAGCTACAATTTATAATACTCGCATATATAATTATATTTAAAGTTTCGTTCACAATAATGTCTATTATTAGACGTTTTAAAACATAGCTCGTATAAAGTTGAGTATTTTTTAACATACACGTTATTGTTTTGTAAGTAGTTTGCACGAGAAGTGTTGAATATCAGTAAATCAAGACTTGAAGTTCAGATTTATGGATTGTTTTTTTTTCCTTTAGAAAAAACTGTTTCGAATATGTATAGAAAATATTAGAGTGCTATTAAAATAATGAATTTATATATTGTGTGACAATTGAATTTTCCACTCATGTCACAAACAAAAAAAGTAGTTTCCTGTGCTCTCAGGATGATGGAATCGGTATTGAAACGCGTTTAAGCAATGATCAAACATGATCAGTAATCAGTTTGAAAACAGAAACATTTTTAAGATACGGAAAATGAATAATTATCGGTTAAATCCACTTTCAAAATTGAATTCAACCACAATGCTAAAACTATAGAGTTAAATATTTTCTCTTTTGAAAAATGAATAAATACAAAGTATTTCTACTGTAAGAGACATATTTTTAAGATTTAATTTTAGATTTGATTCTATAAAAGGACAGTCAACATGTGTGTCAACTTGTTAATGATTTCCGTGTTAAAAACATTTATATTTTATCAAGTAAGTTTAGAAAGATGATTACAAAAAAAAATGTTGATTAATACATGAAAAACCTCATCCAAATGTATTCAGATGAGATAAATATCACATGCACTTAATTATAGAGTCAGTGTTTTGAGCTTTTGTCCAATATTGGTTTACCGATCACTCTAACTTATCTTCAATTCTGATTACCAATTCATTGAATTTAAACGCTCGCCGCAACCATTTCTTTCGGTATATTTTACATTGTTAACATGTTGACTTAAAAATTAATTTATATAATAATGTTTATATATTTTCGTATTAAGTTTTAAGATATTTGGAATAGTTGTTGCAAAGAAACAGACGGAAGTTAAGAAATATATACTAAGTTATTTATATCGGAAATTTTTCTTGAAAATATTATTAATGTAAACGAAAATTCCGTAATGATAATTAATGAGGTACTAGAAAGAGGTAAACTAAACAGTGTCATTTTTGTAATAGATAGCTTTAGTAAAATCCTCTTCCTCGGTTTTATTATTTTTAGTCAAAGAGTAATAAATAATTTTCAGTTAAAATATTCCATTTTTTTAAGGAAACAGAAAAAAATCAATTTTTCTTATAAAATTAACAAGTAAAATTATGTTTTATCAATGTATCAAAATATATGTTCAAGTTTATACAAATATATATATATATATATATATATATATATATATATATATATATATATATATATATATATATATATATATATAATTGCCAATAGAGATAATACAGCTCGTACAAAATACTTACAAGACATAATCAAGTTGTAAAATATTTCTATATGGTATTGTAATCGACTTTTTTAAATATATTTTATCTCTTTTGTAATATTGTATTGACAATTAAATATTTTATGAATTATTAAACTATGCATTTTCCACGAATCTAACGAAATTATATCCTTAATCAATTTAATAGATATATTTAATTGAATTCTCTTGTACAACATTAACGATGCTGGAATTATGACCAATAATTTTATATTTATTAGTCATTTCGCAAACGGTTTCGATTTATTAATATATTACAGAGAAGTCAATATAAGTAAGATTATTTACAAGTCAAATGAATTTCAAATACATTTATGTTTACTAGCTCGTTCATAAAGTTAAATGTTTTCGTTTGATAAAAGCTTGATAAAAGCTAAAATTTTATAACTTCTTGTTATTAAATGTTTTTTTTTGTTATGTGTATTCTTGTATATATATATATATATATACTGAATTAATCAAACTTTAGGAATAATAATAGCATTGCTTGAATTTTCGAATATCATTGAATAAATTCACCCCGAGAGTCAAATGTTAGTCCCGGGCTGTTTTCTAGAAAATTTGCCTATGCTTATGAAATGATCTTCAAGTCAGTAGAGAGTAGTACGTACAAACATATCAGAAAATCTTTGTCGTTGTACTGGAGAAACGTTGCATAGAGAGATTTCACACACACACACACACACAAACACGTCGTCGCTGTCGTCTTGTTGTGTATGTAGTTGCTTGTCGATCCTTTCAACTTTAATGAGATTTAATGCGCCATTATTACATGCTCCATCAGGCAGCGATGCTTCGATTTAATTAGACGCGAGAAGGTCGATAGGTCTTTGAGATGCTCCGTGGAATGGTTCTTGTGTGTATGTATACGTATATATGATTATCATACGACGTATATTAAACGTGCACTTTCAATTAATATTTTTCGCATGTCTTGAAAGTTACGTGACGGATATTTCCGATATTTGAACAATTTGCATGGGGGGGACGGAATGTGAAATAAAAATCATCAAATATTCATTCTTCATTATCTTAATTTCCGTTTAATTTCAGGTTTGAATATTCATTCTCTACCTGATTTACTGTATTTTATCATTTATATATTTTTTGTAAGAGCACTGAATACATGTTAATTCTAGGAATAAATCCTAGAATTTTAATTTCTTGTAAAACAAGAATTATTTTAAAACATCAAAACATTTCATTTTTCCATTTCATTGACTAATATACAAAGATGTCCCAAATGGTATAATTTGAGATCGTTTCTCATTTAAGACAATTATTTTCATATTCATACTAATGGATAATGAATACCGGAGTTTGATTTTAATTTTTATTAAATCCTTTCAGTTATGAATGATTAATACAACATAAAATTAATTAACACACCACGAGTTTGGTTTTAGACTAAGGATTATATATATATATATATATATATATATATATATATATATATATATACTTTTCCCTTTAAGATCAGAATTGGTCAATACATACATTTATTTAGTGATTCTAAATAAACGGCTCTTACGATTTATTTCCTATTATAGGGTCACATTTCATGGTGCCATAAATTCTTTTTTATCGTTAAAGATGAATAAATCCTAATATGTATCCGATAGTTCTTATTTTATGTTGTAAATAAATATTAATGTAGTGAATATATAATAAACAAATATTAATAAAATATTTTATCTAGTAATTAGTAATAATATCGTGACCATAGTACAACAATGCTTTCTTTGCTGTAGACTTTCTGATATGAAATTTGATTAAAATAAACTCTTGTCAAAAAAGTCCTCTTATAAATAAATTTTATTTCCAAAACGGTATTAATTGAATTTCGTTTTTATTCATAAGTTCAACCTTGTGTGTCTTTATTATTCTAACAATTCATATTTGTGTATTTATATTATGTTTTTAATTTTTAACAGTTTCTTTTTTGATTGCTCAAAACGATTGTGTTTCTAGTAAATGTATGTTTTACTGTTTAGTTATTTTTTTGAAAGATATTGATTGATATACTCGTAAGTAAGTTTTAATTGTGATTTATGAAGAAATGAAAAGTGTACAGGTAATATTATGGTTCTGTTATATTTAGTATATGTACACAACGATCTTCTTAAGGATATAAAGTTACATTTAACTATTGGAGCATGACCGTACAACGATCGGAAAACACATAAAAGATACAATCGCGCGATTCGCAATCATATCGTGTTTTCTAACGTAAACAATCGAAATAAAACCAATTACTAACACCAACTACGCCATCGCAACAGTAATTTATCTTCTAAATAAACCCGTAACTATCTGGTTGCAGAACAAGCGAACTATTATATAACGACCGAGATGAGCTGCACAACGTTCTACAGTATCTTGTTTTAGCATCTTACACCCGACAGCACTGTACTAATTTCCATTATCATTTATCTGTGAAGGTCTTTGAACGGGAAGAGACAAGAATGGAAGAAAAAAACAACTGAAAATACAATCTACACGTAACAGTACTCTAGCGTACAGAATCCGTTTTTCCACGCATGGCGCGACGAATGTGTTCCGAATGCGTCCTTCAATATGTACATTCGTTAAAAGAAACATTTTATACACTCATCCCCTTATTCGACGAGCAAGTAAACTTCATTATTGCGTCTGAGTGCTTTGATAAAAAGGATACAAGTTATATACATTCACGTTTAACGATCAAATATATCTTTGTTTATTATGTTTATGTTTTATAAAACTGTAATGAATTTGATTTGAAGATGGAACACTAAATGGTTGTCGCGAGTTTAGTCATTGTTTGCAGGTTCTTAGCGGATAGGAAAAAAATTGTACGTCATAGTGGACTCGAACGGAGATACGGCGACACATTGAGTTTATATTCGGTTCGTTAACTGCGAGAACAATATTTAATTTTAATTAAAAATGTCGTGCGCTCGTAAAAATTACCCGATGGGTTTTCATACAGACTTGCTTTTTCATTTTAAGACGAACAAGCGAATATCTTCTATATAAGATTTTTTTTTTGATAAATTTAAAATTTGTTTTCGTTTAATCTCATCAAGATTCATACCAGTTTCATTTCCTCGAATTCGGAATTATGAAAATAAATATTCTACGCAAATTTGTGAAATCACAAAATCAATATTTGTATTGTAAATTTTTGTCTTTTAAACAATTATGAATTATTTTTATGGTATGGCATTTCATAAGGCAATTAATGAATTTTTATATTCAATACTGTTTCTAGATTTAATAAAAGTACACACGTACATATACCAAAATAGAAAACCTATGTGTTTTAAAGAATTGTATTTTAAAGAGTGAAAATGATTTTTAAGAAATGTTTTTTTTTCTTTTTAGTTAATTTATGTATTTTGAGATTTGAGAAAGATGATATCGCTATCTAAAAACGTAGAGAGAGCATTCAGAAATGATTAATAATAATATATTTAATATTTTCGTTTACAACATTTTTTGTAATCTGTGTAAATTAGCCATAGGTACCAGAACTGTATTGTATAAAAATATTTTTTGAGATATCTGGTTAGTATTACACTGTATTTTTCGTCACACTTTTAAAAATATTTTAAATATTATTGAAAATTATTATTTTAAATATTATTAAAATATTTTAAATATTATTAAATATTATTATTCAAAGGTAGAATTAAATTTACAAAGTATTTAGAACAAATAATAACTCATCATAAACAACAAGGATGATAATGATTGCTTTAAAAATATTTATATGTATTTTAAACATCAATATGTATTTACAGAAACTATCCATTTTCTAATTCGGGTACTAACTCTGATAATAATCACTAAATTGCTCTTACAAAAAAAAACCCTGAATAAATCAACATCTTAAAATTTACCTGTTGAATATAGAACAGTCTTAAGCAAATATTTTTTTTAGAAATGTATATTTCTAAATATATAGCTCTAATGCAATAAGAAAAATATTTTACGTATAAAACTTTCTTCATATTTCTAAGTTTATTAAATAGATCTAGCAAATAAATCACATAAATTTCCCACGTATACAGTTTTGGTAATACGTGTAGAAGGTTAGAAAACTCTTCTAATGTATGATGATACAACAATGTATCAAGATGAAAAATGTATTCGTTCGTACATATTATATATATATATATATATATATATATATATATAATGGAATTATGTCTATACAAAATGTTGCTGCTGAAACTCCATAGTGAATTCGTCCAATCAATCACTAATCCATCCATTCTCCGTTGTGAGAATTTCAAAGCTCGCTCATGCGGAATACACGACAACACAAGAGAGAGTTACATTGTAGGAAGCGTCTTCTGAACAAAATCCGAATTAGATTGATAAATACGCTTAATTGAACGCATTGGCTTGCAATCAACATTTTCGCAAGTTTGAATACCGAAACAACGGCCATAAATTCCGCGAGAATTTTAATTACATATTAATACCGTGAAGATAGCATTGAACAAAACACACTTAATTGGTGTTAATTTGTGTTCAGATTCAATTTGCAAGCAATTAAAACTTTCAAAGAAGTTTTGTTTACAACGTATTCCTGGCGAGTGGTGGGCTTATTTAAATACCGTTTGTTATATTGACGGTTTCTTTTATCCCAATGTTCTGTACAATTTGACAGGCTCTGTAAATAAATTCATTACGAGTCGAAATTTACGAATTGTTTTTAGATGAGTGTGTTTAAATAAATCATTGTTTACATAAATCGAACATATATTTAAAAGCGTGTTAGTACCTTGAAGCGTCCGAATATTGTTTGAAAGATTTATTGTATTTGAAAAAAATATGATGAATTATTTTTCTATTTTCATTTATTGTAAGGACGAGTAGCAATAAATTAAATTTTGACTTGCGCAATATTTATATACTCTGATGTAATGATTAAATAAAAAATTCAATGCATGAGGACGAATACAAGTATCTGTTTGAATTTGTATGCATCATATATTTTTATTAAAGAAAAATAACATATAATAGAATATCTCAACTTTTTGTATAATACAATTCTATCAGCAAATATAGTAGAATATTTATTTATAATATCTGTTTTTGACAACAGTATCCTTTTTGTTTACAATTCGTACCTTGTAATCATATAAAAGTACATTTAAACATTGATAAGAAAATAAATAAATGAATTCTAATTATTATATATTCTACCTAACGAGCATATCAACATTTTTTTGTGATTTTTCTAATTGAAAATAAATACTGTTTCAATTTCATTTAATTTTATTTTAAATCTCAGTTGAGTAAATCTGAATAGAAGATTTTAATCATGTTTATGAACATGAATGTATATATATATATATATATATATATATATATATATGTATATATGTATACATGTGTATATATTTTAGTCATTTATGACATTTTCATCCCATGTATAAAACGCGGATTTATTTTCGTTAGAGACACACAGCGTACTGTATTAATAAAATCTATGTGAATTTTAAAATAAATGTCTAGATAAACCATGTACAATTATCATAAGCGTCGGAAGCCGAGATTATACTTTTGGATCATTAAAAAGCATTCATATTATTTTTATCGTATGGCATACTATAAAAACATAATAAATCATATGTTGACAAATTTTTTTCGAAATTAAATTTAATAACAACATAACGTTTCGGTCCGAATGCACATAAATGTTTATGAATATTAATGAATAATTTTATTTTTATAATAAATCTAGATTTTTACTGTCTGAACGAAAAAAATATGGTAAACGGTGCTGAGATTATATCTATTTTAGTTTTTTGGTTAAATGTTCCACTTAATCACTGTCACCTGCATAGCGTAAATCATGTAAAAAGGATTAAGATTTGTTGTATCTGAATAATATTTAAAACAGTTGTAAACGTTTATTTTAATTTGTATTTTTTTTTTCACTACTACTACATATTTATACAGCTAACATGTTTTCTTCGAAATGAGGTTAGCGATTAACTAGTATTTTTCATTTAGTACCTAGTAGTTTTTATGTTCCCATTTTTCTTACAATCTAATACTGAATTAAATAAACACACAGATAACAAATGGACCTGTTTACCAGTTTTCCAACATTGTATATATATATATATATATATATATATATATATATATATATATATATATATATATATATATGTACACAATCAGCCTTATTTCAAGATAAACTATTTAATTATTCGGTGTTTAATAATCGTAGAAAAAATTGCTATCCCAAATAAATTTCCACCCTCTACATACCGTATAATACTTTTCTAATCAAAATGTTTTATAATTAATTATTGATAACGACTTATATGAAAATATAATTGTATGTTTCTATATCTCTGATCCCGTTGATGTATTGTACTGATGGTCAGGTTTTTCGGATCATGTAAGTGTCAGTTCTCACTATTAGTTTCGGCATGTGTGCTACATTCAAGTATATATTAGAGATTCCCTAGATATTAGTTTTAGGTAAATATGAAAGTTTTCAATACTTAGGTATATGTTAGTCTTTAATATCGATCTGAATATGAGATACATGCCGAAACTACTAGTGGAGAATAGACCAAAAGTCTAAAGACAACCAGAACAACTCTTCAACGAGACCACAGATATGAAAATATACAATTATTATCGGTATATATATATATATATATATATATATATATATATATATATGATTATATACAATACTCAATTATAACCGGGATGATGACATATTTATTTCTATGATGATTACAACATCCTCAAACCGTTAAGACCAAGAAAAAAGCTTGACTCATTTTCTCATTCCAGTCAATGAACATCGAATTTTTTAACGCTAAATTATTCGAAAAATAAATCAGTTTGAAAAAAAATGCTTTGGAATTTATTAAGCATGTTGATATTAATTTGTTTGATTTAATTTCAGTTATGATCAAAGATATAATAATTGATTGATTGATTGATAAATGTAATTTGTATTCACAGGTAAACACTTGTAAATATTGTAAACTGTGCAGTTATGTTACAATTCTCTACATGTATATTTTATTTATTATAATTTATCCTTTTTTATTAACTATTAACTAGTTTCAATAAAAAATATCAAATTAAGAAAAACTTAAATAGAATCTGATTTCAAACCTATTTATGAACTGTGTATTAAAGCTGTCTGAATCAGACGTCAGTACTGATAAAATTACCTGTGAAATTTTATATGCTTTATGATTTTATCTCTATATAAAAAAAATAGTTTATTTCAAGAGATTTATTACTTGAACTAATTGCGATTTGTTAATAAAACGTTATTTTTGCAACGATTGTACATATAAAAAAGCAATATACTTAAAGTAAATGAATTTAGCTAAAAGGTCATTTCTGAAAGACAATTACACAGATGTAAGTAAACAATCAATCAAATAGTGTTGTTTCTGTACAAACGAAGGATTGGAATGAGAACAACGAACACATAATCCCGTCGGTCGTTATCCCAAGTCTAGTGGTCATTACGTTAAGCGGTGTGTTTAGGGAAAGTTTCAATCCCGGTTATATTGTGTTGTGTCCTTTTGAAAATGTTCCTCCTTTGAAGATTAATGATTTATAACGAGACGGCGTGCCTGTACATATATATATATATATATATATATATATATATATATATACAGAGCCAAATTTGTGGCATACATGACGAAAAATATACGACAGTGGAGAGTGAAACTGACAAACAAGTACAAAAGACTCCTCACTACTAACTCTGTACAAGTTGAATGCTTTCAAGATCGGTGACGTGTTGACGAGTTTCCTTTTAAGATTGGTTTCTTGGTTAAGATGTATCGTTTAACGGAAAACTAAGAAATCATATATATATATATATATATATATATATATATATATATATATATATCAATATCACATTTTAAGGAATAAATATATATCGAAAAGCTTAGATATTTTTTGTTAAGATAGAGACTTGTTTAATTTTTTTTAAATGAATTAAAAAATCTTAATTTTCCAATATTTATTTTTAAAAAAATCAGAACAGTTTATTGAATTTTAATATAGTTTTAATTGAAAATCTAGAAAGAAGTACTATTTTAAGGAATGAAGAATAATAAAAGATTTATATTTCAGTTTATGACCACGAGATAAAACTATAATATTTTGTATACGTTTGTTGTTTTTTAACAGTAAATGTTTTTACGAAATAAATGATTAATATTTGTAATCATTTTTTGTCTAAACAATTAATTTATTACTTATTTTATTTTTCAATAAATTGTTTCAACACATTTGCTAATATTTTGTTGTTTCTTTACAATACTTTCTCATTAATCGTTAGTTGAGAGTGGAGACAGTATATGTAAGCTAAATTCGTTTAATAAAAGGTAGAATAAAAGCATGTCTATTTGTTTACAATATCAGAATATTAACAACAAATGTTTGCTATTAATATGTTTATTACATTATCATATTAGAAACAAATATAAAAATGTTGATTTTCAGAAGCATTGAAACAATTCATAATTGAAAATAAATATGTAGAAAAAGATATACCATGATAAAACACTTTATTTTAAAGTATCGAAACGTTCTAATTAAAATTTTGTAAAACTATAAGATCTGAGGAGATATTTTACAAGAATTTCATACTAAATAATATATATTTTTTTGTAGTAGAGGTTATTTATTTATTTAGTTCGTACGTTTGTAAAGATATAGCCTTTTTGTTTTGTATGCAATTATTTAAAAAATTACTAATTTCAATTCGTCAGAAAGGTTATAGAATAGTCATAAATGAGAGCTAGATTTTTTTATAAAATATCAAATACAATTCAATAAATATTTATAGACCCGTGTACATATTCTATCGTTATATATATATATATATATATATATATATATATATATATATATATATATATATATATATATATTATACTGTGATATATTGCGATCAAAAAAAAAAGTATTGATGTAAACGCAATTCTTGTACTGTAGATATAATAAGGTTTCGCATGGCTGGCTTAAGAGATATGCGGTTGTATAGTAAACTGGATATATCTGTAATGGAGATTTGCCCTCCGGATAAGTACACATAACCCCGTGTTCCGGAGTCTCCGGGTGGCGAGACATTGTAGTCGACACCGGAAATTGCAGCCGGATTTCCAACAGCGTGAGCCAACTTTGAAACATTGTGCGTGGACATAAATCAAAAGAATGCTGTTTTTTATGTTCTGTTGAAAGCAAAAATGTTAAAATGTATTTGTATTAACGTCATACTTGTTTAGTAATTTATTTTTTCCGTGCATAATTTTTCTTATACAGTGCCTTTTTAATTTCTCGAGTTATTGGTATTGGCTCGAATTAATATCGCTTGAACATTTATTTGTTAATATGTGAATTATTATAGAACCGGAACGTTCATTTACTTTTTATTTAACAAGATATAGTCCTGTGTTAATTTGTTATAAAAAATAATATTATAAACGATCAATTTTATCAACTTCTCGATAAATAAGAAACAATTGTAACTGGTTTCTTGTTTTACACTTTATTTGATATTTTAAAAAGTCAATGTTTTATATAAATATTTTTAACTTTTTTAGATTTTATCGCCTAATTAATTTTATATTCAAACATTAGTGCTTAAATATAATTGAATTATATAATATTATTAATTTTCAATCTTTTTTTTTAATTTTGTATGACTTTTATTGTTTATACCGTCTTTTTAAATGTTTGAATCAATAATGAAACTGATCAAATATGATTATTTATATAAAATATTGTTTTTATAAAACTGTTGACTTCATATCGCTTGATTTTGTCAGTTGTACGTTTTGTATATCAAGTAAAATGAGTGCGAGTGAAAGAGTAAAAAATGTAATAAATAAATTCCATTTGTAACCACAAGAAAATGTAGCAGCCGTTACGATAGAATTTTTGTGAACCTTCTCTTTAACCGTATGTTTTATTCTTATTAGATGTCTTTGATGTACCCGAACAATTTCAAGAATTACACAAACAAGCAAACGAACAAACTAGAACTTGATCTGTTAAAAGTTTGGAAAGTTTTCTCGAAACTCGTTTCTTTGTAATTTATAATTACGCCCGGTGATTTACTATCGCGAAAAGAAGGAACGCAGGTATTCTTTGTTGTCTTGTTTGTTATTTTCGAATGATTAATCGTCATCTATTTATTTAATTCGATTCGTCCTGCACAAATGGATAATCGAATGAAATCTACACGACGCGCGTCCGACGTACAGGTTTTATGAACCGATTCGAATGAGATTAAACATTGCGCGCACTATTTAGTTCTCCGAGTTCAGTTTTGATGCTGTAGCTCGTCGCGTTGACATGTTTATTTGAAAAAAAGAAGTATTTATCCAACGTCTAACAGACAGGTACAGGTACGCGCCATATATAGGTGAATGTATCGGAAGGAGGATCAATAAGGTATGCCTTGTTTATATGTCAGCGCACGTGACGACCGGTCGTGAGTCACGTGTCGCCCACGTCACGCAGCGTGAGCTTTTTATTAAGATCGAAGCGTACATCTTTTGTTTTCGTAACAAAAAGCCGTTTCATTTTGTTATGATATGGGTTCATTATTTGACAGTTGGCAGTTTATTAGTCGGCGACGCATCTCGGCGCATTGTGCCGGCTCATTGTCTTGACGGAGTTCTATTGAAAATCGTTTTAACGATCACGTTTCCGTCATCTTACTTTCAAAGAAAACTCATCGTCGAATGTTGTTACGTCTCTATCGGGGATGTATTGACACGTTTATCTTGGAAATAGGACACGCAGAACACAATACTTTATGCGAAATTCCACTATTCACGCTTTGTACGATAATAGCGACGAATTCTTACATTAAAGAGACGAATACGCAAAATTAAATTTCATACAAGTATTTCTTCGCGTTAAATTAATAGCCTGAATTCAATATTTTCATCGAAATAAAATATGGAACTTTATAAAAGCTTAATTTAATATTTATCAGGCGTGCAATTGATCTAAGTGATAGATTTTTCTAATTCATCTCCAACATTTTTGACCAGTAAACTTTATTTTTGGTTTGTAGAGTGAAAATGGATTCATATATATTTATATATATATATATATATATATATATATATATATATATGTATAATAAAAAATAATGTATTTTTTTTCTTCGTAGTTATTGAAGTCATCTCTAATATTATCGGTTTTATAATTAAAACTTATATATTTATTATATTGTACATTCATATTTAATTTTTAAATAATGTAAGACTGGACGGGATTTCATATTGTATTCCTATGGAGACATGTTTTTTTGGTTATTATGCACTGGTTCTTTGCTTTCATTAATCGATCGCAACAGAAAACAGAAAAAAAGGAAGAGAGCGTTCCTCCGTAGGAATACAATAGGAGGAGAATATATATATATATATATATATATATATATATATATATATATATATATATATATATATATACATATAGATAGATAGATTGATAAATATAGATATAAATAGATAGGTAGATATTAAAATACTAAATGGAAGATAACTTTTTTTTTAATTTTTGCGTTTTTTTTAATACTTTCGTATTGAACCGTAAGTTGAATCGCCCTATATATATATATATATATGATCAATAGATAAACAAATAATTAAATCTAATCATATAATACCGAATTATGAACATAAGTAATGCAATACTGAACATTAAAGAAAAAATCATATGCAAATATTTATATCTATATAGTTATTATTAAAATATCCCGGAAGTGTTTTGAATACATCAACTATATGAAATAAAACTGATACAAAGCAGGTATAAAGAAAAGACAGATCATTTATAATATACATATTTGTGCACACTGACTTGATAGCTACAACAGTTGGGGTAAACCAGTATTCTTTTTGACATTTTATATACGTTTTTTTTTCTTTTTGTTCATCTCATTGTTTATTATACCCTTGTCATCTTCATTTGACTGTTATTAAAAATTGACCATGCAAATGACATCTCTGTTAGTATAAAGTAAATACATTTTAATTAATTTCTAGTTCTTGTTAAGTCGAGTTCGAAAGTTTTTTTTCATTTTTGTTTGGTGTCCTTTTTTTAAATAAATAAGACAGATTTTATTAACGAACCAATTGATAAAAAGTTTCAGAACAAGAATCAGTACCTAATAAAGGTATTTGAGTCTAAAGTGTATAATAATCTAACATCTTAGCACCGTTACTTTCTTTAGAGGGTCCTCAACAATAGATTGTAAAGGAGGATTTGTGATAATTAAAAGCTTTGTTTCACGTAGGAACCCCTGCAAGTGGATTTGTTGTCCTAAGCAAACGTATTATATATATATATATATATATATATATATATACACATACATACATATATATGTATGTGTGTATGTATTAACCTTTATTAAATTATTACTTCTTATTAATTTCTTGTTATTTTTTTAATATAAATTAAACATATTTTTTACATACTTCAATTTTTCGACAGGTAAACAATTAACATATGTATATGACTTTAATTTGAATAAAAATCATTATTAATTATTTTAACTTAATACAATCACAATGGTATCCGTTTACAGTGATACATGTTTAGTTTTTGTCGTGTATATTATGTAGAAGTGATGGAAATTACGATATAAAGAAGTATTATCAAAAATTAAATTATATCAGGCAGACCATTTGGAAAATTGTTACTCGTTGTGAATGTATTAATAATTATATATATATATATATATATATATATATATATGGTCTAGTAGTTTTTATAAAAATATTTACTACTAACAACGATTCTCTTAAAAGAAAACTTAAAAATAAATTTAAAAAATCACTTTATGTAAATAACATCTTTAAAAAATATTCATTAATTAAATTGTCCCGTTTTCGCAGAAAAAAATCTAAATTAAGGCTTCTAAAAACTCAGTACAACTTGTATCTGTCGTTTAAAAAGAACTATTTTATATTTACACTTTAGCTGTAGTAAATGTACTCGTTATTAAATTTTATTACTTTTTTAGAGTAAATTCGTCACGAATTTTTCTTTTTCAAGTCATAATTTATAGTTAGTTGCATAAATACTTTCATTATTGTTCATAAGAGAGACGTGCATACTAAGCCATAAATAATTACATCCATTTAATTATTTGTTTCTTTTTTAAAAAAAGAACACAACGTCTAGCAAACGTATAGATATTTTCATGTATGGAAACTTCGTTGTCTCGTTTCCCTTAAGCGTGACGTTTCTGTGCGAGGAAAAGCGAATCGTACAAACACTTCTCCATATTTACACGACCTCATTCTAAAAAAGCAGTGCACGTTATCTTCAATTTCAAACTCGCCGTGATACCAAATCATGTGTGCACGCTACCCACACATAAACAATTTCAATTCGCCCGCCATTGTTATAGATTTAAGATGGATTGATGTTATTATACACATGCACATATAATTCTTATATTATCCATACGCGTTGGCGTCATTTCCATAATAATCTGAACTTAAATGCATGGCCAACAATCGTAATAGTCATAATTTATCATATCATTTCGTAAAAGGGGCAATGAATTTCGAAAAAAATAGACGTGAATTGTTACAGAGTGCTGTTAGTGATGTCGAATTTTTTGATTGGGTGAAATTTATGAACCTTTTGTGAATTTGAAGAAAATTACAGTGATTACTTTCGTTAATGATACTTTATAGGTCTTTAAATAAGACAATTACTTTAATGAATACTATTCCTTTTTTAAAATAATTGATATTGAGATAATACTCAGTAAATTAAGTTATACGACAGTCTAGAAATTATTTAGGTTGACTTTAAGTTGTATAAATACTTATTATTGTCCATTTAATACATTTTTATATATTCAATGTTGTTATAATTAATATATTTTTTATAATAAAATATATTTATCAACTGTAATCACTTCTGAACTTTTTAATTAAATTACAGTTTTTTTAAATATTATATTTTACATATTCCTTTTTTGTATTACTTCAGATTGTCACACAGACAACATTTCCTTATTTCATTAAATCAATCCTTACCCAATACATTTTGAAGATGAAAGAAAAAAAGCCATATATTTACTTTCTAATCACAAATATATATATATATATATATATATATATATATATATATATATATATATATATATTTCAACACGAACGTTACTTAAAATTTAAATTATCCATTGTAAATAAGTATCAATAAAAAGAAGATTTTATAATTGACCAATTCTCAAACTATCTAAATATATTTTGAAATAAAATAATTAAATTACTACAAGAGACGATATTTTTTATAGGTATTTCTAACATTTTATGTTATCAAACCATATGGTTGAGTATTAAAAATAAATAGATTTGCATATATTGTATTTTTTAAGAGGTAATCTAACATAATACGATTTAACTTTATTGCTACTTCATTCTTTTCTATAGGTGAACGTCCGAATATTGCTAAATACAACCATACTTCCTGAACCATAAAAATGCATTCTTCTCGTTCTGCATTGTGTCATCTAGCTTAAAAATTTCGTACAGACTGACTCATAGTGTAGAATGTTTGATTCATGTCTTTATTATTATTTTTATTTGTGTTATATGAGAATTAATCTATTAATAGTTTTATAAGAATTCGAATCAAAATGCTTCAATTGATGTTTATTAACTATATATATATATATATATATATATATATATATATATATTTGTAATTTTATTTTTAATTTATAACAATTCGAGTCTAATCAAATCATTGTAACTAGAATCTGAAAATATAACTAGATGAACGGAAGTAAGCGCTATATAAAAAGCAGCAATGAAGGATCAGTGACATTAAACGCAGCAAAGATTTTTAATAAAACGATCAAAGCACAGAAATGAAAGAAAATGGAGAAGTGTTTGCGTTAAGAAACAAACAAGATACGAGGCGAAAATGAATATGACATCCTCGGCCAAATTAACATCACGAGATAATTAATGTGTTCCAGTGTCACGTAGCGTGGCCGTTATAAAATTTATTTTCAAGTCGTAAATAATTCCCTTTACATTAGAGACACACGGAGTTTTTTTTTTTGAAGCACCGCTTGAGTTGCAAAAGAAAGAAAGGCAGCAGCCGGTTCGTTCGAAAATAAAGCACGATGTCGAAGTATTTAGTACGTTCACGAAACTTGGCTGGAAACAATTTACTATTTCGTGTTATTGTTCTTTTTTCTTTTTTACTTTTTTTTTTTTTTGAGAACGCTGTTGTATTGTGATTCGTTTAATAACTTTTGATTTATTAATAACGACGATTGTAATGGCGTTCAGTGGCATCAAACAGTCACAAATTTTGACATGCTGGGGCATTACAAAGCCATAAACATTTTATTATGTGTGGATGTGTGTGTGCGTGTGAGTATATTTTCATAATATACTTAAAGAATAAAGTATTTTATTATATATATATATATATATATATATATATATATATATATATATATTATTTATTTATCTTGCAGTATTTTATCATGAAATAAAGTCAAATATTTTTTTATTATTAACTTGTCTTCTTTTGAATTTATCAATAATTACATTTTCAGTAATATATATCTCTATCTCTCCCTATATATACATAGAGAGAGAAAGAAAATCATTTCTGGATTTATGAATATCAAATTAAATAGATAGTAGAAGATTTATGATTTTTTAATAAGGGAATGGAATTACAAGCGAACAAGTACGGATATTAATTCATCTGTATAATATGAATGGAAAAGGTATTTTTTAAGGATTTTTCTAAAAAAAAATATTCACTCGTCATTCGAATATAAAACTTTTGTATCGATAAAAGTAATTAAAATGGATCTTTCTTTGTTGACAATAATAGAATAAACTTAAGACTACAACATAAAAACTGTGTAGTCATGCATTTTATATTTTTTCTAAAATATACATGTCTAACTTAATAGAATAATATTTAAGAGTATTTTTTTCGTTTGTATTTCTCAGTTCGGTTATTTTTTAGCTTGACTTAATGGATTTGTTGATTTTACAATCAAACTCCTTCTCCCTAATTAACTCATAAAATCAAACGTTTAATGTATCCTTCTTTTTGAAATTTTATATTCTATGCAAATGTCTATAAAGATTTTAATTTATTTAACTCCTATTTCTTTATAAACTTTTAAATTATTTAAATTATCAGAAAATTAATTGTTTGAAATGTATTTATAAACAAATGTATTGGAAGTGATTCAAAATCTGAACTCTTTTATGTCACAAAAACTCTATGATAGCTTACATGATTGTGGAGTTACATATAATAAGAATGGCTCATTTTAAAATATTTGTAAGATTATTGAAATAGTTATGATAGTTCCTGTACAAATTAGTTTTAACAAAATATTTATATATGACTAATTAGAAAGTAATCAATTTTTGAAAGTATTTAATTCTTTTTGAACCATTCTTTATATATATATATATATATATATATATATATATATATATGTATGTATATAATGAATGGATGAAAATAATACATACATCTAATGTTCATTTCCTGACCGTAAGACAAAAACTAAGTAAATATAACAAAAAGTAACAATTGTTATGGCCGAAACGCAGGTGTTTTGCGGTTTGCCGCGCGTAAAATTTCATTATAAAACTTTAATTGCGGTAGACATGCTCCGAAATTATAAACGGGGCTCGATGCGTGGCTACGCGGACACCACGCTGCGTGCAAACCGCAGCCGTCATAACAGTAATCAACAACATGCAGCCCACACTGTCTCTTATTCGAACAATACGTTTGCATCTTCGTTTGATGTTATAATAGTTTTAGGTTATTTATGTACCGCTAGCCGCTGTAAAAATGACAAATGTGTCTGTGTTGTTTCGCGTTTAGCGACACAATCACTGACGTGATTATTAGTACTATAATTCACCTCTAGCTCATACAAGAATAGATATTCTAGTGTTGTGTCGTTCTGTTTTTATGTTTTGTCCTCTGACTTGTCGAAAGGTGTACGAGACCATCTCTCATCTTTAAGTGACCACGTCCACGGAACTTAATTATTCATAATTATATTTATTTCATTGTATTTATAAACATCATCATTCATTTTAGTTGGTCGGAAATAATTGTGATTCATAAATCTTATTCAAATATTTTTAAGAATGTTCTACTCATACATATCCACATTTCGCTTAAATTCTTATATGAAATAATTTGAAAAGTACATAATTTGTTTCAATAATAATTAAACGACTTGTTTCTTTTTTTAAAAAAAATAAATTTTTAAATTCTTACTACTTCCATTATTAAAATGTTCATTATGATTTTTAGAATTAGGGATATATATTGTTATTGATTTTATATAGTATCTACTTGTTTGATTATAATTTTTACAACATCTTCCCATAAGTATGTCTTTGTCGTATACTAAAAGAATACTTTGTTGTTGATTCACTTCCCAATTCCCAAGGTACATTGAAGGGACATCCTGGAAATTGATGCCTGAGTCAACCAATAGCAAGTAACTCTTTTAATATGCAACGATGTAAAACTCTAGGTAATTCCAACGACATATCGAGGATCCAGTTCTTAACAGTAAATCGTTTCACTTTCAGTTTTGTTCATTTTTAAACAAATTTTTGAAATAAATTTTCAGAGTCAATTATCTACATTAGCTTCGACTACATTTATTTGAAATTACTTTGGCAGTTTTACAATTAATGATAAAATAATTCGCAAAGTTAATAAACTGAGTAATGATGGAATTATTCAATTAACTTACAATTAAAATATAAATTAAACAAATATCTGTTCAAATTGACACTGTCCATAAAAAATATATATTTTTTATTAAATCAAAGAGAATAACGTTTGCATTTAGCAAATCGTTTCTATTTGTTTATTTATTTTCATTTCGTATTGTCTCGATGGAAATCTAATCGAAATATATTATCTTTTACAACTGTTTTAATGTCCAGTAAATGTAATTAAACATAAATCATCAATTTTAAACACTTGCTTCTACAAAAATAGTTAATAATAAACGACAACACATAGGTAAGCAGATCCATTATATAGTTCTGGCACTGTGGCTAAATTTACTTTCATAAATTATTTTTTCACTCCCTCCAGATCTATAAAAATGATTCTAATGAAAAAACTTTGGTAACTAATTAATAATCATTTTTTTAATGTGACTAATATGCATTTCAATACCGATGCAATCATGCTTGTAGTGTTAATGAACAGAAAAAAAGCATTTATATGTTATTATAGGATGAGTAAAGTATAGAAAAAACTAGATTGTTATAGTATTTTTCAAATCATATTATAATGTATGTATGTATATATATATATATATATATATATATGTATGTAGATGTATTTATTTACTGCCGAACAAGTAATATAAATTTAAAAATGTTTTCAACGTTGATCGGTTCGTAATTACTATAGTAATTTATTACAAACACTTATGTAAATATTTTAAAGACCTCCTAAGTAAAATTGAAGTCTGCATGTTTGATGAAATCTATTTGAGTAACATATTTTGAGCATTAATTTAAAGATATGTTAATCAATACATTTACTCATATATTCTTAGATATATATATATATATATATATATATATATATATATATACTGTGTTTTTACATACATGAACCCGCATAGTTTTATGTAAATTTTTAAAGAAATCCTATCTATTTCGTACCCAATTTACATAAATATCTCGTACGTGAAATTTAGGAGTAAAAAATTAAAACATAGAATAAAAAAATTCTCTTACAAAATATTTCCAGATATAAAACTGTACTCGAAAGTAATAAATTCAATTCAGTTAAAATTGAGTTGAAAAAGTAGAATTCAGTTGTAACGTTTTGTTTGTCCATACATGGAGACAATCGTGTGTGTTTGTTGGGCAATTAAACATTTTTTTTTTTTTTGGTACGTACGAATATATGTCCGTGTGAGTAAATTTGCGTTGACAATTTTAATGGCTGTTAAAGAAAGATGTTGAATAAATTAAATGCTTGTGAAACATTATTTTTTTTATTTAATTGCAAATACATTGACGTGTAACGGATGTGCTTCTACTTGACCTGTAGCGGACTGTTTGAATTAAGATTTACTGCTGCTATGTTCGATGATGTGAAGATTGTTTTATTATATGATGTTTTAGCTAAATGTTTTTTTTTCGTTTAGATTATTTATATTTTTTCAAAAATAGCTCAGATACTTAGTCTGGTGTAGTATACTCATTATTAATTGATTATAAAATAGGCCAATTTATATATATATATATATATATATATATAAACATACTAGAGTTTTCATATTAATGTATGAATGTATTGAAAAAAATAGTTGTTCATCTTTAATTCCTATAGTTATAATAAATGATATATGTAATATTTCTTATTGTTACATTAATTCAAATCATATTTAAATAATACTATTAAAGTTACTACACCTCTATTTCACTAAAGATGTTTGCAAGTGGTAAGATGAACGTTGTCTTATATAATGAATCGGAAGGACGTCGGCGAGTTACCTTCAAGATCCACCTAGTCACACTATTTGATTAAGTTTCAAGAGGGCTACTATGTCATCTTTGCTAATACCGACAGTAGATGTGTATTTTGATTTTAAAAATGTTATTTTAGAATTTATTAGAATGTAAATTCAAATATTTTAAGTAAAAATCTACTTACTTAAATGGAAATATGTTAAATAGTTGGTATTTAACTTATCCAATATATTTATTTATATATTATTTTCGTCATTGTTGTATTTCTTGCTACATAATAGTTTTTTAATTTTAATTTTTCAAGATGAACAAAACAAGATTGTATATTATTTTGTAAATTATTATCAACTGTTCAAATACGATATTTAATACTAAATTTTAATAATGTAGCAACATTCAGAAATGATCAATAATCTGTTATTAAACATTTTCGATCAGAAAAAAACACTGAACGATGAGTGAAACAATTTTCTGTAAAATCTAAATTATCTACAGTGTCAAAACTATATTGTGTTTATAACGAATGTGTGTTTCCACTTGATATCGATAAATTTAAATGATAATAAATAAGTTTACTGAAGTCTTATCTTTGTTGAATCGATAGAAGAAATGAATGAATTATTTATTCAACAATATTATTAATTCATTAATTATTAATTCAACAACAAATCAATAAAAAGTACAGATTTGATTGATTTTAAAAATAAATCACTAGTGATTTCTATATAATTGGCTAATCGTTTTTTATTTGTATATATAGTTTATCTCCTAATTTTCAATATATATATATATATATATATATATTTATAAATTTCTATTTCATCCAGATGTGTGTATTTTTTTGATTAATCTATATCAAAGCAAGTTTACGCATACAATTTTAATATTTCTGCACACTGAATAAAAAATGCTTACAAAACATGACATTCGAAATAAATTTATTATTTTTGTCGGGAAAAATCTTTGCATTCATAAGTTATGCAGCAACCCTTCATCCCTTCACACATCCACACATTTATATTATATGTATATATATATATATGTATGTGGGTGTGTGTGTACATGTATATGGACCCCAAATGAAGAAAAATCATTTTCTCTATATATCTATACATATTGCTGCATCATTTTCCCTTTTACAGCATAACCACAAATTTTCACTTGGCGCATTCTTTTGTAACCGCTTAAATTTGCATATGGGGGTTTCACTGCTTTGACTTACCCTCAAAACATACATTATTAACGATACTTATACTACCCTATTTTTCCTCCGTACACCCCCGTGGTTATGTTTATAAAATGCTGCAAGTTTATCCTTTCATGTTTCCTAAAGGGGAACTTGTAATATGTTTCCGGTATATAATATCCATATCCGCAGCAGTGACGGTTCGTGAAAATTTTTACACAGTCGTGATGTTTAACCGTTGTTTTGTAATTTTTCGTACTGCATTTCTTATAACCCAACGGTATAGTTAGCGGACAACATCTTGTCTGTTAATTAAAACTTGATCGCTTTCCATATCGTTTAAATTTTCGTTGGGGAAGAAATTAGTTAGGAGTTTTGTTAGGATCTTTTTCAAAAGTTATATTTTCTCTGCCATATATATATATATATATATATATATATATATATGTGTGTGTGTGTTGTTGATTCGTCGTTACAATACAATTTGACAGTTATATTACATAGACTATAGTCTGTTTTATAAAGATATCGTGATTGAACAATGTTGTACGTCTATTGAATTCCGAACAGCAACAAAACGCTGTCAGTTTCTACCGAAAAGATGTCTTAAATCACCACTTAACCTTTGAAAAGAATGTACTCTATTTAGTTTGCTTGTACTGTCGTTAAAAAATCGATACTTGAAGACATTCTCTTCTTGTACATGTAACAATATAAAAATTTTAAAAACAGACGAGTCATTTCCGTAAACCGTTATTTTTAAGTCGAATAGTGATAGATGTATTTTATAAAAGTTGTCAATTAACTAAATATTAATTTTATTTGTGTTATCTATCATTCACTTTTTTGAATAGGCTTTTATGTAATAATTAACTTTCAGAAAATGATTTTAATTGCTGGATAAATGCTGTGTGATAAAAAAAAACAAGAATGATAAATGTTAAATATTTTTGGAACTCTGCGATAAAAATAAAAATATTTTTCTCTAATATGTTGTTATAAGGATGAAACAATAGCCAGTTTTCGATGATTTGAAAATCGAACTTCTAGTACTTTTTATAAGGATTTAAGGTTATTATTTAAAGATATAATAAATATACTCAAATAAATAGAGATTGTATTAATCATTTATTTATGTTTTTGAAATGATTTAGACGTGAAATGAATGGATCTTATTATTTACTTTGAGCTTTAGAATCAATTACATATATTTTGAATTTTCATTGCGTATAACGTCTAGTTATTTACATAAATATGCTCGTTTTATCTCCACTCTTTTCATAGAAAAGAAAAATTAATAAATATTTTGACAAATATTTAATTAAAAATAATTTTAAAATGAATCACAATCACATTTCTGATATTCTTTCGAAACAAAAATTTTGTAAAGATATTTCAAGACTCTTATTATAAACTGTGATTGTTTTTAAAGCGCGTTTCAATTTTTGAAAAACACTTTTGTTAAAATACTACCTACTGTCTATCTAAATGAAAATACCCTGCCCTCTCTACCACTGAAAAAAAAACAGTCTATTGTCTCGTCACTGTTCCATTCGTACTCTTTTCGCAATGGTATTAATTAAAAAGTAACCATTATCACAGATTTTATTACCGTTGACGCTTGTTCAATTCTTACGTCAACAGTGTAAGACAACATTTTCGTTTTCAATTACGAAACCGCGATACGGAAGCTATCGTACCGTTATGTCCGGGAAATTATCACCCTCAATGACGACATAAAATAAAATTGTTTCTGTACACGGGGCAAGGGACTGTTTTCCTCAAAAGACATTGCCCTCGTGACTTGACGCACTTTATCCGAACGTTTCCCTATCGCCTCATACTACATCGTTTCACGTTTACACCCGACGTCAACAATGAGTAAGACGCATGGGAGTTGCACATTTTCTTCCTCTTGTACACACACACACACACATATATATATATATATATTCTTTTTGACTGAAGTTTTTCTTGTTGAAAACGGAAGCCGTATTACTACCGTTAGTGGGTGTTCTCCGCAGCTTTTTATTTATTTTTTATTATTTTTACGCTCCTTTATACATATTTTATTCAATGTAATTTGTAAAAAAGTAGAATTTATACCGAACATCTACTAAGAATTTTTTTTATTATTAAATCAATACTATTTCAAAAATATCCATCTTATATCATTAAAATAAAAAAAAACAACACTAAGTCGACGCTTTTAATATACAAGAAAGATTAATAAACTTCTTTATTTTCATTAAATTTAATAATGAATGTTTATATATAAGAGAGTGTTTGTAAAAAAATCTGAAAGTATATTTAATTCATTGTCTGATATATAACTGAAATATTGTAAGTGGAAAACGTTTTCCTGTACAAATTACTCCATCAATATTTATAAGAATATGTAAACTGTTCACAAAAAGACTAGAGTTAAGAAAAGTGATTCTTAAAAATGTTAATCTAAATATATTTCTTGAATACGATAAATAAACAAGAGTTTAGTAATATTTACAATTCTAAAAATAAAATTTTAAATTCTGCATAAATATTAACAACTGTAGTATTAAGAAAAATAAATGCAGAACTTAGAAAAAGATGTCATCGATTAAATTTTATCAGTATCATTATATATATTTCAACTAATCTTATAGTACACTATAAAGTTGGATTTGAATCTTTATACAGCATTAACAACTATATTTTATGGTATTTATAGTCACTATAGAAAATAATAATCCGTATCATATTTCAGAAATGACCATAATTCAAAGAAACAAAAATTAATCTTCAATTGAAACCAAAAAATAAATCTGTTTCATCTCCCAAGATCCGTTTTTCGTCAGATTGTGTAAATAGTTACAATGAAATTCTTTAATTACGAAAATATCTGAAATGTAAATAATTTTTGTATAATTTCTATTTATCCGATCGATAAGTGATTGAAAACGGTTTTAATTCGTGGAAATTTACAAGGAATGCGTAAATTAAACTGAGAGATTTTTTTTATAATATTTTTATACGAGGATTTTTTTAGAATATCCACCGATTGCTTATACTCATTTACTTTTAAATTGTGAAAGAAAATTTCAATCCAGTAATTTTCATTTAATTACTTTTTTTCAATACTTTCGAATATTTTTTTATAACTATACAATTTTAATTCAATAAGGTGATATATATATATATATATATATATATTCAGGAAAAATTCATTTAGTCCTACCTTAATTAACGCTGTTTTTATAAAACGTTCTAAGTTTTTACAAGCCTTAGAACTCTTAATGAAACATTAAAATGAAAGCTATTTGAATTTTTGTGGGAAGTATATTCCTACATGAACTAATAGCAAACAAAGTTTTTTTAAAAAATAGACATTCAATTAAAAATAGACTAAATATGTAATACTGTAACTCAATTCAAATAGAAACAATAAAATCAAGAAAGAATGAATATTATTTTGAGTAGATACATGTATAAAAATTAACTGATTGAATTAATAACAAATATAATTTTCAAATAAACCAATATTTGTACCAAACTATGAATTTATCTTTCTCTCTCTTTATATATATATATATATATATATATATAAATATATATATATATATATATATATATATATTATAAGGAATATATGTAGTAATATAGGAGGCATCGTTTAACGCTGTTCCATTTAACATTTGGATTTTATGGCCATGTCCTGAGCGCTAAACGAATCTTGCTTGTATTTAATAAAGTAGAATATTCAATTATATTTTTTATACTGTGTACTATTTATTTTGGTAGTATGTCACAAGGGCGATAAATAAATAATATGACAATACGAAGAATAAATATATTTCACTATGGTAAATTTCTTCCTACTTCAAAATTTTAATAATTATTAATTAAAGATAGGGTTTCCTATATAATATAATATTCAGAGAACTAAAAGTGTTACATTTATAACATATAATTGAAATGTGACAATATTTACTTGGTTTCAGTATAAAAATCGATCATTGAAAAATATATTATTTATAATTCAAATCCATATGATTATTTCATGCAGAACAATCCTGTGGATGTGCTGCATTATTTAAAACTTACGTTTATAAATTAAATAAAATAATGTATCTATCTATCTATCTATCTATCTATATATATATATATATATATATATATATATATATATATATATATATATATATCTGTATGTTTACATATGTGTATCCAAACATATATCAACAAAAAAGTACATTGTATTCTACGATATTTTCTTTTCTTGCAACGTCCGACACGACAATATTGTATAGTTTTTTTTTGCCTATCCATCCGTTTTCGCTAGGGAGTCTGCACGCGAAAACGGCCGCGAAATAAGAATTTATGTTCTTCAGCAACGCTTATTGCGGTTGCACCGCAAACCGCAGTGTCGTTGGCTGCCGGTTAACAAGTATGGGCCTTTGGGACGAGCGTAACGTGCGCTGTGGCGCCCGACCAGTCAACCACGCTTACTACCCCACGCCGTGCCAACTTTCTACTACTTTCACCACCCTATTTCGTGAATATACTTTAATAGTATATTGCTAAAATACTGTCGAATATACAAACACATAAATTTTGTTGACCTTGATGAGATTTAACGTTGAAATTTTAGGGTTGTTATTAGTAATTTTGATATACTAGAGATTAGATGTACAAATACTAAGAAAATTGTCTAACTTATATATATATATATATATATATATATATATATATATATATATATATCTGAACATATATTAGTTGAAGTATGACAATTTATAATAAGTATATATTAATATTATCTGACAATTTGAAGAATAAAGTAATAATTAAAACATATTAACTTCTTAAGAGAAAAGATACTATCTTATTTAAAGAGATTAGAAAAGAATAAAATTATCAAACTAATAAATAAAAAAATATTTAAAAGAAAACATGATAAAATATTTTAAAATGCATCAAAGCATTTTAATAAAATACTATTGTTATTTTTTCATTTTGTATATTATAGTAGTTGAAAAAGGAATTGAATTAGGCTTAGACTGGACTGTAATCAGTTATAAAGCTACTACTAAAGTAAAGGGAAAGCTGTGTTATAAAATAGAAAAATTTTATATTTCTAGATTGAAATTTAAGAACATATATTTAAAAAATCGCAGTTCGGAGCATTATTTATTGAGATACAAATATGAGATACGAAAATTTCATTTATTATTTTTCCTTACAGCTTAGCTCTGACAGTTTTTTTCCTTTGTCAGCCATTTATTTCGAGTCACTCGAGTGTTTTTGTGTTATTTAATCATAAAAGAGATATATTACATCAATATCATTCAATTGAAATGAAACCGAGTTTAAATATTTTATCTTGTTCATCTATATTTACTCTAGCTCTAAATTTTTTATATTTCTATCCGACATCACTATTGACTATAACTGATATAAATTATATTCTAATTATTTTGCAATGGCAATAATGCCAGAAGATATATGTTCATTCGTTTTGTTGCTCTTTACTATTAACTCTATAAATTAATTTTAAATATTGATAGGTTACGTTATATGACACAAAAGTACTTAAAACACCCGATATTACTTTTTGTAAATAAAACAGTTTTTTTTTTAAAAAAATCTGTTTAAATAATCGGTGCTAAATCTATTTTTGCAATAAATATAAATATATTCATACCTGGTTATACAATAGAAGACCATTAAAATGATTCCAGGATTAATTATAACCCAATAGCTGTTGAACTGAGCTGATAAATAGTCTATATAGATTTGATGAGTAAATCCTTCCTTGAAAATCGGTCTGTTTCTCCTGTAAAAAAGGAAAATAGTAACATTTGATTCTATCATTCAAAAATAATTATAATTATTGGATGCGTTTTAATTTGTTTGTAGTAAGATAGATTTTAAATCAAAAATCTGAGATATGAGATATTCAAAAAACTGATATATTAAAGAACATAATTTACGAAGATTGTAGTATGAGAATTATAAAAGGAAAGAGATAACATTTATGAATATAGTAAGTGTATGTACGTAAAGAGATTATTTCTCGCATGGGCGAACTATAATGTAACTAAATATTTTCTTCCGAAACTTTTCTCCGAGTTCATGAAAAGAATGTAGCGGTTAAACCCTAAGGGTTGTCTGCGTCAGATAAACGGTAAATTTTATTGTACGTTTAAGCCAGTATATAACAGCAAAATGCACTTCTCGGTGCACCGACATGTACATACTTACATTTTTATAGTTCTTTGCTACTTAATTAACTCACATTTCTTATTTGTTACCGTTTCAACATGAAACTTTTAGAGGTAGTTTAACCTTAATTTTAATCAATTGTTAATTAGAATTTATTTAAATTTCAATACAAGTCGAATGTCTGTCTGGGAACTGCAATTATTTTTATTATAGTATAAATTTTCATAAACATTTTTACAAGTTTACCTTTTATAATATAATTAAATAGAGTCGAAACTAAACATTTTGTTAACTTCTCTCTCTCTCTCTCTTTTAATTAAAGTTTTTATATATTCGAATTTATTTATTATACATTTTAAATAATTAATAAAACCACTATAAACGAATTCTATTATTGATATTGAACTAAACATGCAGTTTAATCTTTTCACTACCGCTGGTCTGGTCGCAAGACCGCTGAACCTGCTGAACCCGCTGCCATGCCACATGTGTACAATTCACATGTCCGTGATATGTGAACATTATATTCTTTTAAGTGATTTTACTTGATTGCACGAATAGTTGCTGTTTTCAATAACTTACTGAATGTTTGATTTTACAGTAGTAGTAGGATTGATGCATGAAAATGAAAATAATATTACTATACACTCACCATAGTCTGTCAGATTTGTCCAAATTCATGTACGTATTTAGAAACGTGGATAAAGATACACTATGCATACCGCGAGATAGAAATATATAATATGTAAACTATTATTAACAAATATTCACACAACACTTGATAAAATACAAATGAATATTAAACTATAAGTTTTTTTTAATATTTTTATGAATTTCATTGCACTTTTAACTATGTTTGACAGAATTTTTAACAAAATGGAAGTTTAGTGTACTGTAATACACTTCACACTGCACATCAATTGTACAGAATGAAGCAATTCGTAGTCGAAATCACAGCCAACTATGATTTTTCTAATGTAAAACAAAATGAATCTTTTGTCGAACAGTGTTTTTTTTTCACACCTAGGTGTGAAAAGTACAAAACAATAAAATGTTGTTTTTTTTTAAAAAAAAATGTACGCATTTGACGACATTTTCTAATCGGAGATATGGATTTGTCTTCTGTATTAACAAATTATCATTATTTGTTTTCTATTCCAGTACAATTAGATAAGTGAACATGTAAATATTATTTATATATATATATAGAGAGAGAGAAAGAATTATTAAATGTAATGATTTAATTCGAATTTATGGTGTTTTAAAAAAAAATTCTAACAAATGTATTAACAAACGTAGAACACTTTTTAATTATTTTATGTTCCGAATGTATATGCTGAGTATTTCTAGCCGTATTCGAAAAAGTTTTAAAGGAGACATCTTGTTGATCTTAAAGCTACATTTAATTTAAATAAAGAAAAAAATTTCTAAGCGGTCCGATTCAAATCTCGTTACGGTTATCTCGTAAACTTCATGCGACTGAGGCGCGTTTAAACGCCTCAAACAAACAAAAAAAAAATAATATAAATCTCTGTTTTAATTCTGTTTGTCGAGTGAGTCGACCGACTCGCAAATTACAACGAATGTCTTTTTTGTGGGTTTCCACGTTTTACTGCACCGCGTACGGTAACCGAGCAGATTTTCACAAACGGCTGTGACTCTTAAGTGGGTATAAATTTTAAATAGCGAAGCGAAGATTTAATATAAGAAATTTATACGGGACAAGTACGGAGAATGTTTTTCGTAATAGTGAAAAAAACTTTTTCAAGTGCATGTAAAAATCGTTCAAAGCACTGCCGCGCACTTCACAAGTTGTTAAATTGTCCGCGAATGAAAAACATATTTTATTGAAGTCTGTGCGCACTTTTGTGGCTGTTTGATGAAATGTTAACGGCCTTTCTTCAAAAAGTTTTCGTACGAATTTCGTAATTAAAGAAATAAATACACCTTTGATGATTTTACAATTAACTTCTTCCCGAACCGCATGAATATTTCTGTACTTTTTCTCTAATAAGAACATAAACAGTTATACCTTAATAGAGGAAATGCATAAATGGTTCATTACATAAAAAAATGTAGTAGTAAAACATAATTAGTGTTTCTTATTTTACTATTAAATTACACATTGTATAATTAAGAAAGGTAATTATTTTTTACAATCGTTATGAAAACTTTTTTACTTTACTACTTTTAATAAAGTGATAAAATTAAATGCATATTTTTAGAATTATTTCTATGAATAATGATTATTATATCCGGTAATCCGGTTAAATAATATTTTAGATACATTTTTATAATTAGAAATTCTCATATATATATATATATATATATATATATAAAGTGAAATATTAAATGTTTGAATGTAAAAAAAAGTCAAAACAGTATCCACTGCATCTTATATGAGAATTTATGACGAGTTCAGGTATATAATTCACAGAGTAAATTCAGGGAATGCTATAAATTTATATAAATGCATTTTGGTTTTAATTAAAAGTTTCCTATTGTCGTAGTAAGGGATAAACTGCACTTTCACATTGTCTAAAAGTATAAAAGTGGTAATTGTACACCTGCTGCTCAGCCACGTTCTTCTATATTACTGTTTGTCGAGGAAAAGCCTTTTACAGTTTGTCATTAGTGCAAATGAGACTTATGTAGTCCGTGTTCGGGGATTTATTCGATTTGTTTTCATAACTGATGTACGTTTAAATGTTCAAACTCATTTTTTGCCACTCTGGATAAAATTACATTCTTTTCAAACGAGTTCTTGTTCTTTATAATTTAGTTTCAAAATATACACTGCTTTGTTGCAACAAATACACAATTGCTTGTGTCTTATTGATACACTATTTATTAAATATAATGTTTTATTTATTTTTTTATAATGTTTTTCACTATTCTCGATCGATTATGTTTTCACTTTACAAACCACATTTCTTTTAGATCAAAAATGTTCAATAATTGATTATTAACTATTTTAATTGTTGCTTATGTGAATTTCAATGACGATATCATCATCTTCAGAGCGATAAGATAAAGAAAACTCTTTAGAATAATATTTCTTATTCGAAACTCGAGCTCTGTCATTTAGAAATGTTTGTTTATTAAGTTTTTACAATATTAATATATAATTTTGTACACATAATATTTCTTTCAGTGAATACTGGAAAGGAAGAGGGTTTTTTTCAAATAATTGCTTTTAAAACAATGAGATTAAAGAAATTAAATTTAATTTACACATTTTTGTATAATTTGTTTGAATTATTTTCTGAAAAATATTTTTTTCAATCACCTACGACCATAAAACATTTTTGTAAGTAGGAATATTTAATAACTGATTATTGGCCATTCCCCATTGTTGCTTATACACATTTCGATGGTGATACCATCCTTCTCCGGGCACTAAAGTAACGAAAAACCTGTCTCTTTTTGTCAGATTTTTTTATTACTTAAGGTAAGCGTTTGGTATTTTAAAAAATTAAAAAATATAGATTTTTCTGCACTTTAGAATATTAAGATTGACGATATCGCTATTAAAATATGTGATAAGTTAATGAAAATGAATGTAATGTCAGAGTTACATTTCCCCATTTAAATTATTTTCATTAAAATAAGCAAATCTCTTGTGTATACACAACCCTTTTTTAAATCGATATTTATTTATTTTTTAGAAAAAAGTAGAATCATTTCTATTACAAATTTAAATAATTCGCAGCTATTAAACTGAAATTTAAGTCTAAAAGTTAAGCTGTTCTTTTTTATAATCAAATAAATATCTATATATAATGTCCCATGACAGTTATTATAATCAAACCTTTGAAAATAAATTTAAAAATATAAAATGACATCAAGAACGATTCTTAATTGATATTTATCTTCTGGGAGAATTAACAAACTATCTAATAAATAAATGTTGAAATATCATTCTCTCTCGCTATATATATATATATATATATATATATATATATATATATATATATATATATATATATATATATATCATGTTTTGGATGGCTACTGAAGACGTAAAGTGTCTTTGAACTTTTAATAAACTGCTTGCGTTCGATGTTTGTTGTTGGACCGCTGTTAGTTGGCGGCACCTTGTGGTCCTGTTGCGAGAGTAACTCAATTCATCTGCTGTGCTTTTATAATTTGTACACGTCCTCTATGAACACCACTAGATGTTTAGTGTACAACTGTGTTTATACGCTACTGCTCCAGCTATGTGTGTACCTTCTCTCAGGTGTAGACGTATAAAAATAGACAGCGTTCTTAGAATAAATTGTTTTCGTGTACTTTATGTATACACGCTCGTTTAATCATCGTTGATGTAGTTTATTTTTTAATTTAATTGCATCTCTGGGTGCATCTGATAACTTTGTGAAAGAATTCGAATGTTTATTTGATTTAAAGACATTGCTAATGAGATCGTATATAACGGTTATTTATAATACAGGCAATGTGTACGTTTCAGTTGTTAGTGTTGACAATGTTAGGTTCAAAACACGCTGTGCTTATTGATTTATTTGTTTTTAATTGGGGTCGTCGCAAATAAAACCTACATACACGCAGTAGTATTTTGGTATTTTGTGAAGATTGTCTTCCATTTAACTAAAAACAAAACTTCTTCCATCCAAATTGAAAACTTTTACTAAGCCATCATTACCTTTGTAAACACATTGAACAGACCATCCTAAAATCAAGTTTTCAATCTTTGAGTGGTGACAATTTTTATATATACTATGTATATATTTATTCTGTATATCATTGATTTTTATTATACAAATTACATGTTAATTCTGTATATTAAATATAATTTCTTAATAAGACAATAGATTTAAATTCTTTGTTTCAAGTAAAACTAAATAATTTTTTTAATCTGATTGCTATAAATATAACATTTTTAAATAACGAGCATTTTAATTAAAATTACTTAATATTATATATATATATATATATATATATATATATATATATATATATATATAATTAAAAAAAGAAATAGTTAATTAAACTAATAAATAATGCCGACAGAAATAAATTTGTAATAATTAAACTTTTACTCATATATATTCGGTCGATAGAAAAATAATGGCGCTTTATGACTTTAAAATTCATATAGAGAACCGCAATTACTTTTCTACCGACCTAATCAAGAGCATTTATATCCAAAAAGCTATTTCAACTCAGTTAATCTTTCATTACAATCAAATTACTGTTTAAAAATGAAGTAAGTGTATAATTAATTTACAGTTCAATAAAATATAACGGTGTTATAAAATATTGCGTGTAGGAATGTTTGCAAATCGGACTAGGTCTGAATTGATCAGTTTTAGAGTTGTTCTATGCCGTCTGTTATTATTGGAAAACGTTTAATTATAATACAATGTTTTCATTCCGATATAAAAATAATAATATATTCATTTCATAACCGCTTCTGACAGAAAAACAGACTTTTTTTATTTTATTTAACTACCGAATAAAAGAAAGAATTGAGAGCACAAAAAAAAATGGATACAGATATGAATCGTATAACGTTGGTGTAAAGTTCTATATAAATCTCAAGTTATGAAAATTGCATGATTCCAAGATAATACAACTGCTTGATAGTTGTAGAAGTAAATTTGAAGCTTTATATATGTTTTATACGTGTATAATTGTTAAGAAACTATAATTTATCTATTTTTACCTAACTTTTACAAGCATATGCTTTAAAATGAATTGCATTTGAATATTACTAAGTAATATTCAAATGCAATTCATGATGTTCACTAATTTTCATTTTAAATTATCAAATTTAACTATTAATTTTGTAATTTATGTGATATTTTACTAATATTCGGCCAGCAGAACACTAAAAATAATTTAGAGTCTAGGAATGAAACTATTAATGTCAGTAATTAAATCGTTTAGTTTTTTTATGGCATACTTATTACATATTTCTACATTCAATAGGCTTAAATATATATATATATATATATATATATATATATATATATATATATATATATATATTACAAAACTTTAGCAATATGTGTTACAACACAATTTTGCCATAAACAACAGAAAAATATTAGTTATTAAATCAACGCCCACGATATTCAAAATACAAAATCTATAATCTTATCGAATACGTCACACTTCTAAATGGCATTTAAATGTTAATTTTATAAAGTCAGACCCGGTAATCGGTACAATTTACAAGCGAGTTTGGCAAAACTGATTTTTTTCCACTAGTGGTGAAAAAACAACACACGGCACTTAATCATTTTTACACGGTTTGTCGAAAACGTTCCGATATTAATTCTCCATTAACTTTCAAATGAACGGTAACACATACACACGTCATGATCAAAGATGTTTTTAGTGAACACATGTATGCATAATAATATAGGAAACTCGTGGAACAAGTTATTCATTCATAAATGACGGCGTTAAAATTAGAACGGTTAGACAGGCTTTTACACCCACGTTTCAATGTTATTTTTTCTCCTAACCCGCATGTAATACTTCATTGTCTCGATTTGTAAGGTGTGCGTATCAATTTTATAAAACTCGTTTGTCAATTCTATCGAAATTCATTCACGTCGACCGATAGGTCTTTTTAGAATGAGATAAATAGGCAGTGCTACGATTTCGTAAAGCATAAATAAAATTATCTGATAGTTTTTTTTTTGACAATTTATAACACATTTTGTTTCTTATCGTGTTGAAAATTATTACTGGTCTCGTTACTAATTTACATTCGAATATCATATGAACATTATTTATGAAATGATTTTTTTTTAATTCTCTACTGTATTTAAAACAGACCATTCATAGAATAGTTTAACTTTGTAAATACATTTCATTTATTTTTTTTTTTGATAATATCACTGACTTTCACAGATTCAATTTTATTAATTATATTATTCTTGTCAAAAAAACCCACACTTTGTATCGGTTTTGATACCAAAATTATTATTAACCCGAGGCACTAGTTCTATTAACATCGATTATGCCTACGATTTTCACGGTTTTTAATTATAAAATAGGTTTATTTATTTTTTATTTCAATGATTCGAGAATTTAATAATTATCTTTATATAATCATTAATTCTGTGATAGAATCAGATCATTGTCTATAAAAAATGAAAGTTTATTTCCTCTACGTTCTTTCAAAGTAATTATGTCTTTAAATATTCTCTCTCTCTATGTGTATATGTGTATATATATATATATATATATATATATATATATATATATATATATATGTATATTCAAAAACGTACTTGAAACATGTTTTAAGAAATATATAACTAAAAAATAATTCATTTTAGATATTATTTAAATAATTAAATTAAATATATTTGAAGTAAATTACACTTACATGAAAATATATTTTTATAAATACTAAGAAAATGAGATATCACTTTATAATTCGTTATAACATCTTTAATAAGAACTTCTTACAGTGTACATGCTAATTTTTTCGAAAAAATATAAGTTTATTAATTTACTTAGCATTGTTACAAAATTACAAAAGTACTCATTGTATAAAATCATAGATAAACATACAGAAACGATCTTAATCCATATATATATATATATATTAGTTTAAAAACTAATTATATATCTAAGATTATGTTTTCTAAACTAACATTAAGTATTGTAGCTTAAATAATTTTTTATAAAAAAAGTTAATTGTTTTTACTTATTTGGGTTAGTTCTTATTATCATTGTAAACAATTCTTTACTTCTCTCTGTATATATATATATATATATATATATATATATATATATATATATATATATATATATATATATATACGTGTTTGATATACAAAGAAGATGATCAATGATAAGATTACGTTTTCTTTAAGGCGTGTGTGTTGTATGAGTTATCTAAAAAATACATCATACGATGGAAGCTTGAATGTAAAACATTTATTATATAAGTATGTAATATATAAAAGTTAAAGTAGGTAAATTATTTTTAATAAGATCTCATCTCGAGATGTAAAGATTTATTATAATACACTTTTTTATCGCAGTTTGAGACTTATTTAATAATAAGTGTTATTTATTGTCTTAATTATATTTACTCTTGGAGTATACTAGTATGTATATACTCGTACATAAATTTATGAACACGAATACACATACGGATACATATATATATCTTTATACTTATGTATGTACACACACACATATATACTCTCATTACACCTTGAAGGAAATTCGGTTGGCCTTTATAAACTTTAGTGTTGGTTAAATATGTACATAGGAATAATAACAGAGTGTATATTGTAATTGCTCTTCATGAAATAAATGATATACACATTAAAATTCGTGTTTATAAATGGATTTTTGAAGAAGTAATAAAACAGTAAATTCGCTATCTTCAAATAGTTATACATTTCAACAAGCTCAATTTTATAAAATGAAATTTAGATTTTAACGTACAATAAATATAAATACAATCTAATTCAATTGTATCGAGCAGAAATATATCGAATATAGCTAGTAAACATTTATGTTTTTTCCATACAGACAATCTTGTTTATAACGAGCTCGTTTCATGGAGATTTCAAGCAAGTTTGTCCCTTTCTGGGAACTTTATTCTCTGTTTAATTAGCAGTACTCTTATTTTTTGAATCAGATACAAAATAACAGATCTGTATAACTAAATACAAATTTGTTTATGACTATTTATATTAAATTATTTTAATTAGTTTCTAGTATTAAATGCAGCTCAAAATGTGTCAATACCTTAAATAAAACAATGATTATATTCATATTGTTTCTAAATATGTACACGTTTTATTTAAATTTAGTATTTATTTATTATTTAATACATAAATTACTTAGTGACATAGTTAATTCGTATTATATTTTTGTTTAGGTGGAATTTACTTATTCATTCGTATGTGAACTAACTAGGAAATAGAATCGATTCTGTTGTTCTCGCTATACCCGAATTAGACTGTGTTTCTCAAAAGTATTGAATATAAACTGTACAGTACTTTGGAATTTTCTAATTAAATCTAGGGTCAATTACAGAAATAAAAAATAATTTAATTATAAACTGAAATAAAATTAACTGATAATAAATGAAAACAGGTTTAAAATAGCATTTTTGTTGTTGTCGTTTTTTCATTACTAAAAAGTAATTTAATGTGTGTGTGTAGGTAAATGCACAATTATATATATATATATATATATATATTCTTATGTATATGTATATAGGTAAAAGATAACACATCAGTTTAATTCATATGAAAAGGTACGTCTAATGAGATATTTTTTAAATACCCCGTACGATTAATTAAAAGGCTATTAAACATCTGTTGTTTATAGCATATAACATGTTCATGAACATAGTTTGTTAAGGACTTGAGTGCACACATCAGGTCTATATGTACATATATGTGTAAATGTAATAATACCGTTCAATAGAAACGAATTACAAGATTGAAAAAAAGAAGTTACGTTAGTAGAGAAAGTCCGAGTAACATTCTTAAGTATAGTGTTTGGATTCGAAAAATCGATTAGTGTTTTGACAGATATTTGTGGTGAGTGCGGCCCATCAATGTTTATAAATGGCCGTGGTTGTTGCCTAATGAAAATACTTTATTTAGTCAGTATATGAAAGAACAAGTCTCCGAGCGTGTACTTAGTATTTTTATTACTCGGCTACTGGTCACATAAAGAAGTATAATGTATAAATTAATGCAACGTTCATGCATAACTAAACAAGTATTAGATTATAAACTAAACAGCGTTTAAAATCTTATTAACATTTTTCCAGATCCTGGTCTCGTTTTTTCCTTATTATATATTCACGCATATATATATATATATATATATATATATATATATATATATATATATATACAGACAGTTATAACGCCTACAAACATAACTGATATTTAAAAAATTATTCTCTTCGAGCGATTGTTAATATCTTGTATAATTGTTGAACGAATATTTGTTTCGTTTTGTAGTTAATTATGTAGGTAATATAATTTTCATAAATATTGTGATAGTAACATTAACGTTTTACGACCTGCCTGAAGTAATATATCAAAAACACTATTTGGTATTTGAAAACATAATGCAATAAACGTGTAGCAAAAATTTAAATATCGCTTTTTTTATAATAATTTTAAATAGATAAATGTATTTTTTAATTGATGACCTTTAAATACTACGTTAGCTGTCGACATGCCCATAAACCCCAAACATATATCTTCAAATATTACAATGTTTTTCAAACACATGCACATAAATTTGTATATGTAGGATTTATTTTAATGTTCGTTTGAATTGTAAAGAATTAGATATCCTCTAGAATTCATATTGTTTTATTTGGAATATTTTTTTATAAAACTTGAAAATGAATAATCATAAGAGGCATACGATCACTGACTCTTTCTGTGTCTGTATCCTTTTAGGTGATTATCAATTAAAATAATTAATAATGAAAATAATTCGATTTCTATAGAATGTTTAGTAACTGAAACAATTCACACACAAAAGTTTAATCAAGTATAAGCTGTTGATCTTCGTTTATAAAGTGAGTCCTAGATAATTTTCTATGTGAAAACTCATCAGGTTTATGGAAATGAATTTCATGAGACGAACCGTATTCATCATGATACAAATGTAGAAGTTATTTCAAATGTAGAACGTAAATAGATAGTCGAGTATTCTGCAGTAAATTAGCGGTATAAAAGACGAATCTAACAAGTACTTTTTGCCACAGCTGGCCAGACAAGCTATGCCATTAGGTATAGTGCATTTCGCCATACGTATATATATACGAATAATAATATGCAAGTGAATAAAACTAAAAAAAGTTGCAGCATCATGTTATGTAATAGATTCAGTAGAATGGGTTAATAACATACTTATCGCACAATTTACATAAAATCTTCATAAAAAATTCTTATCGTTTCTACATATACGAAAAGTATTAATTAATGTCGTTTATTTGTCGACGATACAATAGATTTCTTTAATGTAATTATATTTTCTTTTATATTTAAAATATGAAAGCATAAGAATCTAAATAGATTTTTTCCAGATATAGTTACTGTTTTGTACATGCTTTCTTATCAAAATATGAATGATTATAACAGATTTCACAATAAATGAACATATATTAAAATTCTAATTTTGTTTTTGGTTTTTCTGCTCATTCTGTATTTTGATCATCAATCCTTCAAACCTTGAATATGTCAAATTTCCATATGAAATTGTCTATTCTTGTTTTCAAAGTATTTCATAATATTTTACAGTTTTAAGTTTTCCTGAAGATTTTTTGATTCGTCAGTTTATCCATTGATTTACTTTAAATCTATTTCTTTCTTAAAAGCTTCCACTTTTCTCTTTTCACTAATCCTAATTGTTAAATTATTTTTTTCAAATAAAGCCACACTTCAGGCTTTCATGGATCTAATTCTTATTTTTAAAGAACTTGCCTTTTTTTGCTAAATCAATTCTTTGATTGACTGAATAAAGTTTGTAATATTTCTGATTATTTTGTTTTCTAAATAAATGGATTTTCAACTTCAACTACTCAGCCGTACCTGTATTCTCTGTGAGATTTTTGCTTGTCTAGTGCTAATAATATTGAAATAGAGAGATATTTTATCGACTGCATTTAAATATTATATTTTAAGATATTCTGTTCATGTATTTAGTATGATTTTTAATGTTTGTGTGTTTTTTTCAGGTAAGTATCTCTTCAGTTTACTTAGTGCAGTGCTGGTAAGCTCTTTTAACATACATATTTTTCGGATAAAAAATCTAAATTATTTATTAGAATACTTCAGTAGATCTGGCCTTATTTATAAATCGATTTTGTAAAAAAATCTAACTCGCTTAAAGACAATATGATTTCAAAACAGAGGTCCTTGAACGTACAGGTATTTCAGTAATTTATTTTGCTGTGTAAATTGCATAAATAGGCCATCGCTGTTATTTATTCAGTATGTTTGTACGTTTGACAATTGTATAATAAACTATTTTGATAATTCCTAATAAGTAATAATTATATAAAAAAATATACTACACAAACAATCAATAGGCCCGAGGCGAACGCAGGTACGAAACACGCATCCTACACGTTCGCCAGTTTTATTTCAGTATGTAATTGAAATTCCACAATATGCTTTCATTCATGCTAATCTCTGTCATTTGATATCGGCACTAATGCCAGATTATTGGGTAGCCAAAAAAAACGTAATAGTTTCGACTATAATTTGTCTAGTCGTAAATTTGCTTTAATCTCGACATTTGTTGGTTTAGGATGTGAATGGGTGTTGATATACGTTTATATTTTTCTAGGAAGTGCCTCTTGTTTAGTTGTTTTTTTTTCTTGGAGACTGTGTCGATATATATAAGGTATTGAATTGACGGATTCAGAGAAATAATCGTGAATGATTTTATCATTTTTATATGTTATTGTTTTTTGTAAGGTCACGTTTCGTATTAAATATTTTCTGTCGGGTTATTTTTATACTACTTTTTATTTCAGAAAGAAACATTAAATCCAATTTTTTATTGTCGCTTTGTTCGTATTTTTATATGATTTATTTTTATATTTCATTGTTTTATTGTAAACACATTAGAATGCCATATAACTCGTAATAAAATTATACTAGAAACTTTTTATTTCCATTTATAAGTTTGTAATATTATTCATTGAATAACTTTACAAAAATAATCTTTATAAAAATAATTTAACTGATTTGTGTGTTTAAAATTTAAATTTTTATGAAAATTTACATTTAAATCGTTAGTAGAACTAAAAATGATGGTAGATTCACAATTGTAAATTTAATTTATTGCAAGTCTTTTAATTAATGTAATTACTGACATTAAAAATAAGATGTTTGAATGAATTGTTCAAATAATAAATGTAATATTATATTTTGGATAAGATTGCCTTTTTTGATAATTAGTATGATTTAATTATGTTTTAAAAATAAAAATTAAATACTTTATAGTAATTTAAAATTATGTAAATTAGTTATTGGAAATTAATCAAGTATTTTCTATTTTTGAACAGTATTTTCAGTCAAGAACTTAATGTTTTGTTATCATATTGGATTTGAGGTAAATTCAGTTTGTACTGAAGATATTTTATTATATTTAAAATCTGTTCAAAGTAAGAGGAGAAGTAATAAATAATTAGAAGACATTCTTAAAAGATCTTTGAGGAAGTATATAAAATGCGTGTTCTTTTATGTTTCTTTTATTTGAAATAGTGAAAAAAATAATTTTAATAAAATTCGAATTTACATTTTTAAGTAAATCATTTTAAAAACGTATACATCTCTCTAAAAAAAGGAAAAGTGTACCTTCAACTAATATTCAACTGAATCACTATTAAATCTTTTTGGGAAACTTTTTTACTTTACATATTTTTCCATTAAACTCCGACAAGTAAATCCTTACGAACACCTTACACATATATTACTCTAGGAGAATATTTTTCGTTTGAAACAAAACTTTTTCACTAACCGCATTCGCACAATCTTCCGCCTCCACTTTATAAAATAAACACATATAGTATAAAACATACTTGCATATACCAGACTAGACACGATTCTTCGGCGTGCCTGTAGAGATTTAACAATATCTGGCACGAATTGTCAAGATCATAAATCAAAGACACAATGTTAGGACCCGCCTGTAGACGTCGACGATGAAACGCTTTGCAACTGAATTATATACGAACGAACGAAGGCTCTTGCACGGGCCCAGGTAGTCACCTATGTAGCTCGCTTAACTTACATAAACGGGTTACGTAACAAAGATATATGGCATATAATGTAGATGGATTATCCGTGACTTTCAGATAGATCTAAACCCATTTTTATGACAGCCATGACAGAATATTGATATTTATGTTTTAATTTCGTCCCGGAGGGCGGCGAATGTATCGGCTATGAGGAGGGCGGGAACCTAAGACATTCATCCAGTCCAATTTTATAAGGGTGTCATTTGTTAGATGCAATGTCTTTATGATTTATCGACCACGAATTTACACGCGAGGAATAATAGAAATTTACGGTTAGTAAATGAAAACATTTACTTTATGTTTCGATACCACATTTCATAATAAATGTATAGGAAAGAAAAAGATTTTTCTAGTACATAATTTAGAAAAAAGTGTTTATGTTTATAAATAAACAAATATAGAAAAAAATTGGTTTGATGTAAAATAATTCGTTTGGAAGGAAATAGTTTTTTTTAATATTTAACTAAATAGATTTGATTTCCAGTTCGTAACGAAGGTTAGATGTATTTAAAATTTTTGAAATTACATTTTATTCACATATTCTTTGGTCATTTGAGTTTTGGGTAGTGATTTTCATTTTCTAGTTTCTCAATCCAAATCTATATTTATATTAATGTGTAAACAATATTGATCATTGAAAAACGTTTAGTTATTTGCATAAATTCATTAAAAAAATACTTGGCCATCTTGTTGTGGTCAAACAAAATTAATAATATTAACATAATTTTTAATTCATCTAAAATAGTATTAATCAGTATTGATTACATTTCCAATGCCTAATAGTATGAGAAAGGGTCGAAAAGTTAACAAAGTTTTCTAAAATTAAAGTTACAAGAGCTCTGATTTCACGACCATGTCTACTTTTACATTTCTGTACTCAAGTAAAATATTTCCTTGAATTTATCTTAGTCGCACATTAAAGAGTGACGTTATTGGCTAACTCAGGTATCATTTACGTCTCTTGGGAGTCCTGGAAGTGACCCGACAGGCACTCTTCACTTGCGACTAACATAAATTCCTGATCATCCAAAAATGTTTTCAGTTATACTAAAAATATATTTTTGGATAAAACATATTTCTTTAACAGATTTAATTTTCTAAAAAAAAACAAAGATAAAGATTTAAATCTTTATTAGAATAATTTATTTGCAGAATAAGAAGTATTAGTTTTTTTCTAATTTTTATGTTTTTTTTTTGAATATAAATCAAGAAATTTCAAATTCCTAACAGATTGTTTCTCTTTCTTTTCAAAATCTATGTAATGAATGGGGTTTCATTGCGCGATTACAATACACACACAGATATATATATATATATATATATATATATATATATATATATATACACATATATATGTGTAATGGTTTATTTACATTTTAATTATTATTCAAAAATGCAAAATTCATAATCGGCCTGAATGTAAATATACATTGCACATAATTCCACTAGCTCTGTTGCAGCGGCTCATTCGCGCATTTCTCGACCTATATTTTCATCCAGAATTAATATTAAATTCTCATATAAGATTCACGTTCATTAAACACGCCACACGTATCCCCACGTATAACATTTCACTGAACAAAGATAAACATCAATAAATAAAATTTCATGTCGGAAGACTCATCTCTCACAACGACGATTCAGATTTATGTGCCTCACGGTTCAGTTTCGGGGATCATAAATCTGCGTCTGTCGACTGAAGACGTTAATAAACATGTTGAGAAGTTAGTGAATCGCGATTAGATTTTGTAACGTCTTAATCAGTGAGCTTAGGACCCAGAAGTCTTTGTATACGCCACAGTCATTGTGTATGGATGAAAGGTAAAGGCACTATATCTTCCCTCAACATTCTTAGCGTATTTGTATAGTCATTACGTACCACGAAACATGAATACAGGGAGTTGCACAACACGCCAATGACGATGATTATATGTCTGTCTTCGTATACCGTTTGTTATTAATTAATATTGCGTTGTAAAGCGATAAATTCTTACTCTGGTAACTATATTGTTTATATATTTTGTATTCGTTCTGATATGTTCATTATTATCAAACGTACGTGTACAGGATTGCAGTATAATAAATTAAAATAAATTTTGGATTAAGCATACTACACCAAGGTGTCTATCCATTACTCTGTTATATATATATATATATATATATATATATATATATATATATATATATATATATATATATGTACACAGTCAGTTCCTAACTACACATTAATAACTTTCGCTGAAATTTGTATAATTCGATGGATAATACCACTAGTTAAAACAAGTTTAAATTTCTTGATAATTCTCTTTATTAGTATATATATATATATATATATATATATATATATATATATATATATATATATATATGTATAATTTCTGATTTTTTTATTTTCGTGAGAGTCGTGAAATATCATTATTGGTTTTAAATAAATTTAAGATATAAATAACATACTTAACTATATTATTACTTATGTTTAATTATATATATTTATTTATTTTTTTTATAATCCATAGTTATGAAAATCTTGTTTGTGATCTCTGAAAAAACCTTGTTTATATTTGCAGTTCTCAGAAACATATCTTGAAAAAAATCTCAGTTCCAAGATCGAAATCAATAGCTGATTATCCGTATCGTTTTTATATAATTTTTTTATGCTTGCTGTATTTTTTTTTGGTACATATTGGGCTATCGAATTAAATATATTCAAATCAACTTAATAGGGATTGGAATTGGAATTTTCAAAAATATAATTATATTACATTACAAGATGTTTACAAGAAACTCTTGAAAAAGTTTATTTCTTATCTCCTATGTCAAGTTTTTATTAAATAAAGAATTGTTTTGAATGGTGATACTCGAATTTCCTCAAATTTTAATATATCTCAAAATAATAAACATATTTTTTGAAAATATTTGCTTCTATTATGTTGGATTAGTTCTAAATAAAATATTTATTTATAAAATAAACAGTTCACTTTTAATTTGGTAGCTATGAATAATTTATATGGAAAAGTATAGTAGAGTGGTAGTAGTTTGAGTATTTTAATGATTTCAATCATTACTAGTTTTAATTGGATTTTTTCTTGAGTCATTTTAACACTGTATCTATTTGTTTAATATTAGCTGGTTTGAAATTTAGCTATTTAAATTTTCTTCACTGCATAATGCATATATAACATGATTGCTTAGAAAAAGACAGAATTGGTCAGTAAGAGAGTGCCTTGTTGGATACTTGGAAGCTATGTTGGATAAACGAAGTAAATCAAGAAAATCTTTGTACAGAAAAATATTCCATTATTTAATTCAAATTATCGATTTAAGATACAATTAGAATTTTTCAATGAAATGAACCTTACAGTTTGATACTCGCAGTGTGGGTGGACTCAAGACCCACCTGGTTTTGTATGATGATTTATAGTTACAGAATCAGATCTGAAATTTTAAAAGTTTGACAGACCGACTAATCTTATGAATCACAACTGGACGTTAAAGAAATCAACACATTTCCATCTTAGTGTATCATAAAACATCAAAAATTACATTTGAATTCATCGCCAATCATTCTTTTTTAAAAGACATTTAAAAACCGTGTCAAATTTATTAACCCCATTCGTAAATTCGAGCCAGTCTCGTTAATTCGAATTTTATGATATTTTGAAAAGCGTGCAACAACGATACCCAAACCTTATTATAGTCTATACATGACAATCGACCTGTGTTAACAACACCAATAAAAATATCAATAACTCATTCTAAACGCATTATTATTCAAATTAATACACAACCCTTTTGCATAAATCACGATGGCATCGTCAAAAAAACAATAAAATCGAGTACGACACTATGGCGAAAGGGGGTCAATACAATTAAATGCGTCATAAAAATGAAATCATAAAACTTTGTACGTCTGACAGCTGACCATACCGGTAGTTTAGGTAATATTGTTATTACAGATCGGATAAAGAAGAGGAAGCTCGACTGTTATTATACAAAAAGAGAACGATCGGAAAATATTTATTTATGATCTGAAATGTGAAGGAAGTGCTTTAATTTACGTGATGATTTTATTTTTAATTACTTCTATACGATACCTGTAGTAAGTCAGTCTATATTTCAGCATTTTTCTCATATAAAAGTGTTGAATTATTATATTATGTTTATACTTTATTAAAATTACTTAATTAAAATACATTCAGGTCGTATATTTATTATCTCTTTGATAATTATACCCTCAATTCAGAATATTCAAAGATCAACAGCTTAAATATACATTAATTTTAAAATTAAACTAATTTGTGTTACTAGAAATGTTCATTGATCGAATTAATAATTAAATCCGCGAATCAAATTATATCGAAACATTGTTCATAATAACGGTATCGTTTTTAATAATTTAATTTTTTTAAAAAAAGTATTAATTACATTCAGATAATAATTACTTTTTATCCTTTATCGGTGCTTCATACAATTAACCATAAATTAAATTATCAACCTGCATACAAAAACATTATGAAATTTAAGAATATCTCTCTATCATGGTTTAATTATATTTTCGACGTTTCTGTTTACTTTCATTATTCAATGTTTTGAATAAAAACATTTTTTATTAAAACGCTAATTAATTTTAAAAGCGACGTATTGAGTTTCAGTTATTAATTTTTTTCAAAAAAAAGAATTTCATATTACATTTTTAATTTTATCTTTAAATTATATCACGTTACGCAGTTATATTTTTATATTTAATTTTTATGATAAGATTTAATAAAATAAAAATATCGATTTGTACAATATTGTTGATGTGAAGATGTTTAAGAACTTTTGAGAGTAAATAATTTTTTCATAGTAGAATTTCAATATCAGATTTAAATTCTAAATCTTATTAATTGTTTTTTTTTTTTTAAATTTATTAAATTAATGTATATATATATATATGTATAATCTTTAATATTTCAGAATTTAATTCACCATATAAACTTTACCACCAAATTAAATTTCTAAAGCTTCACATATATTTCTTGTTTCCGTCTGTTTACTTCACGAACATAAAGTAACCTTTACTGGCTTCTGAATTGGTTTATTATATTTATAAAATATAATTAGAAAGTGTATGCTTTTTAATTTAGATATAAATATTTACCAGAATCTGATTGAATCATGTGATATTTCTGAGTATGATATGTAGTTTTGATTCATACAACGTGTTTTTAATTAAAATTAATATAATTTTAAAAGAAGTGAAATGGACTTATTGTCATTAGTTAATATAAAATTAAACCAATTTTAAACCCCTAGAAAGCATTTTTGTGACCGGAATGAGTTTATAAATGAACATAAAATTGAATATCAATTGAAATATCGCATAATTCTCATTCCAAGCATCGTTTTTCGAATGAAACATATTTGTTATATCTATTAGATTCGATCTATACTGAAAAAAGTTCAGTTTTTAGACTTTCGATTTTTGGTCGAAAAAAACGTCAAGGTATACCCCTTAACTTTTAGCCGAAAAATTTTTAGAAATCGATTTTCGTTTTTTTAACACGAATTTGTTCTTTTATGAACAAAACGACGTAAAACAAGTATTAAACCAATTTTAAACCCCTAGAAAATATTTTTTGATGTCGTAATAAGCTTAGAACTGAACACAAAATTGAATATCGATTCAAATATCGCATAATTCTTATCCCAAGCTTCGATTTTCACATGAAACCTATTTGTTATGTCTATTAGATTCGATCTATACCGAAAAAAGGTCAGTTTTTAGACTTTCGATTTTTGGTCAGAAAAAACGTCAAGGTATACCCCTTGAATTTTGACCGAAAAATTTGTAGAAATCAATTTTCGTTTTTTTGCCACGAATCTATTCTTTTATGAACAAAAAGACGTAAAACAAGCATTAAACCAATTTCAAACCCCTAGAAAGTATTTATAGAGGTCGTAATAAGCATAGAACTGAACACAAAATTGAATATCGATTGAAATATCGCATAATTATTATCCCAAGCTTCTGCATGAAACCTATTTGTTGTGCCTACGTGAAACAAGCATTAACTTGGGCGGATTAACCCATCTGGAGGCCACTGGCGATAAAATTTACGAGTCCCTGAAAATTTATCTACTGATCAAAAAGAAAAACGACTTTTTTTAAAAAAATATATTTTATAACATTTTTCTTTATATCTATAACTTGATTCTATAAGTATATAAATTAATTAATATCGTCTGAATATAAAGATTAAAATTACAATTATTTGATTTTATTGCTGAAAATTATGTTGAACTGAGAAATTACTTGCTAATAACCATGACTAGTATTCTCTCTTGATCAATTTTCATATACTTTAATCGACCGAAGTAAATAAATAAGCTACATAAAGGTGACTCACTAACCTAAACTAGTCATATTAAATAACTAATGAAATAATTCATCAGTATTAAGACTACCAGGATTATACTGAATGATATTTACATTCCATTCAGTCATGAAAATTATTACACGTTATATTTATTTCCAACATACCACAAGCGAATCTTGAAAATTTCAGATAAATATTTATATATATATATATATATATATATATATATATATATATATGTATATATATATACATACATAACATAATATATTCCGTTTCATTATGTTTCGTGCATTATAAACTGCACATTAACAATTTAATGTCCATAATAGAATACTAAATAGTTAATAGGTACTCTATAAACATGTATTATAAATTATATATATATATATATATATATATATATATATATATATATATATATATATATATATATATATACATTTGTATATCTAAATAATGTTCTATGCATAAGTGTACTTATGTATATACGTCGTCCTCTAACTATTAAATTTAATGGCGTACTTGTATTATATTTCAATAAATGTTTAAATATCACAGCAATCAAAATACAATATACGTTATTATCTGTAATTTTAAATGTCGTGTCTGAAGCCAGACAAAACAAATAGTAATTTATACCATATTAGGAATACGTTTGTAAACAGGCAGGATAGATTTACAATTACAATTCAATTAGAGTTACAGAGACGTTTTGAGTACAATGAGAATATTTTTTACACGTGTTGTAATATAAACTCTATTTGTTATATATATATATATATATATATATATATATATATATATATATAAATATATATGGTTTAAAATATCAGTTGTTTCCAAGATATCAATGAGACAAGAGATAAACATTTATGTTAGTAACGTTTTAGAAACTCGAGAAACATTTGCAAAACATATATTTCATAAAGTTTCAAGAAAAATATGTTTTTTTTCTTAAAATATATTATATCTTTTATAAGTATTACTCTCTCTCTCTCTATATATATATATGTATATAATGAATTATAATAAAGAAGTTAAAGTTAATTTAGAGCAGATATAAACCATTACTTTTCATTATATATTATTTTTGTATATTAATATTTGCTTCATATTTTTCTGATTATATTAAACAAAATTTTAAGTTATAAATACTCTCGATTTACGTTAAATAGATAATAATTGAAAACTATTTTCTCATAATTATTGTATAACAATCTATAAATGAGATATGGATGATAGAAATCATCCATTTTTAATGGACATTTTTTATAGATAACATATCACTTAAAAAAAGGAATCATCAAGAAATATTAACTCAGGAAATAACAATTAAAAAATTACATATTTATTGGTTTATGTAAAATTTTGGAATCTTTACTATTCACACTGTCTACGCATCGAGATCGGTCTTAAAGTCACGAGTTTCAAGTAAAAAAATCCGATAGATCAAAATTAATAGTAAGTGAAGTATATTTCGAACAAGTAATTAAATTTTAATATCTGGATTACAGTATATTCGGTAATTCAGACAGTGATACTGAAAAGAAAGTAAATAGCATGAAAATTATATGCGAGATAGTACGATATTATTACATGGTTGCAAGAGATGGATCGTAACATTTAATAGCCTTATTAATAAAAAAATCCTTATTCTAAAGATATTACGTATTTATACAACGCATAGTTGAACGGGGTATAAATTCCAAATATATCATTTTATGGATTGGCATTAAGAAACCAATAAATGTATAAGCATCGAATTTCATAGTATAAGCATCGAATATTAGATTTAACTGCAAATTGATGATGATACACTAATTTCATTCCATCATATGAACTGTTAACTGTTTTATTAATAATATTTCGTCAACTCTCTCTCTCTCTCTCTCTATATATATATATATATATTCATTTATTATAATCATAAGTATTTTAATATAAACAAGTTAAACAAAACAGAGATCTAAGATGTTTACCAATCATCTGAATAAAATTATATGTAAAACATTGATTAATTAAATTATATTTGAGTAAAAATTTATATTTTGTCTGTAATAATGATAGTACTCCGTGCCATATTGTATCGTAAGATAAATAAATAAGGTAAAACAAGATATAAAATATGCTGTACTACAGCAGACTCTTTATTACTCATATCTTTGAAAGATCAGTAAATAAAGACTAGCTGTGCTATGTGATCTAAAAATAGATGGGGAATTCTTTTTTAAGAAACGTTTCTAAAGTAATGTTAAAATTTGCTAGCATTCAATATTAAAATCTTTATTGTATAATTTGAAAAGAGATAAAAAATACGAAAAGTAATATTCGAATTGCAAACACGAATGAGTAAACAAACAATATTATTGCGGTATGAAATTAGTCTGTCACTGTATCTACACAAATCATCTTATCTTTAGACGATCGAACGTACGTGAAATTCAATGACCTTTCAACTAGAAAGCAACCGCTACAAACCTCAGTATTTACAATGTGATGATAGCACATTTCGTCTGAATGATACTCTAGGTCGAAATACGTGCACTTTTTAACCTATCACTGTTATTTTAAAACGAATACAATTCGAAAAGAGAGAACATACCTATACTTTTTTGCGTGCGATTATCTGTTCAGCGTATCGTGCTCAAGAAGTGTGACTAAGTTCGATCCAGGCCGGAACCATTTTTTCTTCCATTCATTTATGTCTGTAAAGTGTACAAACATTTTAAAGACTTGAACAAGTTTATATACGTTTTCTGTTAGATTGAATTTATTTTCAAGTGAGAAGTAAAACAGGCAAATAGCTGCAATAAGTGTATTAAATTTTATTGAATCATAAATTTCAATTGAAGCTATTATATCTGTTCTACCTTCTATTAACTATCGTTTAAATGTTTAAAACAGTTAATAATAGCAATGTGTTAGAAAATGCTTTTCGCACAGGGATGCTACTATGCATTTAGTGTTGTATTAAAAGCGATTTCGAATAAACAATTCTGGTAGTTTCTGGACAGAAAATATATATTTAATTGCATAATGTTATTTCTTAGCTATATCAAAATATTTTTTAATTACAGATTAAAATGCCTATAAATATTAAAAAGAATAATATATAAGTTTTTATAAATATTTGTCTTTTGTAATTTTTAAATCTACATTTAATGTTCTTTTCATATTTATATTTTTATACTTAACTTGTTTCTTTAAATAAAAATTAGTACTATCTTTCATGAGAAGATTTAAACGTTTTGATAGGATTTTGAACTATCATTAGAAGAAAATATTGGTATAAAATAAGAAAATATATTGTTAAGTGAAGACTAGTGTAATATTTTAGTAGGTAATTTAAATTTAATATTATTTAGGATTGAAACGCAAATATCTCAGTAATTCTTTTATTTAAAAAATTAGTATTTAATTAAGAATATCAAATATAATTCTGATATTAGTTTCAGTATGTAGGCCACATTGATATTAGTCTTAAATAGATATTCAAATCTTAAATGTATACATGAAGATGCATGCTTGCTGCTGAAACTAGTAGTGGAGAATGAAGAATCAGATGATCCAACAGGAGGAAGATTATCAGGATAATGTAATATAAAATAATTTAAAAGAACTTCGTAAGTTCAGTTATAATCGTTGGAAAAAATATATACATATATTGTGACATATACACACATTCTTCTTTATTTGAATTTTCTATGATCATGTTTTATATTAAGAAATGTTACCTTTAAAATATACGAAATTTATTCATTTAATCAGAACTATACAAAATATGAAAATATATATATATATATATATAATCGTTTGTAAATGCTTCAATAAAAAAGTATAAAGTACATCTGAACCAATAACGTTTTTTCCATTTCCTTCGTTACATCTAAAAATAATTTACAAATGTATTCATGCAAATGTTCATTTCGAATAACACTAAATTAATACTGTACACATCTGAACAACTGTCGATATCAACGACAGATTTGTCTCGATTGAAGTACCATTGTGTACGGAATCACCGTTGAGAGGATCAAAGTCGATCGTGAATAGAGGGTAAACAGAGCGGGTTGTCGCTCGCGCGGAGCTTAAAGACGGATCAAGAAACTGCTGGGTGCTCTTAACGTGCACATCCGCTTGGATCAAATCGTGTACAATGTTCGAAGAGTGTTCCATTCGAAGGCAACGGAACGCAATTGCGTATATATGTATATGTACTGTAAGCTGGATCTTCGTGACTTAATGTGACCGTAAGAGAATTCCGTACCGATCAAATTCAAAAATAGAATGAAATGAAACGGGCGACTTGCCGTTGATCGAGGATTTATCAGTGCGTGCAGAGAAATGAAGAAAGTATTTTTAATCGAACATGTGTGTAGAATCAGTATTGCAACTGATCTAGTTTTGTGATACACTATTGGCGAGATAAACCATAATTCCATAAAACGTCAATCGTGTCGTGATTCGCTACCTAAAGTTATAATCCATTTTCAGACAAAATGTAATAACAAAGTTTTGGAAACGCCGTGAGCTACACTGAACATCCACTCACAACTTCCGAATGTCTATTAAACCGAGATGCAACTGTAATCTCTGCTAAAATATATGTAGTCATTACATTGTTCTTTGTTATAAATATATAACACTATATCATTACTAAAGTTGTAAAAAGTTGAATATTTAAAACGCGAAACACTATTTTTTTAACATATTATATATATATATATATATATATAAATTAAGATTTTTACTCACTTATTTATGAGTGCACATAGATTGTATTAGCCAGTAGTTTCCAAACCTTGGTCTAAGTATCAGTGGCTGTACTTGAAAAAAGTATGAATTTCAAAACAGACATTAATGTGATTCATAGTTGTTTAATTGTTGAAATTGAAATATGTTTTTAAGGAGAATTATAAAGGACTCTTGACTAGTTCGTGTATGAATCCATGATAATCTGTAGACCAAACATTAAGAAACATTGCTATATATAATTCGTAAAATTTTAATTGAATTGTAGATAAGTCTTTATATATAAATATATATATATATATATATAGGGTGATTCAACTTAGTTTTCTACACAAAACTAGTAAAAAAACGCAAAAATTTAAAAAAAAACATGTTATCTTCCATTTAGTATTTTAGTTTAACAGTATTTTAGTATTGAATTGAACTAAAATACTAAATAAAAAATAACATGACTTCTCTTAACCCCTGCGCTCCTCTTTTAATACTTCCATGTGAAAGCCTAAATTGAATCACCTATATATATATATATATATATATATATATATATATATATATATATATATATATATATATATATAGTTTTCAGATAATTATAAAAACAGTGATTCTATTCACTGTAATGATCAAGACAATACCCAATCGTTCGAATCGTATAAGACAAGAGATTCTATTTACATTTTGTATTACTAGCATGAATAGCAGAATTAATACACTAATCCTTAAAAGCACATCCTCCATACTAGCGCACTTACTTTCGTTCCATCCCGTTGGTAAAGATCATAGGTCAATAAAGAAGAAACGTTCTTAAGCCGTATTATAATAAAGTACATCTTAAGATACCACGTATTACTACTTCTTTTTTAAGTCTGTTATCGAGCATTCGAATAGACACAGACACGGATGTTTGAAGTGGACATCAAAGAAACACTTTTTTTTTCATACGTAAAAAGATATATATTCTCTTTGTGTGTGCGTTTTAATTCCGGACCGTTTTCTTTTTCTTCGAATGCTCCGTACAGATTTATTTGATGTATAATCTGTTACGCAAGGGTGCCAACCAGTATCTTTGTACTGAATTATTATTTTGATTCATAAGTAATTTCATCTGAATACAGTTTATGTCCGCAGTTGACAATTTGAATGGGTTGGTCGGGAGTTTTGAACGTTGGATTTTTTTTTGTGGTGACAGATTCGTTACAAGGTATTATAAAATTATTTATACTTATATACACACACATATATATATATATATATATATATATATATATATATATGTATGTACATTATGGGAATTTAATTTATTTTTTATTAAACCTTCCTCGTGTATATTAAAATCTACACTGATTTCTATACAGAAAAAAATATATTTTTTTTCATTACAAGATTTCATATCATACATTCTTAACAGACTTAATTAAAGATTAAATAAGATCAGGACAATATATTTCTATAAATTAAATTATATTCTTAGTCAAATTTAAATAAATATTTTATTAAAGGAACGAATGAGTAAACAAAATCAACACTTAAGATATGAGAACAATACTGATTTAAGGTAATAATAATAATAAATTGTTTCCAATAAAGTACATGTGCAACAGATTGTTTCGTAATAATAACAATAAGTAAAAAGATCCACACACACAGACACTTGTGTACTTGTGACTCGAATGCAATGATCAATGATTATATTTTATTGAAATTGATTGAACAATTAATCGTACGTTCGATTTTATTGATGAAGCATGTTTTCAATTTTACGAGTACGTCATTAGATTCAATGTACTTGTGAACTATTAAATAATTCCATATACAATATCAAAATGTTTATATTATTTAAACCAGGAGTTCTTCAAATAAGATCAGCGGATACCTAGTGTCTGTTGTCCATTACTAGTCTGCAGTCTTTAGATAGATTTTAAAATCTCTAAAGTTTAACTGATGATCATTAGATAGGCTATAAAGTTTACATAAAAACTGAGAGTGTGAAAATTAGTAGTCAAGAAGAAACACTCAGATGATTCGAAAAGATAAAAATCAGCAGAAAAATTGATCAAGCGAACCACAGCAATAAAAACACAATTATAATTTAAAAAAAGAGTTAGTTAATAATCTCTCTCTATATATATATATAGTTTTATATGCAGGAAAGGATTAACAACATATTGTATGTATTGCATTAACAATACATTACTTAGATATATAGTAACAAAATATGTTCTAATTCTGAGAAAAGTGTCCTCAAATATCGAAAGACTATTAGAAATTAACAAGCACAGATTTAAACATTGATTTTAAAGATTAATTCAAAGGAAATTTACATTAATATTTGTTTAATAATCTTGTTTTTTAAATAAATTAGATATTGTTTTGTTAATAATAAATTATAAAATAAAAAATGTTAAAAAATTATTTAATAAATTCCCTTTTTTAAAACGAAGTAATTAATGTAATATATAGAAAAAATGAATCAAATCAACATTCGATTTTAATAAAATTGAATGAAAGTTAAATCTTTTTTCGAAAATTAGACACAAGTGAAAATGTGTATTTATAGCTGTCCCTGACATTTTTTCTTTAAATAAAACACCGTTCTCTTTCTCGTAGATATTTCAGTGTTAACTTTTACGGAAGTAATTCACAGATAGTGAAAATTATTAAGGCTGCATATAAACTGTAGCGAAGAGTATTAATTAGCGAACATTTTCACTCTTCTGAAAAAAAAAATCAGTGAACGTTACAAATGATAGCGAATGATAAATGTTTCCATGCTGAAAATAAAGTTACGCAATTAAAAAAAAGCCAAGAAAGTTCTGCCCATGCTTTCTGGCCTGTAATTTTCAGTTATTTATGTATCATTTTAGGAAGTATATTTGATGAAACGAGTACGTCTTTTTCAGAAGATCAGAATTTAGTAAAGACTTTTTTCGAGCATAATTATTTATAGGTTTTACTCACGCATTCTTCAACAGTAGTCTCTTTCTATGCCCAGAACACGTCTGTTTATGTAGCTTCATGCTGTTTTAGCATTTTTTTTATTTCGTAAATCTTTTCTTTTCCCTACATTAATACAAAAGAATACGCATTGGTAATGCAGAACAACTTATTTTTAAATGCACATGTTGAAATATTTTTACTTGAACGACATAAACAATTATAATTTTAATACTTTTATACCCTTTGTAGCTGTGGTTTCATAATCGATACAACCTTCTGTGTAAACATATATATTATGTTCATTTGCATTAAAATAGTATTCGACAATCGCTGTAACATGTCGCATTAAATTTACTTTTATTGCATCAGCATTTTTTTTATTATGCAGAAAACATTCTCTTTAAAATATTTTAAATTATTCTTATGTTGTTTCGTATGAAATTAACACTTTAGGAGTTACTAAAGAAACTATTTTATTGTTCGCAATGAATAGAAATGTACATTCGATTTTATTATAAGAATATTTGATGGAAGATATTATCTTCCAGTTTTTCTTAAAAGGATACTAAGTCTTATTTACATTTTTTTGATTTAATTGATTTTTATATTAAAAAATATATACAGAGTTCGAACTTAATTTGGAAATTGTTATATTTTGAATCGACTTTTTAGAAGAATAGTTGCCTTATAGATAAGCAATCAAGAAATATATTACATGAACAAATAAAATAATTTATTTTCCTCTTTTATACATATATTAATCGTATTAAAAAAAGATATCAAATAATAGTTAACATGTAACTCTTTTTTAAACGAAAATTGTTTTGGAAAACAAAGTATTTGAATGTTTTTTTCAGTGATATTCTTAAATTTAAATATCGGTTTTAAACCAAATAATCCCAATTTCTTCATATCGAACACCAAACTGTATCTGTTTACTTTTAGTTTACATATGCATAAATTGTACATTCACACGTCCAGATATTTACAAATATGCGTGTAGTTGTATATTTAATTATGCAAATGTTTCGAATGTCTCGTTGATTACACAAAGGGGCCGAATATGTCAATTAGAAAAAGAGACGATTTGAATTTGAACGCTTTAAGTGAAACAGCATTTAATACACGACCGATAATCAGTAAACTAAATAAATAAGTCAAGAAATGTTGAACGTCATCCAAATCGTGTTAGCTCTAGATCACCTAATCCACTACAAGACACGTAAGGGATGTTAAATCCAAACAGGTTTACACAAGAGTCCCAGATGTAGAGAACACACGAAGGTGTTAAAAACAACTGTACAGAAACTTCACGTTTAATGCTAGAGGCGTTTGTGCACGTTGAGACGAATGTGAGGGAGTGTACGCGCTCGTCGACGGTGGCTCTCGAAGATCGGAAATGACTATTAAATATATATATATATACATATATATATATATATATATATATATATATATATATATATATATGACTGTCTAATTTTATTACGTTGGCAGCTCTTTCATTGCGCGCTATTGTTATCGAGGCTGTTTTCTTTTTCGTAAGCCTTTGATTTATGACGCATGTTTCTATAGACTGACCAGGCGGACAACGCTCACAGACAGTCAAAGCACTTCTATACGCTTTTAAAATCCGTGCATTCGTTAATTCCATGAATCTTTGTTGTTTTTTGACGACGTCTCTACCATCTGGTGATTGAATATTTCGTCATGCGTGCTTTGGACATAAGTTATACGATTAATTAATTACTTTTAATGTTCTTTACACGTTAATGATTCCTTTTAAATTATAACCGGAGGTGTTTTATTACTTTTGAATATTAAATACAATACTTCATTATAATATAATTACACTATAGGCCATTAACACGTAATGAGAGATTTTATGGACTGATTGAAGTAATGGTTTACGATATTTGTATTTTTGTCTATTAATTACTTTTAAGTTCAATGAAGTTCACTCGTTTCAGTCAAAATATCTACTTGTTGAGAATAAGTCTTAGTTTAAATAAAACGAGTTCTGATTGTACATTGTACAATTAGAATACATGTGACATTTATTTTTTTATATATCAAATAAGTTTATGCTTTGTCATGTTTACTTTTAAAATTTTTAAAGAAGTAAAATATGTTTATTTTTTTAATCAATAATATATATATATATATATATATATATATATATATATATATATATTTAATATTAATATTTCTGTCTTCATTTCTATCTTATTAGTAATTCTTTTATTCCATTCATGTAGAAAGATTCCATATTAATGTGAAACATATCTGCCTATTCATTATACATTCTTATATCGTTTGATTTATCAGACCCAATCTTTTTAAAATTATTTTCTATAATCTTTTGAGTAACAGTAGATGTCTAGAAATATTATCAAGTGTCTCGTTTTAAATATATGACGATTCTTTATGTAAAAATTATCATAATATTACCTCAAATCGATAAATGTACTATGGATAATTTTATATAGACATTAAATAAAAATAATTAATTTTCCGTTTGTTAAAATAATTAATGAAATTGATATAAATTTTTTCCACTCATTAATTTATTTTGGAATACAACGAGTGTATAATGTTAGAAAAAGTAAATCTTGAAAAAAATTGTATTACTAGAGTGTATTTCGTTCTATAAATACATGATTACTGTTATTTTTTCAGCACATTTCAGGTCACTTACTTTTCACACGAATTCCTGTTGGCTTAAGTTGTGTCGTTGCGGTTACATTACATAATTAATCTGTTTGTTTTATTAAGACACTTAAAAAACAAACATCTTTTATGATCTAACCAAATGTTCAGTTTTGATTTTTGGCAAATATTCTGTTTTGATTTTAAATTAAATTACTAATCTTATATTCACATAAAATATTTTATTAGTTATACTAACATATGGAAATATTTGTTTTTCAAATTTTGACCTATATATATATATATATATCAAGTAAATAATAACAGAAGAACATGTAAAATATTTTTTAGTAAAATAGTTCAATTTGATATAGTCGTCTATATTGCTAATTTACAAATTATAGCAGAGGAGTATATAGTTCTTAGAACTGATTTTGATATTATTAAAACATGTCATTTATAAAAAGTATACCACGTTGATTCAAAAACTGTTTTAGTTCCTTATTTAAAGTTTGATCGGATTTTGCTAACATATGATAATGTAAATGTAATATTTAACCAACCAACCATGATTAACTTCATTCCTAGCATAATTAGTGTATTTGAACTTAAGAGCGAAAACTTTCTAGCTTGTGAAGCTTAGTTAAGTTGTATTTGAGCAGGAAGATTTACCAAAGGAAAATATTAAGGTTTATTTTTCCCTTTGTTATCAAGATAGTGTAAAAAATATTGCATATTTATGCTTCGAGGCAGCTGTATACAATTGATTATCAAGTTTTAATAATTTATAAAAAAATATTATTTTTCATTATATTCTTATATATATATATATATATATATATATATATATATATATATATATATATATATATATATATGTTTGTGTGTTTGTGGAAAAATACTTCCGTATAACTCTCTTAAGTTATTCGTACGTTCGACATCTATAAAAATAATGTTCTGTGCTGGGAAAACTTTTCCGAAAAACTTCCAAATCTCCAATACATGTAAAAACGGTCGTAAAATTATCTAAACCGAAACTTATGATTTATTGTCGAATAAAAGTCGTTGACGGTTTTTATCCGTTCTTCTGTCAACAAGCAAAATTTTGCATAGTACAACAATCTTCATCGAACAGAAAAAAACAAGTGTTGTAAGAAAAATACAATTTGTATTATGATATCGAGTAAGTGATTATACTGGTGGGACGGTATGAAATTTACGATCAACTTCGATGTAATTTTTATAACCAATCGTTAAAATTATCATAGATGTCTTTATTCGTCCGATGAAATCACTGATTGAAAAGCTGTCATGCTACATTATTTATTGTTATTGAGTTTAAATGTAATATTTCTTGTATTGAAGATATATCTGTGAATGTGATGAGTTAATGTAATATGTATCTTGTCAACAGAACTATAAAAATATTATTATGTTGTTGAAACGATGTACCTATTTCGATGTCCTTTTCTGTAATGATGTGGTTACTTATTTGATAAAAGTACTAAATGAACAACTGATTACTTTGTATGTGATTATGTTCCTCTCTTTTTACATACATCTATATATATATAAACAGTATATATAAATATATATTCATTTTTTCTGTTATATTTGTTAATCAATTTAATTAAATATTTGTTCAATCAAAATAAGCTCATTAAAAATTAGAAAACTAACAAATATGCTCTAATATTGTGTATTTTATAAAAATACGCGAAATTTTAATCGAAATAATAGTTATTTTATAGATAAACTGAATAAATTTGTCTGATTTTAATATAATAAATTTATATATTTATTTGTTTCTAAAAGATTTGCTGTAGAATGATTCTAGTTATTTATATCTCAAGTGAAAATGATTCCACAACTCAAATATATCTTACCAACATTTCTACTTAACCAATATATATATATATATATATATATATATATATATATATATATATATATATATATATATATATATATAGGTAATGGTTTATTTATGCAAAACGTTCCCTTAAAAAATAAATAAACTTTCGGTACACTTACGAGATATCCCACATTCGTACAACATCGTATTGGTAGATTCAATTTTCATCTCCGACGATGATATCAAACGCACGTTTTGAATTGCCTTCGTCGAACCTTCTCAGAAATTTACGATACCAGCCAACACGGCAAACCTTTTACATTTTTGAGAGCATATGTGACTTTCAACGGTTTAAAACTACGTTGACGTAAAGAGAATAAACGAAAATTCGTGGAAATGTCATTGGGTCTCATTTCGATTAATATTTATTTTCCTTTAATGCGACACTTGAAATGAAGTTTACATAGAATTTGATTTACATTTTATATTGTATTTTCTTTTTTTTTTTTGGCACCGAAGATATATTTGCTCAACTTTATATGAAGTCAGTTCATTTATTCTGTTCATTAAAAAAGGTACGATCTCTTCAGTGGAAGAAAATCTAAGTATGATTATTCACTTTAGTATTAATTATGATTGTATTCTACAAAAAAATGGTATTCGTAAAAATTTCTAGTCATGAATAAATGAAAGATAAATATATATATATATATATATATATATATATATATATATATATATATATATATATATATATATATATATTTGTGCTAACCCTAATGACACAAAAGTGTACGTAAATTAAATTACGATTTACGATGAAAGATTATACTTATTTCACAATTACAACCCAATGTTCACTTTTGTAAACATGCTCGTAAAATAATATGTACATCCATGTGTTATAATTTATATGTGTTCTAAATAATAGTTAATCGTAGTTAAAATATTATAATTACATTTACAGTCTTCTTTTTTGTTATAAATATAATGTAAATCATTGTTTAATAATCAGTTATAAATTAGAAGGGTTTTACTTCACTTTCATAAATGAATTCACTTTCATAAATGACTGGTTCATCCATCCTGCAAACCGCAAAACATTTTGTAATCAAAAATGTTCAATAATTTATTATTGACAACTTTTAATTGTTACTTATATGCATTTATATGGTAATACTATTATTGTCTGAGCGCTAAGGTGCTGAAAAATATTTTATGATTTATGATGTGAGTGAAAATTCATTTGTGAATATTTAAAAGATTAATTTTATTTTGAAAAAACAATTCATGATTGAAAATTATTACGGATGTTTGAAATGAACTGAAAATATTCTATTTGTAGAGAAACTATATCTTAATATATGAATAATTCGACACATCACCGTGATAAAAAATCATAAAAAAGCTTATAGTACCAATCCAGAGAAGAAAGAAACATATGTAAACATCTTTCATATGTAACAGTCTTTCTGAAGTAAAATCGCACACAGAAATATATTATCGAACTTGACTCTGTTCTCTTTTCCGTTCCCGTACTCTTTTATAAACAGACTTCGAAAAAGCTATAAATTGAATTTTTACTGCATTCGTATTGATCTCTCGGTAGGTAGACATATAGGCAAATAATCAAAGCTCAAACAAAAGCACTACAATAGTTGAATGCGAACGAAAACATTGTGTTTCGTTCAGTGATGTGATGTGTGTCACGAGTAAACACAACGCCGTACAAGCAACTAACGCTCCCGCTTCGAACCTATGACACGACACGTCAAACAACAAAAATGATAACGGCCGGAATTTAATTCCATCGTTGGAAAGCTATCGAACGAACGAATCGACGAGATTGATCCGTACAATTCGAAATCAAACGGATATTGCATTTTTCCCTTTGAAGTGAACAACGACGACTATTTGAAGAGATCTCTCCACTTTACTATACAGTATGTATATATATGTATATATATATATATATATATATATATATATATATATATATATATATATAATGTTCACAAACACATACGGTATGCGTGCGTATTTGTTATGTTGTAGCCGACAGCTCTTGTGTATAGACTGGAACTGGATGGTCGCGTTCTGCGCCAAAACAGGCAGCAACGACCTTGTCAAATCTTCAAATGTATCATGTAGTATAGTCTACCGTGTATGCGGAAACAGTGAGTGGTTTTAAACATGCACACAGTGTGCTCTTCAGTCGAAAATAGAACTGGTTTGGCATCGAATGGTGTATTTTATTATGAATCTGCCGTTGTAACCAATTATTGAATGAACGTATGAAAGAAATATACGTTTTCTTTAATGAATGATATAGAAGTTTGAATTTATTAAAAAAATGATTTTTTTTTATTTCTGTTTATGTAATTTAAATTATATTTAAATGTCATACTGTGGGAGTATAAAAAATTCAATTGTAAAATGAATTTAGTCACATTACCTGAAATTATTTTATACTTTTCAAAAACTAATAATAATAAAGATTTAAATTTACTCCTGATTTTTTTCACTCTCTATAACTATTAGTTTGAAGTAGTTACTTTAAAATATATGATTTTATACGTAAGGCTGAATTCAACAAAAGCTCATTCGTTTTTTTTATTACTTGCAACAGTTTTTATCTAATATTTCTATGTAATAATCATGCAGATATATGGGTGATGAGTATCTATATTAAAACCTATATATATATCGTCCTATTTCTATATTTTAAATGCGTGTGTGTTTGCATAAAACAAAGTTAAATTTTAAATTTTATAATTTTTTATATATAAAACTGAAATCAAAGCTTTATCAATTTACAATAATTTTATCAATTTTCTGTATACCTCTTATTCATAGCTATATCCGAATCTCTAAGGATATGTATGAGTTCGTTCCTTCTATATCCGATTTAGACTTTTTTCATTTTCAAGTAGATTTGGAAAGTCTTCAAGAAACACAGACATGAAAAACGGTCCTAGAAGTAACAAATTCGTACATAGCGTCTACGAACCGCACACACCAGATATCTAATCGATTATTTTTTTTTAAATGGTATTATTCTACAATTTTAACCGATTTATTTAAAAAGGGAAACGCCCGTTTATGAGTGTGTCTCATTTCCAGCAAAAATCGCATATAGAAAAAATATAAATGCGACGACCACATCTATAATTTTACGAACAGATTAAAGAAGCTGTACAAATAAAATTATTCAATAATACTATTAAATTTAGATAAAATCGTCCTGAATGAAAGCCTATATAAATAGTGATCTTATTTACAAAACGTACATCCAAGCAAATCCGAACAGCCTGTGTTGGTCCCTGTGCGGCTAATAAAGTGTTCGCTTCTAGTCCGATAAACTCGATAAAACTCCATATATGAGGCTAGAACGAGCGTTCAAGATGTACCGTTTCGCCGTAATAGTAAAAGCTGATGCGGCGGTGCTATGGTCACACATACAAACACAAATATATATATATATATATATATATATATATATATATATATATATATATATTTATATGTTGAAATTCACTTTGTGTATACACACTGTCGACTTATTCGACTTGCTTTGAACTTTATTTAAACTTTGTTCGCAAGTATTTCGATAACTTTGCATTTCGATGTTGTTGTAAAGAGATGTTTTTACTTGTTGTTGAAGTGAAGATTTTAAAGGATGTTCGATCGTTCTGTACAAATAAAATTATTTGCTTGTTTTGAAATGTGTACAACGGCCAAACTTTATAGAATAACTGATACGTGTTACGATTTAAACATAAACAGCTTATTTATTTTGTTAAATATATTTTTCTGTAAAGTTATACTAAACACACATACATTATATATATATATATATATATATATATATATATATATATATATATGTGTGAAGTAAATTTGTACTAATAATATTTAATACAAAATTGTCATTTAAATATAGTGAAGTTAAAAATGTAGATTACAAAAATCTGAAATAAAATTTAAATTAAACTTTATTATTAGTAAATGTTAATTAAGTGCAAAGAGTAGTAGTAATATGAGTTAACTTTTGATTAATTCATTCAAAGTATAAACAATACAATTAATAAGGTTATGATTAATATTATATATTAGCGAATTAAAATAAATATTTGAATGATATAAAATGATTAACTTTTTTTATAGTGCGAAGGTTTTTAATATTTGTAGTATTTTCAGTTTTTATTCACAAATGTATGTCTTTTGTGTATCCTTTTTAGTCTTTCGTTTACTAAATTATCGATGTAAGTCTAACTATGATTATTTTCTTGAACCTGGTTAGAAAACATATTTTATTTGTGTTATACATTTAAATAAACAACCGGTATAGTATTGAAACTGAATTAAAACATGTAAATATATATCATGTAAATAACATTCAAAATAAACATTGATTCTACTACTGTAGCCTTTTTTATAAGGACTGTGGCGAATGTGTGCATTTCTAAAGAGTTTATTATGTATATATGTGTATATATGTTTGTAATTTATATGTTTATGCAATACACTTCGTTGAAAAATATACAATTTCCTTTGAACCGAACATTTCGTACATACAACTGAACAATTGAACTGTAAACAGCTGTAAACAAATTGCATTTGATGTACCGTACACACGGAGTATAGAACGAACTTCTGGAACCACAACGTATAAAATAAGAAACGGCAATTGGGAATTTACTACATTCGCTGCGAGGAGTCTGTACATTCTGTGCTGCAGCATCGGCGTCGCAATGCCTGTCGACGTCAGCACGTTCGTCCGATACCGTCGGGTCACCCTCGTGTGTGCAGCAAAAGCAAGCAAGCGGTAGGGTCAGGCGATATTTGCACCGAATACATATATACGTATAACCACCCTCAGACACAGTCCCACAAGCCATTACACACGGATAGTGTAGTCAATTTCTTACAGAATTTTCGTATTAGTTCATCGGGTCTGTGTGACTGAATTTAGGTGATTTTAAATCCTTTCGGTACAACTTCGTGTCATATGTTTGTTCCTATACACAAATAATTAATAGATGTTGAACATTATTTTTATTAACTATTTTGATATTTAAAAAAAAACGGTACAGATAAATGCACAAATTAATTGACAGAATATATCTCCAGTAAGGTAAATAAATTCAGAGACATTTTTCTGTATTATCTTAACGCTCTGACGATGATGGTATTGTCATATAAATGCTCATAAGTAACGATCAAAAATGATTAATAATTAATTATTGATCATTTTTGTAAAGAAAAATTGTAAGTTTTCAGACGAATCAAATATTTATTTGTGCAATTGACAAAAATTACAAGAGTTTAAATTTCGTGATGTGAATAATAAGAATCTTTTTAAAATTTACATAAAATAATATCATTAATAACATTTTAATCTATAGGATTAAAATGGTATTGAAATTGAAGCCATTACGATTTCGAGATATATGATGAAAAAAGTATAAATATATGTATGAAGCATTTGATTAAAATTTATGTATTTAGATATATTATTAAAAATGTTATTCCTCATTCTACTGAATTATTTAACACCTGGAGTACCCGTGTAGCTCGATATAAACACGCATTATATAAACGATAAATTTGTAATAATGATATTTATTAATCAAGTCTACAAGATGTATATTTCGTGAAGATTTAATCTGACGAAGATCTAAAGTACTTATAAACAAAATCACCTGTATAATAATACAGAGCTCGCATCGACTGGTATATTATACGCAATCACTATCATATAAGGCCATTTATAGTGTCATACACATATATACCACATATACACGCACGAGTGGAGAGTATATCGATCTGCAATTTGTTTTCCAAGTTGCCTCAAGAAGTTCTTTACGAGCGACTCGTATTCGCCGCATGTCGTTTATGTACTTAATATTGTTAACAGGATATTGAACAAAATGAACCATTTTTCTCTCCTAACATTTTTTTCTTCCCAAGTATATCATATAAAAAATGTAATCAGGTGTGATTTATTTTGTGTGCATTGTGTGCTTTTAAGTATCATGAGTTTCTCTCATAGCAATACATTATATCGTTCATACATATATATATATATATATATATATATATATATATATATATATATATATATATATATATATAATGCCTCTGTGTTACACAATAACACATTGATTGATGAATTTTGAAATGTGTATAAATTGTTTTAAAGAAGTTATATACGATTATATCTTCATATTTAAATGAATTAAAATTTTTCGATTAGTATACTATAATTTATATATATATATATATATATATATATATATATATATATATATATATTTATTCGTAAGTAGTACATTTCAACAATGCCTAATCATCAGTAAAGGCCATTAAGTACGACAATTTCTACTACAATTCTTGTAACGTGAAGACGAACGCTCTTTTTCCCAGACACGAGTATGTCAGCTGTCAATAAAACAGCTCATTAATCTGGTGAGGTCAGACCGGTGACTGTTGAATGAATTCTCTGGCTCTGTTAGTGGCCTTAACGACCCCCGCATTTGCAGCGCTTTTGCTTGACCGTTCAACCCTCACGGTGACCCGTAACGATGCCGTACACACAAATGTAGGGTGGGTTGTTTGCTGGATGCCCTATGCACTTGTCAAAAGATTTTCAACTCAAAGTCGACGTTGTATTATGTGTTTGATGCTTTTGTGCGTTGTAATGAACATCTAGACGCTTTCAGATATTTTTGATTGGTTCATATGTTACGTTTAATTGTATATCATCACATAAATGTTAATTGAAAGCAAAAAAAGTAGATTGAACCTTAATTAGAAACATATTTTTTTCAGAAACGTAAAAGTTAATACGATTTTGTACATACACAAATGCGCCCACACACTCATTCATATATATATATATATATATATATATATATATATATATATATATATATATATATATATATATATATATATATATATATATATATAGACTAATAGATAAGTATGGATTTTTTAAATGATAAATAGATAATTAAAAACAACTTTTATATGTTTATATAAGAAGAGTTATTTAATAATCACCACATTTCAATTTATTTGTAAGGAAAAGTTTCAATAATTAAAGAAAGTCTAACTAGAGAAAAACTATAGGACATAGTTTCCAAAATGAATTATTTTTCATTCCACAGACCATAATTTTTATTCCTAATCAAAAATGTTCAATAAATGATCATTCATTATTTTTGGTTGTTCCTTATACTCATTTCGATTGTGATGCCATTCTTAAAAATACAGAAAAAGCTTGAAAAAATAACTTATTTGTGAAAATCAATTTAGAGGCACAGTGCAACTGTGAAAACTTTATTATTATAAAATATTTGAAATCTTTTTTTATAGAAAATATAAATGTAATTTTCATTCTTGATTTTCTGTTTAAAAATCTATGAATATCATTAATATTTACAACTGAAAATCTAGAATTGTTGACAGATATATTACCTAATAAAGTCTCAAAATGAATTTAATTAAAGGAAATATTTTTGTACTTTTATGTATATCTATATATATATATATATTAATTGATATATAGATATACAGATTGTTGTTTACTACTAGTAATAATTTACCTTCAAATACTTGTATAAGATTTGTTTTGAAATGATAATACTCTTTGCATAAATATACACAAAGTTTCATAAAATAACAAAGCTCTTTCTTATACAAAAAACATCTTAATTCTCAAATATCACTTGAAAATCTTATTGTAGAACCCTATTAAACACAACACACTCTCTCGTATATCAATTATAATTATCCTCTTTTCAAAAAGATATCCTCAGACGACTTGTATATACAAAATCTCTGCATCGATCCAAAGTAAATATATTAAATTTTAATACATAATATGTACACAAAGAGCTTTTGAAATTTGATTCGTTTCTGTTAAATATTTATTCATTTCATTGATTATCAAACCTTGTATAATTATTAATCATTGTTCACGCAAGTATTAACATAAAGAATTTTATTATTATTACAGTATCCCTTTATTTATTTTCATGTTTGTGATTCTTTGATGGATTTAATGTAATTTTTTATAGAAGAACGGTTTTGATGAACTTTTTATCGAGGATAGATTTATAAGAAAAAATAAATTTAGGAAACAGAATTTAATTATTTTTTATGTAGAAACTAATGAGTTTAATTTTAAATTTTATTTTTTCTTCTATAAATATTTCTATGTACGTCTTGTGTAAACAATGTTATAATTAAATCATTCGACAGAGACTTGGAAAGTTTCAATCATTGTTTTCAATTAAAACGTAATAAATTCTATACAAAACAACTACAATGTCGGATTGCAGTAATGTCACCCCAAGGAGAAATAATTATTAGTGTTACAGTGGATCAAAATCACTCGAATCTCCGATGTGGTGTTGTGTGTGTGTGGATGTTTGACGGATTGAATGCGGGGCGTAGTCTAAACTGAAGCGATCGAGCAATGCACTGTTGTAATGAACTGTCACGGTGATTGATCGAGTTTTTTAAACAGACTTTTAATTATAAGTTTTAAGGAGTCGTTTTTCGTGTAGATGTGTACTCGATTTTTTATATATAAAAACACGTAGCACACGTGTATCAGGAAGTAAACATTTTTTTAATGTTCGACCTTTTTTCATACTTCGTATTACTTTTTCTAAGAACTTCTTAATCATTTACACAAATGTTTGTTTATTTATTTATTTGCATCAGCGGCTATTTGATATAAAATATCACGGATTTGACAGGTAACACATATTCAAATTAATTCTTAACTGTTTTTTTAATCTCACAACAATCTTTCGTACTCTTTTTGTAACACAAATTCAAAACTGTTAATTGGTTTTTTAAAATGTATATTTTATCAGAATCGTATTCATTTTTTTTACTAGTCATCTAAATGAATACATGACTCGAGTATGTTGTACATTTTCTTATTCAAGAGATAAGACTATTTTTGTGTTAGATGAAATTAAAATGCATCTACTTTATTGTTATGTCAAGTTTAATTTGTTACATAAATATTTTCACAACTGTTCTTTTTATAAATATTTATTAAATGCTATCTTGATTGAGAAAGAAAAATGTCTGTTCAGATATGATAATTAATATTTTAATATTTTGATTTAGCATTTTATGTTATTACAGTCTCAATAATATTTCATTAAATATAAAAACATTCTAGTATTTTTAACAAATAAAAAAAAATACAGTATTGATGATGTAAAAACATATTTCAAATATTAATTGTTCAACTGAGTAAACGTATGCTAACATTTATATACACACTTTTATCGAATTAATTTTCTTACAGACTGACGTAAGCTTTTTCATCACTCCCCTTATATATTTAAACTCACCGCGTGCTTCACACTGAATTCCATATAAATGAATCGTGTTTAAAGTACATCTTCAAGTTTCATATTGAAATATTTCTAATTTATAATTTAAACTGTCATTTTTACTTAAGAAGTCTGTAACTTGATTGATGTAGAGAAAAATGTTTTGAGCATCTCTTGAATCAATTAAAATTTTTAGTTAATTTATTGTTTATTTTGTTAACGAGTTTATTTCGTTGCACATAACAGTGTTTGGTTTTCATATTTAAAACTGAAATTTAAGAAATGCATACTACAAATATAGTATTTTTGTATATCAATTTGTGTTTAACGATTTCATTTAAAAAAAGAACTCTTTAATAATTATATTCTATAAGTCAACTGTTCACAGTAAATTGAATAATTAACTTTTAGTTTTAAAATTGTTTTCAGTAAGAAGAAAACATTTTCAGTTTTAATGAATATAAAGTTTTTTGTACACAAAAGGCAACTGACCTATTTCATTAGAAAGTTATTATAAGTACACAGATAGTAACATGCTCAATTCTAAAAAAAATCATAGTTATTGACTTAATGATAAATAAACCTTTATATCAGTCATGAGCATAGTGATTTAAATACGTACTGTAAACAGAATCTCGTCTTTATGTTAAGTTGACTTTAAGTCAGTAGATCTTAAACATTTATTGTGAATATACTCATTAATAAATTTTACCTATTGATATATTTAATAATAAATACAATACAATATACTACCATTTATAACTATTTTAAATAAAAATTAATTTTCTTTCAATTTTGAAATCCATTTTAATAAATAACAATTTATTTAAACGATGAATATTATCCTGTCAAAGTGTATGTTGTACATTTATATATATATATATATATATATATATATATATATATATATATTTATATATATATATTTATATGTGTATATATATATATATATATATATATATATATATATATATATATATATATATATATATATATATATTGTATTTATAAAGTCAAAACATGATTGTATGAAAGATTTATAAGCAAACAACATGAAAAGGACGAAGACATTGAATTTTCAAATTGTGTTCATAATAAATTCGTAAACCGAAAATACATATATTCAAATTATTTTTCCCTTGTCAAAACTATAATTATACGCCATACACAAAAGTCTTTTGAGCCAGCGAAACTTTCAAGACGTATTTGGAACAGAGCGAATAAATAAACGAACTTGTTTGTAGTTTACTTTGTGGACAGAGTGGGCATGGAATATGTTTTTTATACACGAATATACAATCATTTATATATATATACATATTTATATTTTTATATTACACAAGTATTATTATACAGAGATACGTAAATTTGAATTAAATGTTATAAATAACAATTATTTTAGCTGAAGTAAAAAGTTTATTATAAAATCTCTCTTAAAAGTTAAAATATTTTTTTCTAAAATGAGTTCAGTGGAAAATAAATTTAATTCTGTCAGTGGGGTTTTAGTTTTGTCTATACTCTTCTGATATTTCCAATTTTATTTGCACTCAGTGATCAGAAAACGATATCATCCCTATCAAAAATATGCATAATCAATAATCATAAATAATCAATAATTTATTACAGAACATATTAAATTAGAAAAATGTTAGTGGTCTGTGAAATAAGTTAAAAAAAATCATATTTGAAAGGAAATATCTATACTGTTTAAAGTATTTACTTTAAACAGTTTGTGTTTTAACAATAACATTTTATAGGACCCAAATAATTATTTAAATAATATGTAACTGTTCGTTATATATATATATATATATATATAATTTATAAATAAAAAAATGAAATAACGGTGTATATTTCATATTGTAAATTTTTCTGCAGATACATTTATTAGGTTTGACATTATCATTGGTTATAAATAGTTATGATTTATATATCTACACTTATACAAATATATATATATATATATATATATATATATATATATATATAAACGAATATTTGTGAATATAAATTCATACACGTACACTCATATTTTGTAATATTTAATGATGTAACAAAAACATCAATCATTTTAATGAGGTTTTGAACCTGTAATCATTTTCAAGTTTCTTTTTTCTCGATGAAAACATTAAACCAACTGGAACTAGTTTTTTTTCATATATATATATATATATGTTAATAATTATACATTGGTTGAGAACGGTATTTTCTTTTTTATAAAAATTACATATTTGTTATTGCTTGTTTAAACGCTGCTCGGAATACATTACTAATATACTTAAATTGAATATATGAGAATCAATACGGAAGTTTGAACAAATATTTGTAGAGAAGAGAAAATACACGCACATATATATATATATATATATATATATATATATATATATGTATATATATAATATTTTTATTATGTGAAATTTGTATACATTTTTTTCATATAAAAAGCAATAATTTTGTTGATTTTTCAGTGAGCTTTTTAATTTTTTGTTAAGAAAATAACGCTGCAGGAAGTAAACTTCTAGTAACAACATGTGTAGCGTAATTGATTTTACAAGATCAATATCTGTATTTGTTTTAGATATTATAAAAAAAATAATGCAGTACAAATTTTTAATGAAAGAATGAATCATATGAGTTTGGTTCATAACGAACTTTCAAGTTGTTAGTGTTTGATATATTTTTATTGGGTTGAAGTAATATATTTCAGTTATAAATGGGATAAACTTCAACTATTTTTATTCAAACTTATATGCAAGAAATGAATTCCATTGAAATTTCAATTCAATCGAATATGCTTTTTATATTTATCCAGTTTTATATATTTAATGTATGAAAAAGTAGATTTTATAATTCTTATACCTAGATACTGTTTTTACAATGATTATTTTTTATTTAAAGGACAGTAAGTGTGCTATTTTGAAGATTTTGATAACCATCATACGTATTAAAAGTGTTTTGTAAGTTTTTGTGTGTCATTTAGTGAGAATTTTATTTTATAATGCTAAAGTTAATGCCTTAATATCATAGACGAAATATATATATATATATATATATATATATAATCTGATAGTTTCATTCTAAAAATGGAAATTTGAATATCTTTCTCATAGATCTATCAATTTTAGAATGTAAGCAAATACAGCAAAATTAGCAATATAAATTTTAATATTCGTAGACGTATATTCTTTTAAGACTTCTCTATCACATTAAAACGATGAAATTGTACTTAATTATGAATATCTATAAACCAATCCTTTATAATTAATTGTTTATTTATATATTTATTGACAACTTTTTCGTTCTAAATGAAATAGGCAAATTGTAAAGTACATATGGATCTTACACGATTTTGTATTTGTAAAAAAAATATATACGAATTTATATATAGAATGATTTGTCTATTTATACTAATTATACGCTCAATACTAACAAATAAATAAAATATAACAAATAAGTTAGGTTTGATCAACGAGATTGTCATTTTTGGACCACTCGCGTTGATGATAAAATAATTTCATTCCGATTATAACATTTTGGTATGCGGTGAATACATTAAAATCAAATTGAGACAAATCCAAGCCGAACGTATAAAATAATGTGAAAACGGAATCTCGTTCCTGTAGTCTGAAATACGCATTAAAATAATTGAAATTCTTAAATCCAACACTGGTTCTAGTGTTGAAGGTACACGGAGCACACTCTTTCCAATTACCGCAACAGAGCGTCGTGGTTTTGAATTGTTCGCAGCGACGTCGTCGCGAAAGAGAGAAACGACACTGTTATCAGCTTATCAGACAAAGCGGAAAACGGGACTGTTCAGTGAAAATTGACGCCACTGCACTCGCTCCCCTAAAGTTTTAATTGGCAATTATGAATTACGATAACACTATAATTTACGAAATGTCCAGTATCTACGGCGGCCTGCTAATTAGTTTTTCGAATAATTGCGAATGCACTCTGTTCAAACGTTCATTATTAAGTTACGCAAATAATGATTTCAATATGATGTTGATTTTAACGTATTATACAATCATCACTTTTCGCTTTACATTAAATCGATTGCTGAATTCAATTTGGCGAATGAATGCCGTATTCTTTTCGATTATGTTGGAACGTTCACTGCTTAATTTGTCCCTATTGATTTCGAACCACTAAATTAGATAAATGGTTATCGAACGTAATCGCATTATATCGAAATGATATTATTCAGAAACGTTTTGTAAACAATGTATTTTTTATACAATAAAATACTGTATTATCGTTTGGTTTCATTTTATTTTTGTGTGTTTTATAAAGAAGAGAAGTAATCCTAAATAAGCAATCGAAATCAAATCGTTCCAATAAAATCACATGTATTCGCTCTTTATATTTTATTTCAAGAAATAATCTCGTCGTTTTTCAACTTTATTCAACATTTTACAAACGTTATTAAAATTTAACAATGGAGAAATTTAGTATATTTTTTAGAGTTACAGTATTAACATTTTAAATAATTTTCATTCTAAAATGATAAATAATATAGTAGATAGAGCGTATCTACAAGACATTTATTTAAAATAAATAGAGTACAATGTTTAATTATTATGTCTCACAACATTATAAAACAGTTTTAGCACTGTGGCTAAATTTACTTTCAAAAATGAATATTTGAACTCCTCTAAAAACCACATAATTTTAATAATTGATTATTGATCATTTTTATTGCATCTTATACTTTTATATTATTTTTATGTCAAGAACAGGTCATTCTTTAATATGCGACTGAGACAAATACCTGATTATTGCGTTGATCACATCGTTATCGAAATCCTCATAAATAGCAATCATAAAGAATATAAATCAGTTATTGAACATTTTTTAAAAGAAAAATTGTAGTGTCTTAGGGAGAGTTAAAAAGTAATTTATGAGAGTTTAAATTATGTATTCTACCTCTTTACATTATTTTTTTACTTCAGTGGTCTTTTGATTGTTACAATAATTAATACAAGTGTATCTTATTTTTTGTACTAACCATTTTTGATGCCTCAATCAGACAGACATTTAAAAATCATATTATTTATAAAGTTACATCTTAATATGTTAATGAAAAAGTTAAATACACTTAATAATTTCATATAACATTTTTTTTATCTAAAACAGATATGATTAATTATAAAAGACTGAATTATTTACGATATTGTTATATATTTAGCTTATTTAAATGGTTAAAATACTCTAATATTAAAAATGAAATGCACTAATGTAGGAGAACTGTATTTATTAAGATAAACTTTCATATATACTGTATTTATATTTTTCCTTACATATTTTTTGGTTGATATCCAATTTCCTCATTAAATAAAAAACGTACAATTTTACTATATTTCATGTACAATTCCTTGATTACTTTTTATTATTTTATACAGTTATTGCTTTTTAAAAAGATATGTTAATAATTAAATAGAGAATACAAAAAAAACTTTAACATGTTTGAACTTTATAACACTTATAATAATATTTTTTCTGATGTAATTCCAACACAGTTTGTTTCTACTTTTTAACATCGATTATAACAGACTGGTATCAAAAAGAGCAAATAGAATTATTGAATAATGATACTATTTGCTAAAATTGTATTATTTTTCAAAATAATTGCCTTATAGTAACGTTAAAGTTGTTGTCATTCGAACAATTTACATTTGTAAGCATCGTTTCACCTCAGCTACAATTCTACTACTAAATACACATTACACAAGCTCATAAATATGAACGTGCATTGAATATATTACTGTATGAACATTTCAAGTTGTTTATATATATATATATATATATATATATATATATATATATATATATATTGTGTGCTATATAAGGAATATGCATTTGACACATATGTATTCTACACATATATGCCAATATGACTGGCTTGGCATGTTATTAAAAAGATGAAAACAACTTTAATGTAAATTTTATGCCGTTAAATTGATTTAATGCACCTGATTGGATAAATGAATACTGGCTATTCATTGCATGTTCCCAGCGCGATGGACAACACATTCGTACAAAGTGATGCTGAAAAAGTTTGGCGTACGGATATTTAACGAATTATGAAAAGTAAGAAAACACTTGAACGTATTTAAATATTTAAAACAGCCTATTGTGTCATCTGAAATATATTAAAAACAATCCACGAGAAATAAATAACAAAATATGATTGGGAAGTGTTGAAATTTTAGTTATTTTTATCTTATTACGACACGTACGATTTTATATAGTTGTTTTTATTTGTGTGGGTTGTGCGTTTAAAATAAAATGTTTGTCAATAGAAAATTGAAATTACTATTTATAGTTTTCTATTCGGTTGTAACTGGTTGAAGTCTTGATAACGGGAATGAAACCTGAGCCGAGTCTATGAGATTAAGAGAAAAGATATAGTAAGCATCTAGTTAATACTTGTAATAAAAACTATAAAATATGAACTGCACCGCTGTCATCGATGGGATTGTTTCGAAGATAATTGCATTTTTAAATTTCCTTAATTCGCATTGCACAACTTCAATTAACGTGTTGCGGTCATCGTTACTTTAAAATATATCACGGTACGCGGTTATTATAACACTGAACTGATTACAACCGGCAAAGTGCTTACTGTAATATTAATTGCATTAGTGCAGCTTATGTGGGATGAAATGTACGGTAGTAGCATTGTTGTTGAATGTCTGAACGGACACATTTGCATAGTTAAGTGAGCGAGGTGCGAAACATGACACTGCGTAGATCTTTAACAAGGAGCGATCTCTTGTCATAATTAACATACGCAAATACGCAGATTCACATGCTACTTGTTTTCGTGGTGCGTGTGAACATGATTGACAAGAGTTTTATTCAAATGAGACGGAATCGTCATCTCGTCCATTCATTATTCATTCGATACACATTTTAGATCCAATCTCTCGATGTTGTTACATTAATTTAAAAATATAGCGGATCGTAAGTAATATTTCTACTCGAAAAAGTCGCTATTTTTATAGAAATACAATTTTCAAAGATCAAAAGAACGGTACTATATATTGTATTACTAAATGGAAATTTCTACTTCATATATAAATCTGATATGCATAACTTTGACGTTTCTAGGAAAATGTATAAAGCGCAATGTATGAAACACTTTGTATATTATATATATATATATATATATATATATATATATATATATATATATATATATATATATATTCAAAATGTTGATTCATATATTTCATGTTCAGAATTTAAAGTTTTTCAAATATATCATTATTTTGATACTATTTTATTCATGTATTTCGTTCTCCATACTGTGAAATTCGGTACAAAAACACTAAAAATATCTATAAGTGTATAAAAATAAGTATTAAGATTCATAAATGATAATTTATAAATATTGGAAAAAATGAAACTTTCTTTAGTAATACCATATTGTGTTTAAATAGACACGATTTTTAAGTAAACTGAAAAATAAATAGTGTCACTAACTGAACACATCTCCTAGTTTTTAGAATAAAGAAAGATATAATTTCAGAAATAATAAAAGAGAACAGAGTGAGTGTCCGAACAGTCAGTAAGTATGAGAGTTTGAGCTTTAGTGGCACATTTGTGTATTTTTTTAAAAAAAAATAGATGTGAGCTTATATTTCAAGAGTATCCTAAGTTAATTGAAATAAAAATATAAGAATCTATGGAAATAATCATGAAATTGAAATACAATAATGAGTCAGTCCTGACGAATCAGTCAAATATTTATCTGTGGTAATTAGTTTTAGCTTGTCATTAAGACATCCTTATATTTCTGAAGAATATAAAAATAGAAATTTAATTTTTACATACTGCTCTATAGATGTACATTTTCATCAACATACTGTATTCTGTAATAAGAAAATAAATTTATGTTAACATTTTTTTATATGTCTATATAAGGTATCAAAATAATCATCACGTACAGAATTGAATTCCAGATGTTATAATAAAGTAAGAAATGCCTACCTTCACGATATCAAAATAATTCCTTCAAACATGTCCTTAATCCTTCTTAAGATCGAAATGACTGTTATGACCTTAAGAACATGTTGTGAACGATCGTAATTTTATCACATAGTGATATACGTGCATATATATATATATATATATATATATATATATATATATATATATACATAAAAAAACAATCAAGAAATTCTTTTCGTTTCGCCCTGTAACCCTGTCAAAATCTACCACTGGTATATACAACATTCAGTGTAGCAAACTAACAACAACCAAATGGCAGCTTGTTAGAGGTTGTGATATCTATGTATAAGATTGTATAACAAGCCATCAAGTGCCACCCTTGGATATAAGGGCGCAGGTAGCTGGGTCAGGATAATATAGAAATGCCTTTGGCTTATCAGAATACTTGACATGTTAAAAGAAATGGTATTTCTTTCTTTTCGGATTTTGTTTTGTTTTCGATATGTAGGTTAAAATTATGCTAAGATGATGGAAGTATGGATTGAAAAGATATGTATGAGAGACAATTATTAAATTGGGGTAGTTATTTTAGATCCTTTTTTTGTTTTACCCATTGATTGATTTAGTATGTCGTTGTGGAGTTGACAATTAGGTAACTAAATAGGTCATCTTGACTGTTTTTAATAGGACATATTTTAACATAATTTATCTGATGTATTGTTTAATTTATATGTATTGTTTTTCTTATGTTATGCATCATTGTATTGCTTTCAACAATTGAATACATTCGAATCAACTCCTTTCAATAATTTGGAAAATTGTAACGGAATTTACATAAAAAAATTAAAAGAATTGTAGACTTTAATGTTTTCCCTATTCATTTGTATATATATATATATATATGAATGAATAGGCATATTTTACGAAAAAAGTTGATTAAATGAAATAAAACCATCAACCAATCGTATACGATTTTGAAATTTTGGTAAATTTATGCGAATTAGTATTGGATGCACAGTATAACAATGAAAAAAATGGAAAAAATAATCTAAATTTGATAATATATGATGATGAAGATTATATATATATATATGAACATAGGTTTCAATAACGAATTTATTTAAATCTTTGAAAACTGACCAGAAAAATCAAATTGCGAGTGATGAAATAAATAATAAAAAATATTCAGAAGTTAAAAAAGCTGTCGAAATAAATTACATCAAAGTCTTTAAAGATCAGATAACTACAGATGCAATTACATGCGTGCAGATCGAATGAGTTAATAAAAAAAAAACGACATATCTGACCGCAAGGTAGCCAAATTTATATCGATCAAAGATGCATTTTTCTTTAATAAATTGCATAATAAATAATTCTTTAATAATACCAGATTTATTATTATAATAACAAATATTATATTTTACCCGGCAGGGATTAAAATTTATATAGAACGAGAAATCAATTATTTTTTAAAGTTTCTGTTTTGAATAAATGTGCAATAATAATAGAAGATAATATAATTATCTTTAATATCAAACTGTAGCCTTATCATTTTTTTATATCAGTTTTCTAGTAAGTTTGTCTATAACAACTAAAGTATTTTACAAACTGCATAAACAGATTGTATGTAATTAATGTAGCAATGTATCTTTTTTATAATTAGATACTGTTTCATGAGAAATATTTAAAATTTTCCGTACGAAACACTGATTTTATCTCTAAATAGCAATTTAAAGAAGTTTTGATACTTTTTATAAGTAGATATTTTGATTGTAATAATAGCCACTAGCATATTTAACGTCTCTTAAGACTCAGCTGATCGTCACTGCCAGTGAACTATCTTATGCAACGATGTAAATCACTGAGATGTATCTTAAGGCATAAAAAATCTGTAATAGTTCGACATGTTTAAAAAATTGTAATCGAAACTCGTGAAATCATCGACTGAAAACAATAAAAATATATGTAAAGTTTGTACTTTTGTAGAAACGCAGGAATGGAATAGAAATATACAATAAGTGAAATATAACGAAAATTTGTAAAATGTTAATAATGTTGTTTAGAAAAATATATGTGTGATATTTGAATTTTATGTCGAGATTTCTTTATCTAGGATGAATTAGGTACAGTGTTTGTTGTTCATTCAGAGTTTAATGAATTACTTTTCGATTCATAATCTTTAATTCTATATCATTTATGTAATTATATACGTCTTCACCGACTTCAAATCCTTTGCGAGCAATTTAAAATATTTATTCGCAATCATTTATTATATTCATACCTCGCAGATACATTTCCATATTTGGCAGTCTAACAGTGAATAAAATCTTACATGTAACACAAATGCAGTGCAGTGAGAGAGATATACGTTATTTCCTCGCAATAATACCATCGGCTACACTATAATTATGATTTTTCGAGTGAATCGGATGCAAATGTAGGCAGATAATTCGAAACTATATAAAATATTTCGTGTTTCGAAAGCACTCGTAACGGCTGCGTAGCTAATCCATCATATAGCTGTTTGGAGAACGTATTGTGAAGATGTTTCCTTTGTGAAGTCACTTTCGTCTCGAACGAGTTCCTCTCTCGGGAAATGAAAGAATCCTTTAAATTCGAAATACTTTACTTATGTACTCTTATATGTTGGCGGTGTTTGCCGTCTCGTCAATATCTAATACCCGTTTCGTGCGATGTTCAGAAGAGAACGAGTTCGTTACTATGTATATCGACATGTACACTACCTACCGATATGTTTGTGGAATTGCTATTGTAAATTTTTAATTCAGTGAATATTTACGTGATGCAATGTTCGAGTACAATATATATATATATATATATATATATATATATATACATAAAGAGAGAGAATAGATTTTCAATTCGTTGTATAGAATTTGAATTTATCTACACTCCTTTTAACTAAAAAAAATGTTAGGAATGTCGACAGAAAAGCATGTCTATTTAATAAACTTAATTTGTGATATAAACAATTATAAAAATATATGTTGCGTTTTAAATAATTCACATTTAGGTATTTTTATGAAGAGTCCCGTAATAAATACCAACATACATTCAACAAAGCATTTCCTAAAATTGTAATTGTGTTTCTATGTCTGCGATCCCGTTAATGCTCGGTACTGATGGTTTTAACTTTTTTTGGACATCTAATTGTCTGCTATCCACTATTATTTTCGGCACGTGTTTGCCTCTAAAATCTACCTGAAAATAACACATGGCCGAAACTAGTATTGAACAAACATTCAGATGATCCAAAAGGAAGAATACCATCAGGATAAAATATTTCTTTACTAAATTGTAAATAGGAAATGAATGACATATTTTCGTAGAGATTGTTGTTAAATATTATATAGAATAGTAAAAAAAGTAATAACGAAAAAAATTGACTAGTAATTAAAAAATATTTAAAAAAGCTTAAAAAGAGACCAATGCTTAGGTAAGAATAATTAATAAGATGCATTATTAATGATATAAGAAATAAAATGATAATTACCGATAACAATATCTTTAAAAATATTTCTTTAATAATTCACTAATAAAAATCAACTTTTTACCAGAGATAGGAACATAAAGATAACTCACAAGAGTATAAAATTTGTTTATACAAACAGTGTACTTCCTTCTTTCATTACATGTTCGTTATTCTTATCTATTATTTAGAGAGCGTATGCACTTGGTATGTTGTTATCACTGACCGCATCTACATTGAAGGGTTTCTTCACGGAACCATACAAACAAGGTGAAGTATATACATTCATGTAAAGAATCTAGAACTTATGTTGTTCTTGTTACTGAATAAAGGGATGGACATTATGTTTATTATGTTATAAATTATGAACATAAAAAAAATATTCAGTGTGTGTAAACGTCAGAAACGTCAGGTTATATTGAAATGTTTATATTTTAAGATAAGCAGATCAACTAAATCAACAATTTGAAAGATTTATGATAGATAGTTCCGTGTAGAAATATTTTTATTTAGATACTTCAATTAAAATGACTTGAAAATGTAAGAATGGAATAGTATGTACTTCACATTTTTTTATATTTTTATTTCTGGTCTCCATTTAAAAAAATAGTTAGATATCTTATTTTATTTTATAATAATCGCATTGATAAAAGGTTCTAATCGTTTAATTATTTCATTTTTACTAAATTATTTATTTTAAAAGTGCTCTAATAAAGGTTTTCTTTTTATCACAGGTCATTAATTTATATTTTAAAATTAGTCACGAGTAATAAATAGAAAACGAATTTTAAAAAGTATTTTGTTACTATATAAATATATAACAAAGATAATTAAATAAATACGATATAATTGAATAGTTAACTAATACAGTAAACGAAAGACTTGCTTTCAAACCATACGTTGTACTTAGATCTTTCGCCATGTCGAACAACGCCTCAACATAAATAAAAAATGCATGTAATGGCCGCTGATGATAACGATAATGATGATGATAATAACGATTTTTAAAGTGGAATATAATTTTTCCAAGACAATATACCCGTGAGATTTCCTAGCGTCACGATGATCTCCAGTTTCAGATACATTAACACATGATTAAAGAGTTCTTAAGTAGACAGTAATTGCCTTTAAACATGAAACACTGATGGCCAGCTGTGAATAATTTAATAGATGAGGTAGCCGATATAGTCTCCGAATTATGTGTACGAAATAAAACCTGTAAGACACCGATGTACGTGTGGGATAATTTACAGGCTTTTAAAGATGCGCTTAATGGACTTCGACGCAATCGAGCAGCTCATTCACCGTACTATGCAGTTTATGTGATATTTGATTTCAGGAAAGTGGACAGTTTGAACGATTTCCACGTTATTAACGGACAGTATGTAATACTATATATATATATATATATATATATATATATATATATATATATATATATATATTAAATGCCATACAATTAAACACAGTATTTAATAAGCGCATTATCTACCGATTTCTCTGAATTATTGATTAATTATAAAAAAAATGTTACAATATACAACAGCATTATAAATCTGTTAGACAATGTTTATAAAATTGTATTGTATTTAAATGTAATTTTTAGAAACTGAATATATATATATATATATATATATATATATATTATTTTCTTTGCCTATACGAGTATACAAAGTTTACACTTGAACATACATTTACTATCTAATGCCTTAGTATGTGATATCGATATAAATACCATTTCAAACTTAACTGTTTCTTTAAACTTGTTTCTGAAAGATTGAAAACCTCAATGGTAACAGTATCGGTTAATTTTATTGTATGTGAAGTGGTTTAATGTGTCAAATAAAAATACAGTAAAAATAGTTTGGTCAATCGACTGCTTAAACTAAAATAATTCGTTTATATTTATATTGAGGTACACATAAAATATGTATTAATCTCGTATTTGTATTATATTTTGCAGTAAACTGTTTTATGGTCATGCGACAAACATTCAATGCGATTTTATCCATTAGTAAAGTACATTGAACAAGTTATTCGGTTTTTATTATATTAACTTACTGATATCTACTAAATTGATTTCAATTAGAGATCAGTATTCGATTTTCTACATTTTAATATATTAACTAAATTGTATTTTCAATTCTAATATTTAAAGCATTGATTTAAGATTGACTTTTCTGTACCTTACATCACCTCTTTATCAATAATGATAGATAAACTATTATAATTATTTTGTAAACACAGTAAGAACAGATTCATATTAATTTGTTGATTTCTTCTATCTTATATGTATCAATTGATAATATATATATATATAAGAGAGAGAGAGAAATATTCTATATCACAACCGTAAATAAAACACACTGTGTATATATATATATATATATATATATATATATAAAGTATTGATGAACGAAAATGAAAAAAGTGTCTTTAAGCTGTTAATTCTCTGATTGTTTTATGGATAACCATACGAGTATGATTTCCTAATTTTGTATTTATTACTAGTGTAATATAATACGTAAGTGTTTATTGGTACAAGATGTATAAATTGTTTTATCTGAGGAAAAAAAACAGTTTATTTTTCCAGATTAAGAAATCACGATACGTTTCATCGCTGTATATATTTACAAACCGTAAATAAACGACTCATTAGACTTCTATAGTTACAAAAATTCTCTTATACCGAATTCAATACAATATAAATAACTAATATGTATATATGTATATATGTATATATATATATATATATATGTATATATGTATATTTATAATACAGATTCTATTTTGAAACACTGACGAAACTGGAATTGAATTCCATTACAGTTTTCATGATTCGTAAGCGAAGTCGTAAATTTATCAAAGAAACGGTATTCAATGTACTATCGGCGTTGTATCAAAATATCAGATAAAAAAAATCGTGACTCTCGAATACTGTAATACAGATAAACAGGTCGATAAGCGCGGCGATGACTATAAAATGAAAACTTTGGCGTATGGCCGCATCTAAATTGTTCATTTTTGTGTAGACGTGTGTATGGTTATACGTCGTCGGTAATTAAACCATGAATTACGCCTCGAATGATTTTTATAGTTATGAGACACTTTGATATATCTCGGAGATAGTAAAAGAAACAACGACAACATTTCGAAAGTGCATCGTAAAAGCTCGAGTTTGTACAGCCAGTGTGTACGTATAATGAGACTGTGAGCAATATCCAGTTGTATTACGTAAACATATTTGTATATATTCCATAAAAAATATGTGTGTATTGGGTGTTGTTCGAAAACAGATCAGGTTTTGTTTCGTTCAGATGGTTGGTCGCTTAGTTATTGATGTAATTAATTTATTCATGCTTTGTTAAGTTTTAATTACATGTCCAACTAACAAAATTACACTTTTAAATCATTGATAATAAAGAACATTTTAAAGAGTTTGCAAAAAGAAACCAGTGTGTTTGAATTTTTGACTTGACATGAATTTAAAATCCAGTTATTAATTCATTACAGGTCCATTCATTGAAAAAAAGTCACAACAAATATTTTTTGTATTAATTATCTATTAGTATATTAATCTTTTTATAAAAATATAAATGTCACTTTAATATAATTTACATCATCTTTTTTATTTTCAAGATTTTCTGAACTACCCTGCATTAATATAGCATCAACGAAACATTATTATAATCCAATTGAATAAGCATAATATAAAATCATTATGTTCTTTCTGTCTAAGCCTAATTATTGAACGTTCTTTGAACACTATCTGATAGAGAGACTTAACGAAAAATATCCACTTGGTGATCATAATTATCATATAAAATCAAATACTTTACATATTACAAGTATGTAGAATTTTAAAGTTTTTTTAAAAAGCATACAGTGTTCAATTTTATACACATCATGTTTTATAAATATTAATTGGTATTTTTTTAAAAAATAAAATCTTTTCATGTTTAGTTAATAAAGTTAAACATCATAAAAAATGTGTTTTTAATGTTGTGATATTGCAATACTAGTGAAAAATAGATTGAAACAAAATTTATGTTATTAAAAAAAGTATATTGAAATGTATATTTATTTTAGTATGACATATGATATATATATATATATATATATATATGCATGTATATACGCACGTGTGTATCCAGGAAAAAGAAAGTAAAACCGTTGTAACCGAAAGAAAGATCATCTGTAACATTATCCGCAATCCGAGATCCAACTATTATGTTATAAATGTGGTTAGAACGCATTGAAGTGTTCACTTAGAGTGAAGGAAGACTCACAAAATATCTTCTTCCATACGAAAAAATAATAGGGTGGTGGTATAACTATGAACTCAAACTGGCGTGACAAAAAGATTATCATATTTCTCTTGATTCTCGGAGAATGGCATTGTCACATTGCACGAGTCAGCAAACACAATGGTGGTCTCTGCCCACGAGCCCTTACGACACATATTCAGCGCCCAGAAAATATATTTGAGACGTGTGCGAAAGATAAATATTCCACGCAAACTGGAAAAGTTTTTTTTTTTGAAACATATTAATCAGATAGGGTTATTTTCGGTTTGTAGAAACCGAAATCGTTAAAATATATAATCGCATCGTCGATAAAGTGATCTTATTATAAATAATTCTAAAAAAATGTATTTTTAAACGTTAAAATAGGTCATTAATTTAACATTAATGTTTATGATCAACTTTTATATTAAAATTGATTATCTTTGAAGAGAATTTGCATTTTAAACAATTTAAATATTTATAAAATATATTTAGAAGATACATATTGAAAAAATGATTTTATATATCAAATATCTCTTTTTATTTTTGTACAGCAATGCATCCGTTGCACATATATTTTTCGTTCACACGCAAACGTGCAGAGAAAACGGTTC